>OY992540.1:62406774-62775005 GCA_963921195.1 Pegoplata infirma
CAATGCTTAAAATAACTTACCTAGTGGTAGGTATACCCAGTGGTAAGTATACCCAGTGGTAGGTATACCCAGTGGTAGGTTTAAAAATATATTCCTAGTTTTTTATAGGGATCATACTACATATACTATAAGCTAACAAAATTAACCGTTACTAACAGTGTTGCCAGAAATCGTCAATAGGCAAAAATCGTCTGTCCGTTTGTAAGAATTGGACGCAAAATATAAATATATTGAATGTGTTTGATATTGATCTTATCCAAGAAATTATCAAAAAAAAAAAAAAACAATCAAAACACAAATAAAGAGTGGATGGTATAAAAAAAAAAATGTAGAAAATATAAATTTTTTTTCAAAAATTATTTCTTTAGCAATTTAACGACTATCTTAAAAGAGATAAACAAAACCGGGCAAACACCAAAATTCAATTTCGCTTTTAAAGAAAAACAAAAGACATTTAATTAATAATTAATTACACCACATTTATATATTTGCAAAAACTGAGAAAAATCAATGACTCGATAAATATAATGAAGGGTATAGATTTAGGTGATTTAAATAAAATTTAATAATAAACAATATTAACAAAAAAAAAATCTTGAGTCCTAACATGATTTGAACCCGGGACTCCATGTATGAAAAGCCAACACTCTAGCCATCATACCACAGACTGGTTAAAAGTTTTACAATTTTGCGGGTATGTTAAAAGAACGAGAACCAAAACAGATAAATTAGTGTTGCCAGAAATCGTCAATGAAATCGTCTGTCCGTTTGTAAGAATTGGACGCAAAATATAAATATATTGAATGTGTTTGATATTGAACTTATCCAAGAAATTATAAAAAAAAAGAACAATCAAAACACAAATAAAGAGTGGATGGTATAAAAAAAAAATGTAGAAAATAATTTTTTTTTCCAAAAATTATTTCATTTACCCAATGACAAAGAATACAAAAGATTGTTAGGCCGAATATAAATTATTAAGGGGATTTTAATAAATTGTAATTTTATAAACAATTAGGGAATTCACATGGGTATCGTATTTGTTGTATATGTTGTATGCAGGGTTGCCAGAATTGTTGGGTACAAAATCGTCAAAAATTTACAGTTTTTATAAAAAAAATCGTCGAAATCGTCATCCCATTTGCAGAAATCGTCAAAAAATCGTCAAAATTAAAAAGATTTATTTATCATTGATTAAAGCGATGTCCGCCAATCTGTTGAAGACGTGATGCAGTCCAAACCAAAGGAGCTAAATCCATGCAGTTTGGCACAAATATATTTTATGGCCATTGGATAGTTCAGTTTGAAAATTGACAAAACCAGACCAGGGAGAACAAATTTTCCCCTGGTAAAACTGAACCTACCTCCGAAATTTCCTCTTTATATTCTTTGTTAACCTTTTTAAACATATGAAATATTTTTATGAAAGAAAAGGTCATGCAGTTGGGTCAAGTTAATTAGAAAATGTATTTTTTTCCGTCCGCCCTTTTCTGTGGATAATAATGAAGAAATTGCGTAAATATCATAATAAATTAATTTGTTAACATTTATCACGAAAAGAAAGGTATTCTCCGCCAAAAAAAACCCCTATAATTTTTTTACCTTTTGGAGACAAAAAGAGAATGTAACTATCACTTGTTCCTTTTATCCCTTTTTGTACAAAAATATTGGTGGATACTTTTTTTAACTAACTATAAGCAACAAATTTTAAAAAAGTAGACAAAATTGACATATTTTTGTTATTTTAAAAAAATCGTCATTTTTTGGACAAAAATCGTCAAATCGTCATTTTGCTATTTTGGGGAGTAAAAATCGTCAAAATGCAGAGAAATCGTCAAATCTGGCAACAGTGGTTGTATGTCCTATCCAAAAACAGGGTTGGTAAAAATTATTTATCGCTCATTTGATAATTTTCTCTTAGATTCTCTTCTTGTTAGCATACTTGAAAATAGCACACAAAACATAGGTATAAATGTTGTATCGTCATATCGTGTAAGTGTCGTATTATTAATTTAAAGTTTAACCAACCCTGTTTTTAGATAGGACATACAACACCAAATACGATACCCATGTGAATTCCCTAAATATTGAAGCTAAAAAATAAATAAAAAAAACAAAAAAAACTTCATCCCGACCGTGACTCAAACTGCGACCATATGAATGAAAAGCCAACACTCTAGCCATCATACCACAGACTGATTAAAAGTTTTACAATTTAGCGGGTATGTTAAAAGAACGAGAACCAAAACAGATAAATTAAAAAAAAAGCATTTAAGTAAACTGGAGTTATAACTCTTAAAAAATAAAATATTAACAACATTTTTCAAATGTATTTAAATATGTTTATTAAAGGCCAAGATAAATCATCTTCTAAATGTGCCAATTTTGCTCCAAATTTGCTCATATTTTCTATATAGGCCACAAGACCATATTTACACTCCATGTTAAAATTTGTTTACATACGTTAATCAGAATTTGAGTTATAGTATTTTACATGCTAGGTTTGTATGGGGGGTGTTACACCCCTTTTTTTCTATTCCGCCCAAATTTTACATAGAGATCAGACATGCTAAAATATCATTCTATACCAAATTTCATTCGAATCTGTTAAACAGAAGCCGAGTTATTGCATTTTGCATGCTAAGCTAATGTGGGAGGTGCCACTCCCCTTTGTCCAATTCTTCTAAAATTTTACACAGACATTGTACATGGTATAATATTATTCTGTACCAAATTTTATTTTAATCTGTAAAGTAGAAGCTGTGTAAACGCATTTTGTATTTTCAAAATTTAAGAGGTGTCATTAAACTTTCACTCATAACTTTTGATCGGCTGGGCCGATTTCGCTCAAATGCAATACCAAACTTCTCGGGAGAACTTCCAACAAATATGTTAAGTTTCAGTCATCTCTGTGTAATATTTTGTCCGCTACAGCATTTTCAACAGACAGACGGACAGACGGACAGACGGACAGACGGACAGACGGACAGACGGACAGACGGACAGACGGACATCGCTAGAATGTCTTAAAATCGATCGGGCATCATGAATATATATACTTTATGGGGTCCCAGGACCGATATTTCGATGAAGTACAAACGGAATGACAAACTTATATATACCCTCTATCACTAAGTGGAGGGTATAAAAAAAAAACAAAGATACTCTCAGCCAAACCGGGACATGAACCTGGTGCCCCCAAATTAATATCCGACGACACTACCATTAGACCATTGGCAGCATTAAAAATGTATGTCAAATTCGCAACTGTTAGATGTTTTGTTTGATTATAACACAGCAATGCTTAAAATAACTTATATACCCAGTGGCAGGTTTAATAACTTATATACCCAGTGGCAGGTTTAAAAATATATTCCTAGTTTTTTATAGGGATCATACTATACTTAAAGCTAACAAAATTAACCGTTACTAACAGTGTTGCCAGAAATCGTCAATAGGCAGAAATCGTCTGTCCGTTTGTAAGAATTGGATGCAAAATATAAATATATTGAATGTGTTTGATATTTATCCTATACAAGAAATTATAAAAAAAAAAAAATAAAAACACAAATAAAGAGTGGATGGTATAAAAAAAATGTAGAAAGTACAATTTTTTTTCCAAAAATTATTTCATTTACCCAATGACAAAGAATACAAAATATTGTTAGGCCGAATATAAATTATTAAGGTGATTTTAATAAATTGTAATTTTATAAACAATATTAAAGCTAAAAATAAGTAAAAAAAAAAAAAAATTTCATCCCGACCATGACTCAAACCTGCGACCATATGATTGATAAGCCAACAGTGCAGCCATCATACCACAGACTGTTTCTGTATGTCTTAGCAAATTAACGACTATCTTAAAAAAGATAAACAAAACCGAGCAAATGACAACAAACCCTCTACTGCTGTGTATAAAAGAAGTTTGGTTTAATATACCATAATTTTTCCAACAAAATTCAATTTCGCTTTTAAAGACAAAAAAAAAAACAAAACGACATTTAATTTATAATTAATAACAGCACATTAATATATTTGCAAAAACTGAGAAAAATCAATGACTTAATAAATATAATGAAGGGTATAGATTTAGGTGATTTAAATAAAATTTAATAATAAACAATATTAACAAAAAAAAAAAAAAAAATATATCTTGAGTCCTAACATGACTCCAACCCGGGACTCCATGTATGAAAAGCCAACACTCTAGCCATCATACCACAGACTGATTAAAAGTTCTACAATTTAGCGGGTATGTTAAAAGAACGAGAACCAAAACAGATAAATTAAAAAAAAAGCATTTAAGTAAACTGGATTAATAACTCTTAAAACATAAAATATTAACAACATTTGTCAAATGTATTTAAATATGTTTATTAAAGGCCAAGATAAATCCTCTTCTAAATGTTCCAATTTTGCTCCAAATTTGTTCATATTTTCTATATAGGCCACAAAGACCATATTTACACTCCATGTTAAAATTTGTTTACATACGTTAATCAGAATTTGAGTTATAGTATTTTACATGCTAGGTTTGTATGGGGGGTGTCACACCCCTTTATTCTATTCCGCCCAAATTTTACATAGAGATCAGACATGCTAAAATATCATTCTATACCAAATTTTATTCGAATCTGTTAAACAGAAGCCGAGTTATAGCATTTTGCATGCTAGGCTAATGTGGGAGGTGCCACACCCCTTTGTCCAATTCTTCTAAAATTTTACAAAGACATTTTACATGGTATAATATTATTCTGTACCAAATTTTATTTGAATCTGTAAAGTAGAAGCTGTGTAAACGCATTTTGTATTTTCAAAATTTTAGAGGTGTCGTTAAACTTTCACTCGTAACTTTTGATCGGCTGAACCGATATCGCTCAAATGCAATACCAAACTTCTCGGGAGAACTTCCAATAAATATGTTAAGTTTCAGTCATCTCTGTGCAATATTTTGTCCGCTACAGCATTTTCCACAGACAGACAGACAGACGGACAGACGGACAGACGGACAGACGGACAGACGGACAGACGGACAGACGGACAGACGGACATCGCTAGAATGTCTTAAAATCGATCGGGCATCATGAATATATATACTTTATGGGGTCCCAGACCGATATTTCGATGAGTTACAAACGGAATGACAAACTTATATATACCCTCTATCACTAAGTGGAGGGTATAAAAAAAAAAAAAAGAAAAAAAAAACAATTGACTATAAATACAGCAAATCTTTTGGTGAATGGATAACTGAATTTCATTTCTCTTTTCTTTCTTTGTTTTTAAGCTCATATATTTAGTTAAGATTTTTTTTTTGTTTAACATTGTAGTTTACATAGACAGAGGCTGATTTTGAAAGAAGGAAAAGTTGGTGGAATTAAATTTTTTTAATCAATTTATAGTAAGCATTAATATTTGTTGTTTCTCACTTCAGATAAAAAATAAATTTTTTATATTTTGAGTAGGTTTATTCTAGCTCGAGGTCATGAAAAAAATTTTAATGGAAAAAATAATTCTTTTATGGATTTTTTCTGAAAAAATAAGATATTGATGAAAAAAAAATTAATTGTGACTACAAAAAAAGTTTTTGATGAAAAAAAAAATTTATGAAAAAAAAGTGACGAAAAAAATTATGAAAAAACTTAATTTCAATGAGAACTAATTTAAAAAAAAAAAAAAAAAACAAGTTAAAAAGTTAAATTCGATTTGGCCGAATCTATGAATACCCTCTACTATGCCCTTTTTAAAAGATTTTCTATTTTCTAACGTTAAAAAAACTAACAATTTTGATTATAAATATTTTATTTTGAATAAAAACTTTTTTTAACATAATAATGTCTTTAGGCTGGTGTCTAATTTGAAAAGTGATGCATAACGCCATCTCAGTCTGTATTAGTTTCCGATAAAAAAAATTAAGAATTACTAATTTAATTTTCTTCGACTATAATCACTAGGGATGAGATTTCCATGCAAATGCATGTTTTTTGTCGATAGTCTAAAAACGATGCCGACCTATTATCTTTCCAAATCAAGAAATTTGCGTTAAAATGGCATTGATTTGTTGTTGCATATTTTTGCATATTTTGGTGAAAATGCATATTTTTGCATATTTTGATTTTAAATGCATATTTTGTGCATATTTCCAACATTTAAGTGCATATTTTTGCATATTTTGGCATAAATTAGCAAAAACACAAATTGAAACTAATTTTTTTTAAAAAAATATTTTAAATTTTAAAAATTTATTTGGAAAACAAGAAAAACTAATTTTTTTTGTTTAAATTTTTTTTATAGATTTTCTTAATTTCTAAAATATCTTGCTTACATAAAGTTTTAAATGTTACTATTAAAACCCGACGTTATTTTTTGTTTTTTTTAGAAGTTTGAACATGAAAACTAGATTTTTATTACACACATTTTATTTTTTAGTGCATATTTTGAAGTTTTTTAGTGCATATTTTGAATTTTTTAGCGCATATTTTAAGCGCATATTTTCGATTTTTTAGTGCATGAAAATCTCATCCCTAATAATCACCATTGGAGCGGCAAGCAGTTTTCCGCAATTGTCCTCATAAAAATAGAATTGAATCTAGTTTGGCGGAAAAACGCGGCGGAATTTTGTTTTCATATAAAACGTGTGTGAACAGTGGCGGAAAAGCGCATCCCGCTCCAAATGTGATTATTCTCTTAAAGCCGAAAAGGTAATTTGAAAAATAATTCACCTGCTGGTAAATAAAAACATTTTTCACCAGCTGGTGAATAAAACGTAACATAATCAATTTTCAACAAAAAATTTTTTCATCAAACATTTTTTTTCATCAAATTTTTTTTTCATTTTTTTTAATTTTTTTTTACATATTTTTTTTTTTTTGAACTATTTAATTCTTATCAAATTTTTTTTGCATCAAATTATTTTTTTTTCATAAGATTTTTTACAATTGGTTTTTTTCATAAACCATTTTTTATCATAAAAAAAATTATCAATATTTTTTTTATTATCAGTTTTTTTTTTAATAATATTTTTTCATCGATTTTTTTTTTATTCAACAAATTTTTTATTTCATCGATTTTTTTTTTCATCAAATCATTATTTTTTCATCAAAATTTGTTTAAACTTTTTTCACAAAAACTAATTTATTACTAAAAATAAGTCTAAGCTTCTGACATAAAAATGTTCCATTTGTTTAACAAATGTACAAAAAAACACATTTTGCACTTCAGTAACCAAACTTTTTTCATAAACCATTTTTTATCTTAAAAAATTTTTTTATCAATATTTTTTTTATTATCAATTTTTTTTTATCAAAAAATTTTTTTTTAATAATTTTTTTTTTCATCGAAATTTTTTTTATTCATCAATTTTTTTAGTTCATCGATTTTTTTTTGTTCATCAAATCATTATTTTTTCATCAAAATTTGTTTAAACTTTTTTCACCAAAACTACTTTATTACTAAAAATAAGTCTTCTGACATAATGTTCCATTTGTTCTAACAAATGTACAAAAAAACACATTTTGCACTTCAGTAACCAAATTTATAGCTTTGGTTTGGGCTGCATCTTGCTTTCCACAAATATATGGATGGATGTTAATAGACAGAGTGTCATAAAATTGGATCAAAAATATTTAAACTTAATGGGGTACTCGATCGATATTTCAATTCGTTTTGCATGGAATGGCAAATGAATATAACATTATTTTTTCTAAAAAAAAATGTTGCTTTTGCAGGTACACCCACACACAAAAAAATCTTGTCAATTTACAAGAAAAAGTCTCGTAATCCCATTTTGCCAATATTTGTCAGTTTTAATTGTATTTTGTATAAAATTTGGATCGAAATTTAAAATTTTTTTTGTAATTTACATTTTTTTATAATTTTACAAATTTTCGAGATAATTAAAAAAATCACGAGCATTCCTTGTGAGTTTTATTTTTCCGAAAAATTTGTTAATTTACAATTTTATTTGTAAAAAGCTTGTAAAATTACAAAAAAGCGTTTACTAACAAATAGGAGGTAGCAAAAAATCAAGTAAAGTTACGAGAACGCCTTATAAATTTTATCGCGTTAAAAAATGGTAAATTTACAATTTTATTGGTAAAAATCTTGTAAAATTAAAAAATTTTGGGAAAAAGCTTGTTAAATTCCTAGGAATTCCCATCAAATAGGAGGTAGCAAAAAAAGTAACAAATTTTTCTTTTAATTTTACAAAGTTTTTCTTAGTGCAAATATACAACAAAACATTATCATTATTTAATGTTTCGGTTAAGAGTAAAAAATTCTCAGGCATTTTTTATACCCTCCACTCTAGTGATAGAGGGTATATATAAGTTTGTCATTCCGTTTGTAACACATCGAAATATTGGTCTAGGACCCCATAAAGTATATATATTCATGATCCTCGATCGATTTTAAGTCGATCTAGCGATGTCCGTCCGTCCGTAGAAAACACGCTAATTTTTGAAAGACTTCACAGAGGCTACTGAAGTTTGGCATATATGTTGGTAATTTACCTGGTCAGGTTGGTATTGCAATCCAGCCAAATCGGTCCAGTGGTTCAAAAGTTATGAGCAAAAGAGCAAATTTCGGCAAATTTCACAAATTTACGAGATAAAAAACACGATAAATTTCGAAAACCAATAATGAGACTGCTGAAACGTGGCATGTATCTTTGCCGTTCCTCAGGTCTGTTTGGTATTGAATTTCAGCTCAATCGGTCAAGTGGTTCAAAAGTTATAAGCAAAACTCAGAATTTCAGATTTTTTTTCATCTTAAATGCGACGTGGTAAACAAGTTTTAAAAGCATTGGTGGTAACTAAGCAATGCTTTTCAAACTTGTTTAGTTTTAAAGCAATGCTCTTTAAACTTGTTTAGTTTTAAAAGCATTGGTAACTTAAAAATTACACTCGAAAAAAATTTTACACTCGAAAAAAATTTTACACTCAAAAAAAAATGTTACACTCAAAAAAAAATTTATTTTTTTTTTATAAAAATTTCAATATTTTGTGTACATACGTACGTGCATTCACTCAGAAATATTTTTACAGTAAAAAAAAACATTACACTCGAAAAAAAGTTTTACACTCAAAAAAAATAGTAATTTTTCTTTTAAATGACAAAAAAAAAAAATTTTTACTCAAAATAAAATATTTCTAATCACAATTGTTATTTTTTCACGTTAAAATGTACTATCCTTTAAAAAAAGGCATTGTGGAGAGTATTCATACGACAATAATTTTTCAATTACGCACACGCTCCCTCGAGCATATTTTTCGACCCACACTCACTCACTCACGCAAGCTGCTTATTCGCGTTGACTCACACTCACGAAACTCTTTATATATACAAAAAAAAATTAAATAATCTAATACAAATTTTAAGTTTAGCCAAATTTTAAATATTTTTTTTTGTTTTTTTTCGGTATGAAAAGAACTATGAAGGGAAAAAATACCACGCACAAAAATCGACCTAGGCACACTCACTCACTCAAAAATCATACTCACGAAATTTTTTTCCACTCACATTTACTCACAATCACAATTAAGTTTCAATCACATGTGAATCACACACTTTTTTGCTCATGTGGGCATCTCTAGTCTAGAAGTTATGACCAAAACCAGAGGTACAGAGAAATGTAACAAATGGCGTTTTAAAATATAGTAAACAAAAACCATGTGGAATTGTTTACGAAATTGTATCACAAATCAAAATCTGATAGAGATGGAAGATCGAGCGTTCTGAAAGCACTGTAACAAAAAAAAGCGTTCTCAAAACGCTATTTTCAAACGCTTTACGAGCGTTTTTGAAAAGTGTTCTGAAAGCACTATAACAAAAAAAAAAACAATCTCAAAGCGTTTTTTGTAACGCTTTGCGAGCGTATTCGAAAAGCGTTTTAAGAGTTCTTAAGATTTTTTCTAAGTTCCGAAACTATTTTTGAATAAAATTTTTGTTTTTTGTTTTTGAAGTAAAAAAAAATTCAAAAATTTTTTTAGATTTTATTTTTAAATTTGCTAAGTTTCGAAATTTTTTTTTTTTTAAATTTTCCAAGTTATTTGGAGTACAATTTTTTTTTTTTTGGATTTCACTTTGTATCAAACAAATTATTATACCCGAACTTAAACAGAAATTCTTTACTTTGGGTTTTTAAAGCGCTTTGATGACTTTAAAAAAACGTTCCCAAAGCTCCTTTCTACATCGCTTTTAAAACGCTTTAAATCTAGCGTAGATCAATGTTATCTTTCGGATCATCTGAAGGCGCTTTGAAGTTGGTATACAGAACGCTCGTACAACCGTCCACAACGCTGTCACAACGCTTTTGCGATTGTATTTTTCTGACTGGGCAGTTATACAGATAAAATCTAAATTTTTTTTTTGTCTCTCTTTGTTTTACGTTTGAAATTTAGTGTGGTATTACCAGATTTTGGCAATTATTCTTGGAGATGCCTGATCTACAAAACGGCCGATACATTACTCTATAACTCTAACCAAAACCATGTATTGTTGATGGGTTTTATCTCAAATACACGTGTTAAAAAAAATATGATCCGCTCCTGCACTATCCCTGAACTTCGCGTTAAACAATTTTTTTCTCTTTGTATATTACGTTGTTTCATGGTGTATATATCTATGTTTGTTCATATTAACGTTATCAAAATGAATGTTCGTATTTTAAAAGAAAATAATGCTGAACAAAAACAACAAAAAAAGCAACAACAAGTTTTA
Source organism: Pegoplata infirma (assembly GCA_963921195.1). NCBI lineage: Eukaryota > Metazoa > Arthropoda > Insecta > Diptera > Anthomyiidae > Pegoplata > Pegoplata infirma. The sequence goes on from OY992540.1 coordinate 62,417,497, forward strand.
TTAAAGGATAATGCCCTGTGTTTCATACCCAATCCCTTCAACATTTCCTTACACTTTGCCCTGTTACTTACTCTATCTGTTGGTGTATCAAAAAATTAACGTATAAACATTTTTGGACTCAATTCACGTAGGCTTGTGCCAAAAAAAAATTACAAAAAAAAAAAAACAAGGAACAAAAAATGCTGAAAACACTACAGTGGTTTTCTCCTGGTCTATAATACTGGTGCGATGTTGCACGGTGGGAGAGTGTTAACAATTTTCAAACATAAATTCGCAATTTCTGACTGGTTGCCATGGAGTTTCATGTTGTTATAGCAGATATATGTTTAAGGTTTAACGATGCACCTCAAGGACCTAATAGTAGCTGTGCCAGGGGATCCCGATATCTTCAAATATAAATCAGTTTCGGATACTCTTATTTGTTCGTCAGCCAGTTAAAAATTTAAAATTTTTCCCCAAATTATTTTGTTTTTGCTCCACTGTTTGTTGTAACTTATTCACAAAAGGGGAGTTGTATGTTTATATCTTTGTTTTTTTTTTTAACTTTATAAAATAAGAGTAAGTATTACCATAGACTATATGTACTCGATGTACTCAACTCAACTGTCGTACTATACACTTAATATAGAAGTGGCGATATCGTTGAATGAATAACACTTAACTGATAATGACTTTTGGATAAGAAACATATTGGATGTTAGTTGAATTGGATATAAGAAACACAATAGCAACAAAAAAACACAAATAATATACAGTTTAAACTGAATGGTTAGAAGCTAAATATGTCATTTCAAATGATTTTTGAAATAAAAAGTCTATATGTATAGGAATTTCGCAACCGCAATCAGACACTTGGAAAACTCAATTTTTTGTGCTGATTTGACCTTAACGATACAAAAAAAAATTCAAGCACTAACAATTCAATCTACAGAACAATAAGTTAGAGTGATAAATTCGTCTGTGCAAAATCAATTAACCAGTCCAAAATTAACAACTAGAAAAGTTAAATTCGACTTGGTCGAATCAACAAATGCCCTCCACAATGCCCATTTTAAGTGATTGTAAATTTTTTTAACTTGAAAAAAATAAAATTTTTGATTAGAAATATTTTATTTTGTGTAAAAAGACCTTTTTTAAAGTAATTTTTGAAAAAAAAACATAATTTACTTAATTTTTTTTTGAGGGTAAAATTTTTTTACGAGTATATTTTTTTTTTGTGTAAAAATATTTTTGAGTGACAAAACTACGTTGTAAAATATTTTTGTGACTAACAAATGTTTCCAAAACATGTTTAACGGGTTTTCAACACGTGAATTTAAGGTGAAACTAATCTGAAATTCAAGGTTTTGCTAATAACTTTTGAACCACTCAACCGATTTGGCTGAAAATCAGTACGAACCAGGCCTGGGGAACGACAAATATATACGCCAAGCTTCAGCATCCTCAGAATTGTCTTTCAAAAGTTAGCGGGTTTTTTATCTCGTAAATTCACGAAAAACCCTTGCCTAAATTCAGTGTTTTGCTCATAACTTCTGAACCACTGAACCACTTTTGAAAACGATGATTATAAAAAGGGGGTTTTCAAAACAAAAACTTAATTTTTTCCAATTTTTTGTAAACTTTTTTTTTTCAATTCAATTTTGGAAAACGGTATATTCACGTGATTTAAATGAAAATCACTCACGCTCACGCGTAAATCACGTTATTTTTATACTCTTTTTTCAATTCAATTTTTAAAAACTTTTAAATCACGTGATTTAAATGAAAATCACTCACGCTCACGCGTGAATCACGTTGTTTTTTTGAGTCACGCAAATCACGGTACCAGAAACCATCTCCAATTCAAATACATAAACAAAAAACAAGTGTATCTTCATTTGTTTCATTTACACCCAAAAAAAACGTGGGTATTCATTACTAAAAATTTAACTAATTTTTAGTCCAAAAGGACCTAGTGCAGAAATTGGTAACCAATACTAACATTTTTTACTAAAATTATTGAAAACCAGTAAAAATTACTAGTTTTAGTACTTTGAAGATACTAAAATTAGTAAATTATTAGTAGATTTTTGTACAAAATCACTTACTAAACCTTTTACTGTAGAATTATTTTGAGTGTATAACATCTGTTAATTTTATTAAAAATTAAGTGAAATAGTTTCCTTGTAGGTCCGATTCCAAAAAGTTTCAAGTCGCTTAGTTATTACCCTAATATAGGCTTATATTCTGAATTTCAACAAAATCGATTAATATTTACGACCTGTAGAGACTTTTGGCCAAAAAACCTACCATCTCGGCCCAGTGTGGACTGATTTCGCTGGATTGCAATACCAACCTGACCAGGTAAATAAACAACATATAAGCCAAACTTCAGGAGCCTCCGTATAGTATTTCAAAAGTTAGCATGTTTTCAACAGACAGACAGACGGATGGACATCGCTAGATTGGCTTAAAATCGATCGAGGATCATGAATATATATACTTTATGGGGTCCTAGACCAATATTTCGAGATGTTACAAACGGAATGACAAATATATACCCTCTATCAATAGAGTTGAGGGTAAACAAAAAAAAATAAATAACAAGTTATGGACTATATTCGTCTGTGCCAAATCTTTAAATACCCTTCACGATGTAAACCCAACAAGATATAGCTCATTAACTTGTATAGTGCCATAACTCAAAATATTTGATGATTTTTTTGTTAGTACAGATCGAGCACGGGCTCTAATTCTATTTGTTATAAGTGTTTGAGTTGAAAAATGAAGAAGAAAAATTTTAATTTCTAAAAGCTATAGACATTTCTGGTATTCCTATACCGGTTTCGGACAGTTCCAGTTAACTGTCTTCATCAGTTGGATTTAAATGCCAGTTTGTTTTGTTAATGGTAATTGTTTTATATTTGATTTGGCAGAAAACGCGTTAAAAGTTTACATTTTAAACTGGTTCTCCATTGAAAAAGGCCGGTATATAGAAAATGTTAAAATGGCGTGTTTTCTTCTCGAACGGTGAATTAAAAAGATATTAATACTAATTTTTGAATATAAATTATATATATAAATTTTTTTGAGTTATGACACTATTATGCGCGGATCAAGCTCTTGGGTTTGGGGGGGGGAGGGGGGGGAGAGTTGGGAGGAGAGAATTTTGTTTACTCATTTTGTTTTTAGTTAAAATCAGGTCGGATTTGTTTATTATGATTTTTTATATCGAAAAAATTTTAAATTTTAAAAGTTTTAGAACTTAAGAAAATGTCTGATATTTAAAAAAAATGTCTCCTCAAGCTCTAAAGCATTTTTCGGACATCAAAAGAGCCAGATTCTAAAACAATTTATAATAAAAAATATATTAAATTTGAGACATGTTTATTCCAAAAAGGTTTCCAAGTTTTAAATCTTTTATGAGTCGTTTTCTTAAGGAGAAAGTTTTGCTACAGAAAAGCTTTAAGAATTAATAAAATTCTTGCTATAGAAATATTTTCATTTCATTCTGATACCCTTTCACATAGAAAACAAGTAAGAAAGTTGTAGTCGGTCAAGACCGACCAGATCAAATTTTAGTGGAATTGGTTTATTTTTTAGCCAATAGACCGGTTTAACTGAATATGGGTCGAAATTTTTATATGGGGACTAAGTCCAAAAATGGTCCGAATGTATTCCGATGGGATTAGGATACCAAACTACTTGTTCGACACCTACAATTTTAATCAAATATATTAATTTTTATGAATTTTGAGTAAATTATGCACTAAGAAAATTATGTCATTAACTGTTTGTAGGTTATTTTAAAAAGTAATCAGTAAAGTTATTTTAAAAGAAAAATCATTAATTTTATTATAAACTTCTTATTTTCTACTGTTTCTGTAGTTTAAAAAAAAAATAATTTACTGTATTAAAAATGAATTTTCTGTTACATTTAATTTCGGCAGTAAAAAATTTCTTCTATAGTTTTACTGTTTTTCAATACAAAATAACTGAATATTCACTAGTTTTTTAATGTTTTGTTTAGTCATTAAATTAACATTTAAAATTGACTGTATTGTGTTTTTATTTTAAAAGAAAAAACACTGGAATGGTTTTTAAATAAAAGTTCATTTGTTTTAAGTGAATATTCACTGGAATTTACCTACATAATTTTTTGAGTGTGTGAATATCGGGAGGGTGGTTTGTATGGGGACCACCAGAAGGACTGACCCGATTCGTTTGAAATTTGGTACGATAGTTTGTGTATTAAAAATTGTATTACCTGTTAAATTTCAGAACGATATCTATTATAATACGGATATTAGAGGCATTTAAGCGAAGTTCAAGGGGGGCGTTTGTATGGGGGCTAGGTCTTAACATGGACCGATTTTTTTCCAATTTCAATAGGCTTCGTCCTTGGGCCACAAGAAAATTAAGCTTCAAATTTCAAGTCAATTGATTGAAAATTGCGATCTGTATCGTGCTTAAACCGATAGATGGACAGACGGACGGACGGACATCGCTAATTCGACTCAAAAAGTAATTCTGAGTCGGTCAGTAAACTTAAAGGTGTGTCTAGGACCAATATTTCGGGTACTTACAAACATCAGCACTAAGTTAATATACCCTGTACCACAGAGTGGTGTAGGGTATAATTACCTGATACTTACGCAATTTTCCCGCCAAAAAATTTCTATATATACCCAGCAAAAACTTCCATTACCAAGTAATTAACTTTGGGGTTTATAACGAAAATGAATGACTAGTTACGTCCCAATTTCATTGTTAATTACTTTAACAAGGCGATGTCATTGGAGGCAAGGCCTTCTTTGTTCGCTTACGAAAAAGCTAACAAATAATAGCACATTCCTAGCTCGCTTACGAAAAGCTGAAAAAGTAACTGAATGGTTTTTTAGTTGCTCTTATTATATGAGAGAAAACAAATTAAGAGTAAAATGGCTTTTAATATATTTTATGAAAATTAACTGGTTTTTAAAATTCAGATTGCAAATCTATTTACGTAGTAAGTTAAAGGTAAGCGCTTTTTTTTTTGTATAAAGTAACGCAGCGAGTAATTAGTACTCATTACAATGTAATCCAATTGGGAATGAGTACTCATTACCTAGTTTTTGCTGGGTATTTAGAAAAATTCTTCGTATAAAAAAAACTTCTTAAATTCTCAAATATTTTTTTTCTATTCTAATTTTCTAAAGAAAAAGTTTAAGATACCGAAAATTTCTTTCTACACCAACATTTTTAGGTTCTGAAACACTATTCTACAGAAAGCATCAGAGATAAGAAAAGTTAAAGACTGATGATCTTTAACTAAAACTCTAAGAATCTACATACGAAAAAAAACCTTGTAAAATTATTAGAAAAAGTCTCGTAATCCCATTTTAACAATATTCGACAGTTTTCCTTGTTTTTTAACAAATAATTTTCAATCGAAATTTACACTTTTTTTATAATTTTACAGTTTTTCTTGTATTTACGAGAATTTCCTGTAAGTTTTATTTCGGCAAAAAGGTGTAAATTTTTTTTGTTAGTAAAAATCTTGTAAAATTACAAAAAAGCTCGTAATTTTTACTAGGAATTCTCGTAAAGTTGGAGGTAGCAAAAAATATAGTAAAGTTACGAAACCTCCTTGTAAGTTTTATCGCGTCAAAAAAAATTGTAAATTTACAAATTTTTATGGTAAAAAGCTTGTAAAATTACAAAATTATTGGTACACTCAAAAACAAAAACTGTAATGTTAGCAAAAAAAGCTTGTGAACCTACAAGAAAATTTGCTGATTTTGAACCCACAATTTTTTTTGCTAAATTTAGCAAAAATGTTTTGCTAATAATTAGTTAACTAAATTTTTTTTTTTTTTTTGAACTTCGTTCATACACATCTGAGGACCCCATTGGGTTCGAACCCGATAGGTCCAGACCCCGATGGGCCTAGACCTAGTTGGGTTCTTAAAAATCGTCATAGTTTTTGATCCAAAAATTGTGTCCGTTTCGCTCTACATTGCTTAGTTTTTGAGATACGTAATTATAGGGGACCACTGGGGTCTTGAGAATTAACTTCATAACTCGATAACTTCAAAAATATCACTCGGAGAGCTTTTGAATATTTGCGGTCTTGTTCTTCGTGTTGAGAGCTATAAAAATGCTTTTGGACTTTTTGTTGTGTCGGCAATATTTACCGAGATATGAGCATTTTAAAATTTTCGGGAGTGCTAACTTTTTTGGATCCAAAAAGAAGAGGACCACCGATACAATGGGGAGCTCGAGAACCAAAAATGACCTCCATTTTGCTCTATCTGGCTTAGTTTCCGAGATAGCGCCATTTTAAGTTTTCAGAAAATAAAAAAAAATTTAACATTTATTTTGCTAATATTAGCAAAAAATCTTGTAAAAATTTGGTCAACTCAATTTTAAATCTAACAAAAAAAAATTTGTTCAAATTTTGTTTAAAATTGCTAATGCGCTAAATCAATGGTTCCCAACCTTTTTTACGCCACGCCCCACTTTTAAGTTAAAAAAATTGCCTTGTTCCCCTACACTCAAAAAAAAATTGTTAATTTTTCTAATTTTTGTTTTTAATGAAAAATTACTACTGGTTTAACAAAGTTTTTGTAATATAAGAATTTAAACTAAATTTTTAGTAAAAATTTTACCAATTAACAAATTTTTGTAGTTAATTTTGGTAAAAAAAAATAGTTTTTGTAGTTAATTTGACTAAACAAATCTTGCTCGTTGCCCCCCTGGAACCTTCAAATTGCCCCCCAGTGGGGCGAGAATCAAAGGTTGGGAACCATTGCGCTAAATGAAGTTTACAAGATATTTTTGCTAACATGCTAATCTCAACTAAAAATTTGCTAAAAGTTAGCTAACCAGCATTAGCAAAAAAAAATTAGTAAATCTACTAATGTATTATTTTGAGTGTAAAAGGCTTGTTAAATAACAAGGAATTCTTGTCAAATAGGAGGTAGCAAAAATAAAGTTACAAGCTTTTCTTGTAATTTTACAAGGTTGTTTTTTGAGTGTAAGATACTTTCTCAGATTTTGAGACATTTTTCCTAAAATTATCAGATTCCGAGGCATTTTTTTCTATGGAAAAAGTCTCAGATTCTGAAATTTTTTCTATAAAAAAACTTTTTTTTATCGAAAAAGTCTGAGATTACTTTCTAGGATTCTAGGATTATTTTCCTACAGAAATGGTCTCAATTTCTCCAATTAAGTAGATTATGAGATATTATCTCAGAATTTGTGACATTTTTGAATAGAAAAAATCTCAGATTCTAAGACATTTTTCCAGGGTTGGCAACCGATACCCACCTAGAATAACGGTATTTGGCTATTGTACCGCAACCAATAAAGATATGGACATTTTCAAAAGCGATTATGAAAGCTGATGAAATTTCTAGTATTTTAAATGTGTCACTTCGTGTTTCTACAGGTTCGTTTTCGAAATATAGGTCAATACCTTTTTAATACCGTTTGAAACGGTATTATAACGGTATTGACCTATATAACTTAAACGAACCGGTAGAAACACGAAGTGACACATTTAAAATACTAGAAATTTCATCAGTTTTCATAATCGCTTTTGAAAACGTCCATATCTTTATTAGTTGCGGTACAATAGCCAAATACCGTTATTCTAGGTGGGTATCGGTTGCCAACCCTGCATTTTTCCTATAAAAAAGTCACAGATTCTGTGAAATTTTTTCTACAGAAAAAGTCTAAGATTCTAAAACTTTTTCTTCTAAAGAATAATTCTTAAATTTTGCCAGAGAAAATTTTCTTATTTTTCCCATAGAAAAATTTAAAGGGTTCCGAGACTTTTTTCCTATAAAAAAATTCTAAGATTGAAAAAGACTCTTGAATATTTTCGTTGAAAAAAAATTAGATTATTTCCTTTTCTTTTTCTCTTTCCTTTTTAACAATCTTCTCCTCAGATTTTTCATATATAATTAGTAAAATTTTATATTTAGTAAAATTTCAATATTCTTAGACATTTGCCATAGAAAAATTTCTATAAAAAAATTTCTGCTATGGAAAAACTCTCAGATTTTTGCTAAAGAAAAAGGTTTTTCCTCAGATTTTTTTCGCAAATTATTCCTATAGAAAAATTCTCTTTTTTTTCCTAAAGAATAATTCTGAAATTTTTAAATATAGAAAAATCTAACATTCCGCGACATTTTTCCATTAGAAAAATTTTAACATTTTTCCTTTAAAAAATTTTTAACATTTTTCATAGAAAAATATTCTCAGATTATTTCCTTTTCTTTTTCGGATTCCTTTTTCCCCTCTTCTTTCCCTTCTATTTCTTTTTTTATACCCTCCACTCTAGTGATAGAGGTGTTTGTTACACATCGAAATATTGGTCTTGAACCTCACAAAGTATATATATTCATGATCCTCGATCGATTTTAAGTCGATCTAGCGATGTCCGTCCGTCTGTCTGTCTTGCCGTACGTAGAAAACACGCTAACTTTTGAAGGACTTTACAGAAGCTACTGAACTTTGGCATATATGTTGGCCTTTTACCTGGTCAGGTTGGTATTGCAACTCAGCCAAATCGGTCCAGTGGTTCAAAAGTTATAAGCAAAAGAGTAAATTTCGGCAAGGGTATTTCGCGAATTTACGAGATAAAAAACATGATAACTTTCGAAAGACAATAATGAGACTGCTGAAACTTGGCATGTATCTTTACCGTTCCCCAGGTCTGTTTGGTATTAAATTTCAGCTTAATCAGTCTAGTGGTTCAAAAGCTATAAGCAAAACCCTGAATTTCAGATTGGTTTCAACTTAAATGCCACGTGTTTTGACTTAACAATGCTTTTCAAACTTGTTCAGTTTTAAAGCATTCCTTTTTAAACTTGTTTAGTTTTAAAAGCATTGGTAACTTAAAAATTCACTCGAAAGAAATTTATACATTAAAAAAAAATTTTACACTCAAAAAAAATTTAGTTGTTTTTACAAAAATGACAATATTTTGTGTACATACGTACACGCATTCATTCAGAAATATTGTTACAGTAAAAACCATTACACTCCAAAAAAGTTTTACACTCAAAAAAAAAATAGTATTTTTTTTTTTTTTTAAATGACATAAAAATAGTTTTTTGCTCAAAATAAAATATATCTAATCAAAACTGTTAATTTTTTTACGTTAAAAAATGCACTATCCTTTAAAAAAAAGGCATTGGAGGGTATTCATAGATTCGGCAAACTCGAATTTAACTTTTCTAATTGTTTTCTTTTTTATTTTTTCCTTTCGAATTTGGTACACTCAAAAAAAAAAAATCTTGTAACTATATAAGACTCGTAAACCAATAAAAATGTAAATTTACAACTTTTTTGAAGCGTGAAAAATAACAAGGATTTCTCGTGACTTTACTAGATTCTGTGGTACCTCCTATTTTAAGAGAATTTCTAGTGAAAAGTACAATTTTTTTGTAATTTTACAAGTTTTTACCAATAAAATTGTAAGTTTTTTTTGATGCGATAATACTTACAAAGAATTCTCGTGCATTAGCTCGATTTTTTTTTTTAAATTACTTTGGAAATTTATACATTTACGAAAAAATTGTAAAACTAGAAAAAAAAACATAAATTTCTATCGATTTTTTTTTTTCTTTTTGTAAAAAAACAAGGATAACTATCAAATATTGGTAAAATGGGATTACGGGACATTTTCTAATAATTTGACAAGGTTCTTTTTTGGGTGTATATATTTTTTATATATTTGTGTTTACAATCTAATTTAATCCGAAAAATGGGGTTATCTAATAAGACAAACCCTATTTTTCGAATGAAATTTTATAAACTGATCTAATCATAGCAATCCATTTTTCGTATAAGTACTGAGGATTGAAATTTTTTACTCGGGAAAACACAGTGCGAAATTTTTTGTGTGTCAATCGCTTAAATCTGTTCAGTATTGTCACCAAAATCAGGATTTCAACATACAGACAAATATTGCTAGATCGACTTAAAATCCATCAAATCATATTTTCTGATACATTTTCTGAAAAAGTGTTTTTAGGATAAAAAAAAACTTTTTTGGTCTGTAATTTATTTTTTATTTTTTTTATATTTTTAAATTTAAATATTTAAAATAAATTAAAAAAAAGTAAATTATTTTTGAAGAAAAAAATTTTTTTAAAATTTTAATTTGTAATTTTTTTAAAAAAATTCGATTTCTCAAAACTAACTCGCAATAAAAGACTGAAAATTAAAATGCAAGTTGCAATTTATACGTACTAAAGCATATTAAAAAATTATTGAAATCGGAAGGAGTCATGTCGGAAAATGTTTTGTATGTTATGGAATGCCCCATATATTTGACTGTATCGGAACAGTTCGTGTGGAATGTTTCACATGGTTGCTAAAAATTAAATATTTCATTTTGAACTAATCTTTTCAATTTTTAAAATTTTAAGATTTTTAACAATTCGAATTGCAAAAGAGAGTTGAAACTTAAAATTGTACAACATGTCAATTTAAATTATATTAATGCATACATGTTTCCTACTAAAAAAAAGTATTCCTGAAATGTTTGTGAGTCTAAGAAAACACCTTTCTTAGATTTAACAGTAATTGTACAGGAATATTAAATGCCGGAAATTCGTAATCACACGTAAAATTTTTGACAATAAGAAAAAATGAATTGAACACGTGATATTTTGCTGTATAAAAAAATTCTAATTTAAAAATACTTTAAAATTATTTTCCTATGTGAAAAATTAAAAGAAAATCAAGAAATTGCAACCCTCATGTATACTGCAATTGCCATACTATTGAGATATTAATCGACTTTGAAATTTTATAAAATCTTCATTGAATATCTAGCACATTATCCAATCGAATAAAGAATATTACATTTATAAATAATTCCATTTAGCAAACATTATTATGAAAGTACAAGATTTTTCCTAAAACGATCTAAATAAAACTACTCCCCAGAGTTAATTCTTGTTTATATGTATAGGTACATTAACGTTAAGCGTGAATTTGCACATCTAAAGTACAAACACATATTACAGTGTTTGATGAAAAGTCATAATCTACAAACCATTATAAATGTTTATACAGGAAAAACACATCCTCATTTACCAAAGTGTTGTTTGGAATTATGTGGGAGTGTGTGTGTTTGAAAGAAAATCAAGGCTTTTAAAGAGTTTATTCTTCATTTTTGCCACAACTGAATCAAAAATTTTGGATGCAAAATACGGTGAGCATAACAAAACTTTTTTCTAAATGTAATTCTGAATATGTATTAAAACACAACTGACGTTGCAGAATGGAAAAAAAATTAACGGTGTGGAAATTCTTAGAAACCTGAAACATTTTTCCTATTGAAAAAGTTTCAGATTCTGAGACAATTTTCCTAAAGACAAATTTTCAGATTTTAAACATTTTTCCTACAAAAAGAGTTTCAGATACTGATACATTTTTCCTAAAGAAAAAAATCTCAGATTCTAAAAAATTTGTTCATTTGTCCAAAACATTTTTTCTATAGAAAGAGTCTCAGATTCTGAAACATTTTTACAATAGAAGAAGTCAAGATTCTTATACATTTCTCCAATAGAAATATCACAGATTCTGAGAAATTTTTCCTTTAAAAAAAGTTTAAGATTCTGAGACCTTTTTCTTATAAAAAAGCCTCAGATTCAAAAACAATTTTCTTATAGAAATATTTTCGGATTCTAAAACATTTTTCCTTTAGAAAAATTCTGATATTCTGATACATTTGTCAGATTCCGAGACATTTTTTCAATAGAAAAATTTTCAGATTCTGAGACATTTTTCCAATAGAACAATTCTCAGATTCTGAGAAATTTTGCCTATAAAAAAACTTTCAGATTCTGAGACCTTTTTCTTATAAATAAAGTCTCAGATTCTAAAACAATTTTCCTCTAGAAAATTTCTCAGCTTCTGAGACATTTTTCCTATAGAAAAATTCTCAGACTCTGAGAAATTTTTCCTATAGAAAAATTCTCAGACTCTGAGACATTTTTCCTATAGAAAAATTATCAGACTCTGAAACATTTTTCCTATAGAAAAATTCTCAGATTCTGAGAAAATTTTCCTGTAGAAAAATTCTCAGATTCCAAAACATTTATCCAATAGAAAAATTCTCAGATTTTAAGACATTTTTCTTACAGAAAAATTCTCCGATTTTGAGTTTTTTCTATAGAAAAATTTTCAGATTCTAAAACATTTTTTTCTATAGAAAAATTCCCAGATTCTGAGACATTTTTCGTATAGAAAAATTCTCAGATTCTGACACATTTTTTTATAGAAAAATTCTCAGATTCTAAGACATTTTTCCTATAGAAAAATTCTCAGATTTTGAGAGTCTGAGAGTCTGAGACATACTATTTTCTTATAGAAAAACTCTCAGATTCTGAGACATTTTTTCTATAGAAAAATTTTTTGATTCTGAGACATTTTTCCTATAGAAAAATTCTCAGATTCTGAGACATTTTTCCTATAGAAAAATTCTCAGATTCAGAGACATTTTTCCTATAGAAAAAGTCTCAGATTCTGAGACATTTTTCATCAAGAAAAATTCTTAGGAAAAATGTCTCAGTTTTTCCTATGGAAAAATTCTCTGATTCTGAGACATTTTTTCTATATAAAAATTCTCAGATTCTGAGACATTTTTCCTATAGAAAAATTTTCAGATTCTGAGACATTTTTCCTATAAAAAATTATCAGATTCTGAGACATTTTTCCTATAGAAAAATTCTCTGATTCTTTGACATTTTTCCTATAGAAAAATACTCACGTTCTGATACATATTTTCTACAGAAAAATTCTCAGATTCGCGCCATTTTTTCTATAGAAAAATTCTCAGATCGCGAGACATTTTTCCTATAAAAAAAATTTCTCAGAATCTGTAAATTTTTTCCTATAGAATTTTTCTATAGAAAATATGTTTCAGATTCTGGGACTCTTTAGGAAAAATATCTCAGAAACAAATTCTCAGAATGTTCTCAGATTCTGAGTCATTTTTCCTAGAAAAATTTTTTGATTCTGAGACATTTTTCCTATAGAAAAATTCTCAGATTCAGAGACATTTTTCCTATAGAAAAATTCTCAGATTCTGAGACATTTTTCTTATAGAAAAATTCTCAAATTCCGAGACATTTTTCCTATAGAAAAACTCTCAAATTCTGAGACATTTTTCCTATAGAAAAACTCTCAGATTCTGAGACATTTTTCCTATAGAAAAACTCTCAGATCCTGAGACATTTTTTCTATAGAAAAACTCTCAGATTCTGAGACATCTTTCCTATAGAAAAATTCTCAGATTCTGAGACATTTTTCCTATAGAAAAATTCTCAGATTCAGAGACATTTTTCCTATAGAAAAAGTCTCAGATTCTGAGACATTTTTCATCAAGAAAAATTCTTAGGAAAAATGTCTCAGTTTTTCCTATGGAAAAATTCTCAGATTCTGAGACATTTTTCCTTTAAAAAAATTCTCAGATTCTTAGAAATTTTTCCTTTAGGAAAATTTGTAGACATTTTCCTATAGAAAAATTCTTAGATTCTAAGACATTTTTCCTTTAGAAAAATTCTCAGATTTTGAGACATTTTTCTTATAGAATATTTCTAATATTATGAGAAATTTTTTCTTTAGAAAAATTCTCAGATTCTGAGACATTTTTCCTATAGAAAAGTTCTCAGATTCTGAAATATTTTCCTATAGAAAATTCTCAGATTCTGAGACATTTTTCCTATAAAAAATTATCAGATTCTGAGACATTTTTCCTATAGAAAAATTCTCCGATTCTTTGACATTTTTCCTATAGAAAAATACTCACGTTCTGATACATATTTTCTACAGAAAAATTCTCAGATTCGCGGCATTTTTTCTATAGAAAAATTCTCAGATCGCGAGACATTTTTCCTATAAAAAAAATTTCTCAGAATCTGCAAATTTTTTCCTATAGAATTTTTCTATAGAAATATGTTTCAGATTCTGGGACTCTTTAGGAAAAATGTCTCAGAAACATATTCTCAGAATGTTCTCAGATTCTGAGTCATTTTTCCTATAGAAAAACTCTCAAATTCTGAGACCCTGAGACATTTTCCTATAGAATTTTTCTCATAGAAAAATTCTCAGATTCTAAGGCATTTTTCCTATAGAAAAGTTCTCCAAAAATAATACTTTTACATCTCTGTTTTGAAGCATTTGGTAAATGTTTTACAGGATATAAATGATAACCATTGGGATAACCTAACAAAATCATGTACAACTATGTTGTATAAGTGCTCGCATGGTTTATTTTCAAAAAAAAAAAATGAGAAGAAAAAAATTACAGCTAAAATTCCCGTTTGTGTTATATTTTCCACCGATTTTGTATTTCTAACTCCAAACGTTCGTTACAAATGAGGTTAGGTACACATTGAATTGTATAAAAACAACGCTGCATTTGATGTTTTATAAACCAAATACATCAACAAACTGATTTCATTTTCTGCTACTTTTTTTTCGCTAAGTTTTTTTTTTTATTTTTTTTTGTGTGCGTGAAACTAATTAGCAACAAATGTGCGATTTGAGTACATACATCGTTCATTCGCTTTTTTCACACAGTCAGACCTCTCCAGGGAAGAGGCATAGTTTTTAAAAACATTTTAATGTTGGTTTTTTTCTACTTTTTTTTAATTCTACATTAAGTATAAAATTGTTGTTGACTTTTTTTTTGCAATTCTCATTTTGTGTGAATACATTTTAAATGTGAAATTAACTGGGCAATTCCAAAAATTTTCGCCCCACTGTTCGGAAACATGCCTTTGGACGCCACTGAGAATTTGGCTCATAGATATCCACGTTTATATGAGATATGTTGCATTTTTGGATTTTCAAAATTTGCTGTAGTTTTCAAATTATCGCGGGTCAAAGTTCGACTTTTTTAGCAAAAGTCAGAAAAATACATGACGTTTTACGTGCTCTAACTTTTTAACTAGTAATCTGATTATCACAAGTAATGGCTCATATGAAAGCTTAATTCTTCTTCTTTTACGAAATATTTTCAAAAGCATACGGTTTTTTTTCAGAAGTGTTGCAAAAATTCAAAAACATTTTTTTTGCGAATATTTAAAAAAACACATCTTCGATTTTTTTAAAAAAATGTTTAGTGATAAACAATACTGTTTTGTACAACATATCCAAAATTCAGAGTGGGATCCCAATGGGATCAAAAAATATTCTGGTTTTAGTACGAAGTTCTTAAATTTTACCTTAGAAAATTAAAATTTTATATTTCTTCAATATAAAAATTTAAATTTTCAAAGAAAATTATACTATTAAAATTTTGAAAAACATTCAAAACATTAGAAATTTAAATTTTCTAAGGGAAAAATATGAGAACCTCGTACTTAAAACCGAATAGTTTTTGATCCCATGGAGATCCCACTTTGAATTTTGAATATGTTATACAAAACATTATTATTTTTCACCAGAATTTTTTTTAAAAAAATCGAAGATGTGTTTTTTTAAATATTCGAAAAGAAAAAATGTTTTTGCATTTCTGCATCATTTCTGTAAAAAAAAACTGTGTTTTTTTAGAAATATTTTCTAAAAGAAGAACCCCAGCTTTCACATGAGCCTAAATTTGTGAAAATCGGGTCATTGGTTAAGAAGTTACAGCTCTTTAAACGTGATGTATTTTTCTTACTTTTGCTTAAAAAGTCAATCTTTGACCCGCCATAATTCGTTTAATACACCAAATGTAAAAAAAAGATATATGGTACATATATCATATTTATGAGGGCTATCTATGTGTCAAGGTTCAAATTAATCTGAGACACCATTTCCAAAAATGACTAAAATTTGAGCTAAATTTTCTGGAATGGCCCAACTAGCTTAGTTTATAATGTAAATCATTAAACATTTGATTCATTTGCGTATACAAAAATAGTCAAATGAAATAGTAGTTAGTAGGGAATTGCAATTTAACTAACTTTTATTGACTTGATAACTTTTTCATTAGAGAATAGTAATAACACCATTCACAAGTTTTAATGATACAGGATAAATTTGAGAATTTTTTTATGATTAGAACGGCAAAATATATATAAATTCCTAATACTTGATAATTTTTAAGTGAATCTACCTCTGTCCTCCTATCAGTAAGTCTCAGTAAGTCTGTTAAAAACACTTCTATACGGGACTGGGATTTATTAAGAACTGATTTATACTACTTTTAAATAACCAGGCAGAAATCGCCAGCCGTACAAAAAATGTTGTGCTTATAATATAAAACAGTTTTAATAAAAATTAGTCAAGTGAACGAATGTATTTAAAAATACATTCAATACATAAATATTAAGAATTATAAATTATTTCTATACTTGCAATGAAAAAAGTCGAATGAACGGTCAAAGAAATCATAGAATTTCAAATATTCTAAAATACGGTAAAAAGTTATTTTTTTTTTGTTTTGACAAATTTTTTTTTTATTTTTTTTTTTTTTTTTTGCCAAATTTTGTTAATGGATTTTGTTTTTAAAATCGATTTTAAAAAAATGTATAGAAAATTTTAAATTTAAAATAAAACTTTTTTTTTTAAATAGACTTCGTATATTTCTTTGGTACGGGCCTATGACATTTCTATAGGAAAAATGTTTTAAAATCTAAGACGTTTTATATAGAAAAAACATCCAGAATATTAGACTTTTTATACCCTCCACTTACAATTAGTAATAAAGGGTATATACAAGTTTGTCATTCCGTTTGTAACTCATCGAAATATCGATCTGGGACCCCACAAAATATATGTATATTAGAGTGCCCCTTATTTTGGAAATGTTGGAAATGTTGAAACGGTACCCCCTCATTTTTTTCCTTTTGACTAAAAAATAACTCAGGAAAAACTTTACGCCCCTACGACCACGCCTTCCCTACGCGACGGGGCCGTAAAGAGCGGGGCCTTAAAAATCATTTTTCCATACAAAGCAAAAAAATTTTTTTTTGATTTTAAATTTTTTTGTTATTAACTATATTATATTACTTGGTTAGCTTATTCTCGACAAAAAATTTTATTTTGGTGGGATAAGGCTTTCAGTTCTAAAAAATTTTTCGACAAAAAAAAATTTAGAGCTTTTGGGGTCCTACAGTAAAAATTTTTTAAAAATATTTTTTTTTAGTTTTGACAAGCAACCGTTTTACACAGAAAAAAATATGGAGGAAACAAATTTGAGTAATCACTTGTTTAAATTTAAAAACAAAAATTGAGTAATTTTTTAATTGACGCAATTAAAAATTTACTTAAAAATTTTAAAAACAATTTAAGTAATTAATTTAATATATTTTTTATTTTTTTTCAAACTCTCATAGTTTTTTTGAATTCTCGTTTAGTTTATAGTTTTTTGTGTATGTAAATGAAAGTTTGTAATCGTCTTTTTAAAATGTTCCTATGTCTTTGAGACATAAATATGTTTGGTAAAGTTTGAAAAAACAAGTTTTTTGTTTTTTTTTTTTTTTGTAAAAAAATTTAAAACTTTTTTAAACTTAAAAAAAAAAATAAATAGATAAATTTTGAGTAAATTTTTAATTGTATCAATTAAAAATTTACTCAAATTTTTTTTTAAACATTTAATAAATTTTTATTAAAAATTTACTCAATACTATTAAATCGTTTACTGGTGAAAAATTAAGTAATTTTTTAATCAATAGTATTAAAAATTTACTCAAATATTTTTTTTATTTTTTTCTGTGTAGTTGAATTGTTGCTTTTAATGATATATTTTCATAAAAAAATATTATTCCTATCTGTGGCATCTTTATCGTGATCTAAAAAAGGGTAAAAAATGCCTTTTTGATGTTTTTCGATACACGATCAAGATGTCACAGATATGAATAATATTTTTTTATGAATATGAGGCATTCCACACCAAATGTCCAGCGAAAAAAAACATGTGTACCGTAAACTTCTGAATAGGTGATAATGATAGCCCTAAATGGAACTTAGAAAATTGCGTTTTTGGTTTTTCAATTTTTCAAAAACTGGGCTTAGGAGGCGTGGTCAAATATTGGAAAAATGGTCAAATTTGTGGCGAGTTGCCTTGATTCAATATTTATCACATTAAAACGGAGTGCACCACAATCTCAAAAATTTACGTTCTTATATAGTTTTGTATGAGCTATCGATTAAAAGTTTTTTTTTTGGAAAATTTTCAGAACCCGTTCTGAAATTTTCCATTTTTTAAAAAAGTCAATTTATCAAAAATCCGGCCACTTTTTTTTTTCTTTTTTATTTATTTTTTTAAAAGTTTAGATGTTTGTCCATCCACACAAAAAAAATCAGAAACACGTTCATCTTTTTTTCGAGAAAATCGCATTTGAACATTAAATTTCATAACAATTTAGTAATTTGCTTGTATTTTCTTGTGTCAACAGAGCGTATGACGAATATTTATGCAATTAATATTACTCATTCGCAACTTTAAAACAAAGAAATACAAACAACTTTAAAACAAAGAAATACAAACAAAAGCGGAACATGGCATGGGGAGTACAATGCGGGACATGGTCGTCTGTTCAATAGGCTATCGGAACTTTGTCCGATGTTTTCTATGCCTTTGGACAATACAACCTCTTGCATCGAGTTTGGTAGGAAGTTTACTGTAATATTTCCGAGTAGGGAAGACTGGGGAAACCCAGCAGACCTACTGAAAAATTACACGGATACTTTCTACACGGATGGATCCAGTACCTTAAATGGCTCTGGGTCTCGCTGGTATTTGGACGATGCGACCAAATGCTATATTGCTATGGGAAAAATGGCTACAGTATTTCAGACTGAAATATTTGCTATTTTGGACGTAGCGACCTGGATAATTGGGAACAGATGGAGTAATAGGAGAATCAGTATTTGCAGTGACAGCCAGGCTGCACTCATTGCACTTGAATCTCCAGTCACTTCATCCAAAATTGTCCAGGAATGTAGACGCAGACTCAATGAGGTCTCATGTGGGAATAGCGTCAGTCTTCTGTGGGTTCCGGGTCATAGGGGAATACGGGGAAACGAGATTGCTGACTCTTTGGCAAATCTTGGCTCTGATACAATTCCTTACAATCCGGAACCTCAAATTGGTATTGGCTTGACATGGCTGATGCGTTGGATCAACTCTCATATGAAAGAAACTTTCATGGAAAGATGGTCAAATGAGTTGGCATGCAAGATTACCAAACGTTTTGTAATTAAGCCAGACAAGAAAGTGGCTAACTATCTACTCAGTCTCAGTAGAATAGACTGTCGCAGACTTACTGGCTTAATTACGGGACACAATGCCTGTGCTCGTCATATGACGAGATTAGGTGTCTTATCAGACCCATTATGCGTGGCTTGTCTTGAGGATGATGACACAACTGAACATTATGTATGTTGTTGTCCAGCGTTCTCAAGGGCTAGACTGCGGATATTGGGTTCTGATATTCTGTCTATGGACACGGTCCATGGACTTCCCTTGTCTGATTTTCTCAAGTTTGTGAAAGCAACTGAGAAATTCTGAGCAAGCACTTTTCTTCCTTTTTCTTCTCAACCTTTTATCACCCTTACTTAATCTTTCTTTTCTGGGTACGGTACAATGGACTATTTTAAGTCTGAGCGCCATGGACTTGCCTAAAAATTTACCCATTTTTGGGCTTGTACAACCCACCCTCAACTCAACTCAACTCAACTCAACAAAATTGTTATGAAATTTAAAGTTCAAATGCGATTTTCTCGAAAAAAAAGATGAACGTGTTTCTGATTTTTTTTGTGTGGATGGACAAACATCTAATATTTTAAAAAAAATAAATCAAAAAGAAAAAAAAAGTGGCCGGATTTTTGATAAATTGACTTTTTTAAAAAATGGAAAATTTCAGAACGGGTTCTGAAAATTTTCCAAAAAAAAAAAATTCAATCGATAGCCCATACAAAACTATATAAGAACGTACATTTTTCACATTGTGGTGCATTCCGTTTTAATGTGATAAATAATTAATCAAGGCAACTCGCCACAAATTTTACCATTTTTCCAATATTTGACCACGCCTCCTAAGCCCAGTTTTCGAAAATTTGAAAAACCAAAAACGCAATTTTCTTAGTTACATATAGGGCTATCCAAACAACCTATTCAGAAATTTACGGGACACATGTTTTTCTGTAGCGGGACATTTGGTGTGGAATGCCTCATATATATCATTAAAAGCAACATTACAACTAAAACCGTTGCTTGTCAAAACTAAAAAAAAAAAATTTTTACTGTAGGACGCCAAAAGCTCTAAATTTTTTTTTTCGAAAATTTTTTTTAGAACTGAAAGCCTCATCCCACCAAATTCAAATTTTTTGTCGTGAATAAGCTAATAAATAACAAAAAAATTTAAAATCAAAAAAAAATTTTTTTGCTTTGTATGGAAAAATGATTTTTAAGGCCCCGCTCTTTACGGAACCGTCGCGTAGGGAAGGCGTGGTCGTAGGGGAGTAAAATTTTACCTGAGTTTTTTTTTAGTAAAAAGGAAAAAAATGAGGGGGTACCGTCTCAACATTTCCAACATTTCCAAAATAAGGGACACTCTAATGTATATATTTATGATGCCCAATCGATTTTAAGACATTCTAGCGATGTCCGTCTGTCTGTCTGTGGAAAATGCTGTCACGGACAAAATATTGTACAGAGATGACTGAAACTTAACATATTTATTGGAAGTTCTCCCGAGAAGTTTGGTATTGCATTTGAGCGATATCGGTTTAGCGGTTCAAAAGTTATGAACGAAAATGTAACCACACCTCAAAAATTTCAGTACATTCAACATAACCTAAAAATACAAAATGCTTTAATTCGGCTTCTGGTTGACATATGTGAACATACTTGAACAACAAATGGTATTTAAACAAGTACGAACATATTTTTTGACAAAAAAAGAAAAAAAATCGCGGATTTTTTACCAAATTTTTTTTTTTTCAAAAAAATTTTTTTTTCAAAAGTAATTTCCTTTTGAATTTAAATTTTTACTTGTTTATATTAAAAAGATCTCAAAAGCCTTTTTTAGGAAAATCATTTCAGAATCTGGAACTTTTTCTATAGAAAAAGGGTCTTAGAATCTGAGACTTTTTCTATGGGAAATGGTTTCAGAATCTGATACTATTTCTGAAGGAAATAGGTCTTACAATCTGAGTTTTTTTAAAAAGGAAAATTTTTTCACTTTTTCTTTAGGGAAACAAGTGCCAGAATTGTAGACTTTTTATATATAAGAAAAAGCTTCCAAAATCTGAGACTTCTTCTGTTGGAAAAATGTCCGAGAATGTGAGACTATTTCTTCCGGAATAAGGTTTTAGAATATGAGACTTTTGCTATAGGAAAAACGTCTATGAATCTGAGACTTTTTCTACAAAAAATATCTTACACTGAAAAAATTATGTCATTAACTGTTTGTAGTTTATTTAAAAAGTTTTCCCTTTAGTCGTCATTTAAAGAAAAAATATTTGTTTCATGTTCAGTTTTTTTAATGACTACTTCTGTCCTTTGTTTAAAAAATAACTTACTAAAAAATAAAGACTTTCATTAGCATTTAATCTGTAAAGTCATTTATTTTTGATTAACTACTGATTATTCTTTACATTTTTAATGATTTGTGTAAGTCATTTTTTTTTTTTTAAATTGTTGGTATTTTTTAATGAGATATCATTAGTTTTTACCAACACTAGTAGGTTATATTTTTGTAAAAAAAATCCAAAAAATTATTTATAGAAATATAAAAACATGTTTGTGTCAAGTGACTTTGGCACGATGGGTAGAGTGTCTGGCCAGAGTGTAGTTGATTGCGGATCGATTCCCCAAGGTAAGGTTAGGTTAGGTTAGGGTGGCGGTGTCCGATTGACACCTCGCATAGACCTCTTGGTCCATGCCAGTAATAGATAGGCAGCATTGCCTGAGTGTTGTTTCATTAAAAAAAAAAAAAAAAAAAAAAAAAACGTTCAAAGTCATTGCGAATCTTTTCAATTTCGTAAGATACATTTGCGTTTTATCCTCCAAAGTACCGAAACTTATCTGTCCGGTAATGGATCGGCGACTCCTTGCCACAGCTGGGCATTGACAAAGTATGTGTTCCATCGTTTCATCTACTCCTGGTGAAGCGCATCTTTTACAACTAGCGTCTGAAGTAAGTCCAATATTCTTGGCATGGATGCCGATAAGACAATGACCAGTTATTATCCCAGTCAGAGCTCGGCATTCCCTTCTCGTAAGTGATAGTAGATATTGAGTTTTCCCTTGATCATAAGTTGGCCACAAAGTTCTGCTGATTTTGCATGTTGTCAGTTCTCTCCACCTCCTGTTTGCCTTTGCAACATTGATGGAATTCCGTTTAAGTTTATAGTGTTGAAGTGGTTGTGTAGACACATCATCTGCAAGTTCTCGTAAATCGATTCCCCAAAATTTTATTAAAAATTTTTAAAAAAATATTTCAATAAAAATATTGTAAAAAATAACCTACGAAATCACTAATTTTTAATGTTTTCGTAGGTTATTTTTTTGGAATTTGTTGGTAAAAATAACAGAACTATCAATAATTTTTAATGTTTTCGAAGGTTATTTTTCGAATTTGTTGGTAAAAAATAATGAAAAAAATGTATTTTTTTAATGTTTAATGGTATTTATTTTAGAAATTTTTCAGTAAAAATATGTGTTGATGTTTGTTAAAACAAATGAATAATTACTGGGATGGTTTTCAATAACAATTTCACTGGTTTTAAATGTGTTTTTCTTTTGTTTTTGCCTACAAAATATTTTGAGTGTAGAATCTATAAAAAAAAGTTCTGATAATCTGAGATTTTTTCTTTAGGAAAAAGGTACCAGAATCTAAGATTTTTGTCAAGAGGAAAAAGGTCTAAGAATCTAAGACTTTTGAGACTATGAATATTTTTCTGTAGTAAAAGGTCTCAGAACCTGAGACTCCACACCTGCGAACAAAAATATGTCGATAAGAAAATTGCTTTTTTGGTTTTTCAATTTTTTAAAATTGGCTAATGAGGCGAGGTTATTAACTATTGCACCACAATCGCAAAAATTAACATATGAGGAGTTCCGTTTTAGACTTAAATTTTGAGTTAAAAAAGATGTGATTTTTGTTTTGATGGCACATCGATGAAAGTTGGCATAAATATTAGATGCTATTTAAGAATAAGAAATTCGTTTGCGTCAATTAAATCGCGCAAGGGGGTCAAAAGTTATGGCGGTTTTAAGATTTAGCGGTTTTAAAAATCTTAAAAATATTTTAAAGATTTTATTTTCTACACATTTGTTGCATGCGTTATTAAAACATGCCAGGATATATCATTTCTTCTAAAATATATGATATAAATTTAACCCTTTAATGACCAAACGATTTAAAAAAAAAAATATCTAAGTACCTAAAATCGCGATTAATTCGCGGTAAAAGAAAAGTTTCACAATTTTTTATAACATATTTAGGCAATACGCGTTGGTATTACTGAAGAAAATCACGGAAAATCGCATCATTGTACCAGTAGTTAAAAAAAAATCGGTAATGCTTTTTTATAACAAGAAAATTTAATATGGTCCAAAAAATCTATAGTCATCAAAATTTTTTAACCCGCCTGTGATTTTATGATGACACATCAAGTGGGCTTTCATTTAAAAAAAATTTCATCCGATTTCGTGTAAAGCCTTGGATGTGCCAGATCAAAACAGGTTTAGATAAAATCATCGCGCTTTCCGCTCAGAATGGCTTAAAGTAAAAAGTCAAAAAGCAAATCAGTTCTACTCGTTAAGGCACGTCTTTTGGTGTATTAAAATGAACATGATGCATTAATTGCTACTAAAAAAAATAGGAAACAGATTTGCAAATTTCGCACAATTTTCAAAAATGCCATAAAATTTTTGCAATTTATTTTTTATAAACCCGCCAGTGATTTTTTTATGTAAACTCACAAAAAACTCGGTTTACGCAAGAGTCCACCAAATTTCGAATGAAACCGCGAATGTGCCTCGCGAAAAACTGGTATTTTAAAAAAATTACGTTTTTTCTTGCGAACTTTGATCTGCTGAAACTCCTTAACTATTCGTGGCACATTAACGGGATTAATTCCAAAATGTTAAGAATTACAACAGCTACCAACTCTAGTTCAACTTTTTTCATTTTATTGAGGGGGCCGAAATCCCTGATCAAAAAACCTCGAAAATTTAAAAACTCTTAATTTTTGGTTTCAAAATTTAACCGTCTTATAACTTCTTACCAAGCGATGAAGCATCTATCAAACCAATATTAAAATAATCTCTTATATGTACTGACTTTGTGTTATGCCGGAAAAGATTGAAATATAAGGAGAACTTAAAAAAAAAAGCGAAATAATGTAAAAACTATGGATTATTTCAAGCCATTTTTATAGATTTTTCAACTTTAACCCTCTGTAACTTTTACGGATAAAGTGGGGTAATCCTTAAACATTGCTCAGTGATGGTTCAAGGTCTTGTTTACACAACTGCATTTACAGTTTTTCTTAATTCCAAAAACTGCCGGTTTTTTATAACATTTATTTCAGTTTCACTGAGTTGAAATTTAAAAAAGATTTCTTGATATATGTTTTTTTTTTAGGGGCTATCTACTAAAATATTTTATTTTGGAAAATTTTTAGAACCCGTTCTGAAAGTGTTAATTTTTTAAAAAAGCTAATTTATCAAAAATCCGGCCACATTTTTTTAAGTTTAGATGTTTGTCTATTCACCCAAAAAAAAAATCAGGATGGCATTTTTCGAGAAAATAGCATTTGAATATTAGATTTCACAAAAATTCTGAAATTATCTTATTTTGTCAACACCGCGTATGAGTAACAAAAATTCATTGGTTTCACAAATAGTCGTTACTCATACGCGGTGTTGACACAATAAAATACAAGAGAATTGTAGAATTTTTCTGAAATACAATATTCAAATGCGATTTTACCGAAAACTACGAAAAATTCCCTCCTGAATTTTTTATGTGGATAGACAAATATCGAAACGAAAAAAAAATCTGGCCGAATTTTTGATAAATTGTTGAGGGGTGAAATTTGGAATACAGGATCCTTTGTTAAAAAACCCGTCTGGAAAAATGTACTTGTTGTAAATTTAATTTCTAAGGGTCGTAAAATTGTTAAAAAAAAATTGTAATTTTTGTCCTATTCATATTTTATGAAATAACGATCCTAGAATCTTGAAATTTGTAATGAAAGATCCTTTGGTAAAAAAAACATTCCACAAAAATTACTTTTATGTGTATATATTTGAGCGTCCCGATAATTATAATCTTTCGAAATTCTTATCAGAATACCTGCTAATGGCCACTGAAGAGCTGATTGTGCAAAAATTTATAAGGAAATTTAAAAAGACCGTCTTCAGTCTGCATCCAGAGAAAAAAATTCTTTTTTTGATAAAACTTCGTCCCCGAATTTTTTGACCAGTCAAATCCAGCCAAATCCTTTTGGATTATTTTTAAAACAAAATTGTGGGGTTACTAAGAAATTTAAATTTTACTTTAAATTACTTTTACAAGAAAAAAGGAAAGAGAAAATGCAAATAAGTTAAATGAATCGTAGGCCAATATAATATATTTTAAAATCGTTATACAGTGTATTTCACAGAAAATGATTAATTGTAATCGCATTATTTTTTGGCGATTACGATTAATTGGTGCGATTAATCGCGATTACGGTTACGATTTTAATCGTTTTGTAAACTCTAGTCTATATATAATCAGTTTTACTCGGGAATTAAATTAAAGCCGACAAGTATTTTTGCTTTCGGCAAAATTCCTGTTGGTTCGGATGTCATTCAGATATTCCCAAAAGGCCATAATTTTTCATAATGTGCCAACCATATTTTGAGCCAGCAAGTGTAAAGACGACAAGTGGTTTTGCTTTTGGCAAAATTCCTGTTAGTCGGATGTTATTTAGATATTCCCGGAAGGCCATAATTTTTAAAAATGGTTGGCACCCATTTTTTGAGCCAGCGGCATAGCCACTAAATATATGACTTAAATTGGTAAAAGGTGTAGTATATATTGTACTTCTAATATTTTCTGAAATAATGGTTCTAGAAACTTGATATTAAGAATCTATGATCATCCAGCAAAATAAAACCATTTCATAAAAAATGTTTTTGGATAATTTAATTCTAAGGGGGCAAAAACTTGGAAATGGGGAATATGGTTCTTTTTATAAATATTAAACTTCAAACCCCCGAATGTCAAAATTTGACATTTAGGATCCTCCAGCAATAATTACATTTAAGAGTACGTCATATTTTGAAATTTAAAATGTTAGGGTAAAAAGGGGTGCTAAAATTGGTTAAAAGCTCAAAATTGTCAAATTATTTTTTACTGGTACGAACATAATAACGTGACAGCGAAGTTATTTTACTGCATAAATTATTCTAAACAGTTCTGCCCTTTTTGAAAATGTAGCTACTCACAGAATACATATAACTTTACTAAACAAACCGATCAGCCAAATATTTTCGTGAAAAGTTTTTTTTAAACACATTTTGCATCGCGAGTTCTGAACTTGAAATTATTAAATTTAATAAATTAGCAATTTTTTAATCACCTGAAAACTAGGCAACGGTGTTGTAAATATTTTAAATTAAATTCTTTATAATCATTTAAATGTCATGCATATAATATTGTTATATATAAACGTTAATATAAAATTTTATATATGTACATTTTATACTTTATCATCATATGCAAAACCTTTCTCTAATTTTATATTTTTTATTTTTTTTATTTTGTTAGTTTTGCCTTGATTTGTTGATTGTACTATTGGCTTATCTCCAATTCTAAGTTGATTAAACTCTAAAGATTTTTTTTCATATATATTTCATTTCATTTTACTTATGTATTCGCTTGAGAGTAGCTTAATTTACATATAGATTTAGATGATATTTTTTTTTTTTCCTTTTTGCAATTTGTAGTTATTTGGCTACTAACGTGGTTTGGTTGATACTTTTTTATGTTTTTTTATTTTTATTTTTTTATTTTACCTCTAAAAATGAACAGAGTTTTAGTTGTTTGTTTGTCATATTTTTACCAATTTTTAGTGGTTTTTATATGCGGTATATTTTTTATGCCGCAAAACAAAAGGCTGATGACCATTTTCTATTGATACTATTTGATATGGTTGCACTAACTAAACTAATGAAAAGGACATGATAGGAATTTGCAAATAAATACTAAAAATACTGCTACAAAAATTTAAATAAATATATTTAGGGAAAATGCCTCATGTGAACTTATTTTTTGAAACAGTCATCCAATCTAAACAAGATCGGTGAAAGCTCGCTGAGTTAAAGGGGGTATAATTTTGACGTATAAGTCAACAAGCCCCTTTTTAAGATCCATATAACTTATTATGCAGACAGTTTTGTTTAAAGCTTTATCGATGCTCTTTTTATACCCTCCAACTACAGCATAGAAAAAATATTCGCATACTTCAAAAATAGTTCAGACATCATGGCGTATGATTATTATTTATTTTATGTTAAATATCAAGCATACGCCCCACACAATAAAAATGGTAAATTTGCCATTTATTAATTTAACAAAATTACATCTTTTCTTTCTCACTTTTAAATACTGCGATATTTAAAACCCATTATCGATTACTTTTTTTTTCTATTAAATAAATTAAATTCAAGTTTCATCTCATTGTTTAAAGTACTTTATATAAAAATATAAGAACAAAAAAAAATAGAAATAAACACTTGACCTTAAACTTTAATTACACCTGCAGTGCTTCAATAACTATAAGTAAACAATCGGCAGCAGCAGCAGTGCAAGCAGCAGTTCTCGACTATTGTAAAGTATCAAACAACTTTTTCATAATACTCTGATTAAAAAATAACAATCGACTAACTTTTCATTTTTTACTCATTGTTTTTTTTTTATTTTTATTTTAGAAAACATTCAATAAAATTTTATATATTTTTAGAGCAAAAACAAAAACGAAAAATAAACTCTACCTACTATAATAGGAAGAACATTTCTATACCCTACTCGTAGTGATAAAGGGTATAAGCAGTTTGTTTTAATGTTGGTAACTCATTGTAAATAAGTAGTGTGATCGCATAAAATAAATATGTTGGTTTTTTTGAGAGACCTTTAGCCGATAAAGCGATATTAGTCCATTTTCTAAAACTTCAGAAAAAAAGGAAAAAATAAAAAAAAAAATGAAAAATATGTATTTGAGGAAATTTAAAAAAAAATTAAATTAATAAAAAAATGGTTTGAGTAAAGTCAGCACTATGTTAGGATTGTACGATCTGCCCTAAGAATTGAACCAGGAAAGACCCTTATTTCGATGCGTTATTCAAGGAATGATAAAAAATTAGAAAAAAAATCAGAAATAGTAAATTCCAACGTTCAGATTTCCGCTCAGAAATGGGTTAAAGAGAAAGTTTATGATTCTGAGACATTACTCCAATAAACAATTCGATGGTTCGAAGGCATTTTACTACAGAAATGCTTTTAAAATTTATTAAAATTTTTCTATGGAAAAACTTTCAGATTCTGACACACTTTTAATAGAAAGTTCTTAGATACTTAAACAATTTTCCCACTAAAAAATTCCTGAATGTCAAAAAATTCTTCGTTTAGAAACATTTTCAAATTAAGCGTCTTTTTCCTGATAAAAAAAGTCGTAGGTTCAGAAATATTTTTTTCGGTGACAGGACATAATCCCCACGGACATTACCCCCATAATGGAAATGGGGATTATGACCGAATTCATCACGGACATAACCCCCATAATAGTTGAAGGGACTATGACCGTTTCTAAAACGGTCATAATCCCAATGGGGATTATATCCGTTCCCTGTTGGGACTACGTCCGAAAATTATTCGGTCATAACCCCCATTCATATTATGGGGACTAAGTCCAAAGAAATTTCGGTCATAATCCCAGTTTTTTGCGGAGAGGGTGGGTTTAATGCATGGAGTTTGTAATCCCTAAGCCCTACCGAAGGCCGGCTACGCAGAAAAACTTTTAAGACACAAAAAAATACAATTTTTGGGATTATTACCATTTGTTATGTGGTCATTATCCCCATAAATCTGGGAACTATGTCCGTTTTTTATGTGATTATGTCCAAATTATTTTCAGTCATAGTCCCCACTACCATTATGGGGATTATGACCTAAATGAATTTGGTCATAATCCCCATAACAGAAATGGGGATTATGTCCGTGGGGATTATGTCATGTCACCGAATACCGAATTGTTCTTTCTAAACTAAAATTTTAAAAACTATTCTATAGAAAGTACCTAAAATTAGCAATAAAACATTTTAGGCAATTTTCTACATTCTGAGACATTTTTCTGTAAAAAAATTATAGGTTTCTGAGACATTTTTTATAAGAAAAAGTGTAAGATTATCAAACATTTTTTGAGACAAATTTCCTAATAAAAAGTCTCAGAGTTCAATTTAATTTTTCTAAAAAAAGTCTTAGATTCTGCAACATTTTTCCTATAGAACAGGTCCCGTCTTCTGGGAAATTTTTCCTCTAGAAAAAGTCTCAGAGTCTGAATCTCAGACATTTTCCTACATAAACAGTCATAGATTCTGAAACATTTTTTTAATATAAAATTTATCACAATTTAAGACTGTTCTTAGATTCATAGACAATTTTCCTAAGCCTCAAATTCTAAGAAATTTTTTCTGTTGATAAAGTCTCATAATCTGAGTCATTTTCACTTAAGAGAATGTCTCAGAATCTAGAACATTTTTTCTATATAAAATCTAACAAATTTTAAGACATTTTTTTATCATAAAAGTCTACAATTTTTTTCTATTAAAAAAATTTTGAGATTCTTGGGCATTTTGTCTAGAAAAAAATTCTCACGTATTTTATTTTTTTTCTCTTCCCTTTTTATTCATACTCTCAGCTCAATTATCAGATTTTCCCTATAGAAAATTCTCACATTTTCCCTATAAAAAATTCTCACATTTTCCCTATAGAAAATTCTCACATTTTCCTTGAAAAATAGAAAAATTTTCAAATTTTTCATCATAAAAAATTCCTAAATTTTACGTCTAGAAAAATTCTCATATTTTTTCTAAAGAAAATTTTTAATCAAATTCTGATTAATTTTTATTAAAAAATAAAAATTGTTTTTTCGTCCTTTAAAATATGATATTTTGAGTAGTTTTATTCTAGCTCGAGGTCACTATTTTACAATTTTCGTCTTCTAACTCCCAATGGGAGAAGAGTCAAATATGTGTTAATATTTAACAGGTTGATCACTTACGATTTGTTATTCAAAACCCTTTGCTAATTGTTAGTAGTATAGGGTTTTTATATTTGCTAAACCATCTTGACAAAGAAATCTGACAAATTCCGAAATACGTATCGATTAAGATATAAATAAATTTAGAACAGAAAATACATTTTCTTAAATATTATTCTATGAGAATATCGTAGAAAATTTGAAACCAGCATGATAATACCAGAAATGTCAATAATTTTTAGAAATTCAACTTTTCTTCTGCAGTTTTTCAACTTAAGTCCGTATAACAAATATAATTAAGAGCCAGAGCTCGATCTGTACTTACAGAAAAAAGCATTTTTTTATATAGAAAATTCTAACGTTACGAGACATTTTTCTTTTAAAAAATGTTTAGATTAATAGACATTTTTCATAAAAGAATTTCTATAAAAGATTTTTCCAATAGAAAAATTTTCAGATTATTCCTATTAGAACGTTCTCAATATTTTTTTTTCAAGGTAAAGATCGAGCCCGAGCTCGATCTGTACTTACTACTTTGTGTCTACAATTCCAGATCATGTAACCAACCCTTGCGAAATAATGTAAGAGACAAAAAAGTTGAAAGAAAGTATGAAGTGAGGTTGAGATTGCTAGAAATAGAATTGTAGTGTTGGAAACTGTTAAAATTTATTCTGTTGAAACTATAAATATTCACATATATAAAAAAACAATTTCCATTAACAAGACAAACCGACATTTAAAAGCCAACAGAAGATAACACTAACTAAATTGTTTGAAACCGGTATGGGAATACCAGAAACCCAGCTAAAATTTTGCTGAACTGGCAGCAGCTTTTGGAAAGGAAACTCGAGTCAAGGAGCGCATCCAAACCTGTTGAATTCATGCAAGATTCTCTAAGGCGATGTCACACTTTAGAGCGCTAGTTGGATACACCGAAAAAGCGCTCTTAAGATGTTCTGAAATCACGTCTATTTGGAGCGCTGAAAAAAGCGCTACAAAAATGCAGTGAATTCATGTACCTTTTTATAGCAGATTTAAGTAGAATAAGAATGAAGCACATTTGACTATTTCTGAAATAAAAATTACAAAATCTGAAATACAATTGACTATTTCTGATATACTATTGGATAATCTTAAATACAATTGACTAATTCTGAAAATCAGTTGACTATTTCTGAAATATAATTAAAAATGGTGTAAACCAACCACTCAAAACGTATTTTTTTTTTAATTTATTTTGTATTTTCAAATTTTTGTTTTTCTGTAAAGACAGTTGAGCTCAGACTCTAATTATAATTATGTATTATAATTTTTTTAATCATGTTATATATGGTTTGAATTGAGAAAAGTGTGAAAGAAAAATTTATTTTTCTAAAAATTTAAGACATCCTGATTCGTTTTTTACTAGTTTCATATAATCCAGTTATTATAATCATCAGAAAAACTTTTAATGTCAAATTTATTCAGTTAATAGTCAATTTTATTCTATATGTGAAAATTATTAACAGATCGCAGCCACCAGGGATTGAACCCATGATCTGTAATGTTTTTGCTATTAACTGCCTCTTAGGTACGATCACTCTAGACCGATACGCTAAGTTGGCTGTTAAGCAAGTATCAACTAAATCATGGTTTTTCAATTCATGTGTGGTTGTTGCTATTGTTTTTTCGTACAGAAGAAGGTGAAATTGCATTATGGTGAATAAATTAAATTTTTTAGTAATCATCATTCGTCCTCCTCTCCTTCATCAACTCTGATCTAAGTACTTATTTTGCAACCTTGCCAGAACATGGTCTATATTATTGTAAAAAAAATTTGAAATTTTTTTGTCAAAAAAGTTCAAAGTCCTGATTATACAACTACCACTTTTATTTCATAAAATACAAATCATATTTCAGATAATACAAATTATATTATTTCCAATCATATTTTAGAAACTCCAATCATATTTAAAAAATTTCCAATTACACCGCTCAACACTCATTTTCCGGTTTGAATTCTGATGATCAATTTTAGTAGACTTTGATCTCCTGATTCCAAATCTGTTCTCCAAATTTTCCCATCACGTCCAGATTTTTAGTTATTCACGGTTGAAAATGCGAAAAATGACGATTTTCGCATTATTTATAAGCCTGCACAGCAGCCATTCAGTGGAATACAAATCTGGTATAAAGCGCAAAAGTATAATTTGTCTATGGTCTCCAACATAGAACACAATTTTTTGGAAATTATTGCGTTTGGTTGGGTTAAACTTGCGTTTTAAAATGATACTTTTAAAAAAGGTAAGGTAGATAGATACCTTAGTTTTTTTTTGATATTTTTCAAAGAAAAACTAAAAAAAATAAATATTTTACAAATTCAAGTTTTCTGTGTTATTTTTCGTATAAACCGGAAGATATCTTTAATGGGTTTAAAAGCCTATAAGAAAGAATGAACTTTTGCCTAAATTTTGAGCTCGTCACAGTAAAGATTGATCATCTGGTTTTTGTTTTAGAGCCTTTTAAAAATGGTGCTTTTTCTAATTTTTTTCACAGTGTTTTTTTAAAATGCATGTTTGGCCAATAATAGTGCAACAACTTCAAATTTTTTTGGTCATATATTTGAGATCATAGTTCAATTCTACTCTAACGCTTTATACCAGATTTTTATTCCACCCAGTGGCTGCTGTGCAGGCTTTCAAAAAAAGCAAAAATTGCGTTTTTTCGCATTTTCAACCGCGAATAATTAAAATTCTAGACGTGATGGAAAAATTTGGAGCACAGATTTGGAATCAGCGAGTCAAAATCTTTTAAAATTTTATATGAAACATCAAACCGGAGCAAAAAACTTTCGATTTGTTGAGCGGTGTTATATTTCGAAAATTTCGAATGATATGATTGGACATTTTTTGTAATATAATTTGTATTTTCTGAAATTAAAGTGGAAATGGTGTACTCAATTTTTTTTCATTCAAAATGTGTTAAGTGCGTATTATACATGCTTTTTTCAAGTTGATTGTTGCTGCATTTATTAGGATTTTTCCATAAAAATTTTGATAACTTCAACCAAAAATTTTGAATTTATCGAAATTCCCATAGAAAACCCTAATAAATGCAGCAACAAGTAACTTGAAAAAGCAAGTATCATAAAGGCATTAAAGGTGTTATGATTGACGCACTCTTTGCAGCGCTGATTAATGCGCAATAATGATGCAGTCAAATCATGTGTCTTTGTCCAACACTCATGGTTTTTCATTCAAAAAGTATTAAATATATTAAAAAGGAAAGCATGTGTGAAATTTTATCAAAATATAACTTTATATTTAGAGTTTTATATAAAAAATCTTAACAAAAAATTCTAATTTTTCCCCTTACTTTTACTGCATCCTTAAGAGCGTTCTTTGGATGCGATTCGGTATGCTATAAAAAAATGCTGTGTCGCCAAAATCTCGATTTTTTTTTTGCTGGGAATGTCTATAGTTTTTGGCAATTCGATTTTTCTTCTGCATTTTTGAAAAATTGAAAAATTGAAAAATTTTTTCATATAGAAAAAATTTCAAATTTCGAGACATTTTTCCTTTGAAAAATTTTAAGAAATTGTCATAGAAAAAATTTTCAGATTATTTTCTATTTTTATCTATCCTTTTTCCTTTTTTTTCTATTTTTTTTTTCTTTTTCTTTCTTTCGAATTCGGTTTTGGGGGAAATTTCCATTTTCCCCTCGTGGATTCACGCTTGTTTTAACCACTGGACCGATTTCGCTCACTATAATATAAACTTGACCCCGAATATGTCTCTCATATCAAGCATTAGCACCTTCCCTGATTTCTCTAGCGTGTAAGAGTAATTTTCAACTAATAAATTCGCCAAATACCCCTGTCGAAATTCACAATGTTGCTAGTAACTTTACAAATACTAGACGGTAAATTTAAAATATACATATATGCCAAGTAACAGTAGCCGCGGCTAAGTCTTTCAAAAGATAGCGTATTTTCAACAGACAAACGGACGGATGAATGGCCATCAGTAGATCGTCTTAAAATCGATCGGGGATCATGAATATTTAGTAAGGTATTTAGAGTCCTTGACCTATTTTTCAAGGTGTTACAAACGGAATGACAAACTTATATATACCATCTATCACTATAGTGGAGGGTATAAAAAATTAAAAGTTAAAGAAAATTTAAAAAAATCTCAGAAGAAATCAATAACATTAAGAAAAAGATATTAAAAAATTAAATTTAAAATTCAGGAAAATTAAAAATAAAAACATTTTTTTTTTGCAAAAAAAAACATAATATAACCAAGAAAGATGTAAGGAATATGTAGGGTATTTTTAATTTGGCACTACCTAATGGAGCTTCTTTACTTTTTTATTTTTTTTTTTTTTTCGAAAACAAGCACATATTGCGAGAAAACAAAAAAAAAATCATTTTATTTGAACTTTTGAAATATTTTTTTTTTTGAATCAGAAAAAACCATGTGAAAATATAAAGGTTATCCAAAAAATAGTTTTTAGAACAAACTGGGAATAAGTGATACTAAATTACACTGTGCTACAGTGAAAAAATACTTCTGATGTGACATAGTATAGGTTGTTGGTCTTGTCGAGTAGATCACAAAAATGCCATTAAAGTTGCCAGACACCTTCAAACTTTAGAGTTATTGTCAAAAAACGTTTTTTTGGGACTTTTCTCACTAAACCTTTTGTAATTCAGAAAATTTTTAACCGATTTTAAATTTTTTAACTGTTTTGGATAGAAGAAGGATGGGGCTTTCCATGTGTGTGAATTGGTCTATACATATAAGAAAGATATTTATTGATTTTTTCTATAAAATCTAATTTTTTGGTAATTTTTTGAAAATTTTTCGAGTTTATCAATTTTTTTCTGCTATAGTTCGTTTAACAACCTTTATATTTATAAACGTATTTTTAAAGAAAATTTGATTCTGAATACGACAAGCATTATCCTGGAGAAATCGGATAACAATTGACAGAGTTGTGATAATTTTTCTAAAATAGAAAATTTAGATTTTGCAGGAAATCGCCGTTCAGATATCCCAGACAAAAAAAATAATTTTATCATGAGAGGTCATGTACAATATTTTTAAAGGTTTTTGGCGCTCTGAATCAGAATCTGGCCTTTAAATTGCTCTATCTCGTCAAATTTTTGAGATATTTAACATAAACTGATATATCAAAAACTTAATAAGATAGCGCAATTTGAAGGTCAAATTCGAATTCAGGAGGGCAAAAACCTTTAAAATAATGATACGCGACCGCTTAGTATGTTCGTTTATTTTTTTATTTTTTTTTTGCCTGGGTTATCCGAACGGCAATTTCAAGCAAAATCTTAATTTTCTTTTTTAGAAAAATTATCACAACTCTGTCAATTGTTATCCGATTTTTTCGAAATAAAGCTCATCGTATTCACAATTAAATTTTCTTTAAGAATACGTTTATAAATATAAATGTTGTTGAACGAACTACAACAGAAAAAAATCGATAAACTCAAAAATTTTTCAAAAAATAACAAAAAAATAGATATTGTTGAAAAAATCAATACATATCTTTCTTATATATATGAACCAATTCACACACATAAAAAGCCCTATTCTTCTTCTATCCAAAACAGTTGAAAATTGAAAATCGGTTAAAAAATATTTAAGTTACACGTGGTTTAGTGAGAAAAGTCCCAAAAAATCGTTTTTTGACAATAACTTTAAAATTTTGAGGGTGTCTGGCAAGTTTGATGGGCATTTTTGTGATCTTTTCGACGAGACCTACAACCTTAACTACCTCATTTTAAAAGTATATTTGATTTTGTGTTTTTTGTAGCACAGTGTTATTTGTATTAATCTTGTACAATAAATGCACTCACGACATTGAAAATACCTTAAATTTGTTTTAAAATAAAATACCAAGAAATTAAAAAAAAACAAAAAAAATGCTACTTTCTGAACATCCTTTAACAAAACACACACAATTACATTAACATTTAAGTTTTTTTTTTGTAAGATATAAAGTGGTACACTTTTCCACCAATTTTTTACTTTTTTTATTAAATTTGATGCTGCAGGTGTTTTTAAGAGTCGTCTGCCATTTTAGACAAACGATAACTGTGTAAAAATCTGTAAGAAAAAAAAAACAGAATTATAAAGAATTTTTTTGTTATTTTTACCGATATTTTTCTAAAATATTGTAGAACAAGCGATTGTACCAAACGGTGGAAAAAAACAAACTCTTCTGGACTTTACGTTTCCATCATCAATCATATTCAAAAAATATATATGAATACCTGTATTTTTTCCTTATGCTAAAAAAATAAGAAGAAAAATTGTAAAGGTGCTTTGAATTTAATACATTATTTTTTTTTGTTGCTATCTCTCTAGTTTCAAGAGTTTTTCTAATGTTTTTTTTTTTTTTGATAATAATTTTGATATTTGAAAATGTTCAAAAAAAAAACATGTTTTATGCAGAAGTTTACGCGAAGTTTATAGGCATGATGTTGCAGCATTTTGTGGCATGTTAAATGTTTGTATTATTGGTGTTAGCATACAATAGCAGAGCGGAGAATAGAACGGAATGCATGTAACAGTTGTTCACTATATATAACATGTATTTCATTTTAAATAAATTTTCAAATAAAAATGTATTTTTATGATCTACTTTTAAACAAAAACAACACAAAAAATTAATGCAAGCAAAAAAAGGAAATATAAATTTTAAATACCAGATGTTGGATTTTTTTGCTTTTAATTTTGTATTAAATTTAATTATAAATTTACAATTAATTTTTTTTTTAAAATTGAAAATCTTTAAATAAATCAAAAACAGGATCACTATCCGGATGTGCCCAATAAAACAACTTTCCATTTTAATCCTTTTTTTTAATAAACTTTCCTAAGTCTTTCAATTTTAAATTCTGATTAGTTTTCATTGAAAAATAAAAATTATTTTATTCGACCTTTAAAATATTATATTTTGAGTAGGTTTATTCTAGTTCGAGGTCATTATATCGTGTACATATTAAAACTATGATATTCTCATAGAACAATTTTCAAGAAAATTATTTTTCTGTTTTAAATTTATTTATTTTAGTCATTATTGGAAAACTTAATCGATACATGTTTCGGAATTTGTCAGATTTCATTTATGTATTTAGCAAAAAAATCCCTATACTACAAGAAGCAAACGAAAATGACAAATCGCTAATGTTTAAGCTTAAATATTAATACACACTCGACTCTACTCCCATTGAGAATTCGAAGACGAAAATTGCACAATCGTAGTAAGATTACTATCGTCAAATAACAACACTCAAACAATATGTTGTTTTGCACTGTTTGTAGTTTATTTAAAATATTTACGTTTTGTCATTTTTTAAAGAAAAAACATTTATTTAGTGTTCAGTTTTTTTAAATGACTTTTTCTGTTTTTTGTTTCAAAAACAACAAGATAAAAAATAAAGACTTTCATTAGCATTCAATTTATAAAGTCATTTATTTTTGTTCTGTAAGTGAAAATAAGTGATTCTTCTTTAATTTTCCGTGTAAAAAAATAATTATATCAAAACATAT
Source organism: Pegoplata infirma (assembly GCA_963921195.1). Taxonomy (NCBI): domain Eukaryota; kingdom Metazoa; phylum Arthropoda; class Insecta; order Diptera; family Anthomyiidae; genus Pegoplata; species Pegoplata infirma. The sequence goes on from OY992540.1 coordinate 62,455,296, forward strand.
CTCCTTTGATAAAAACATATATGGATCATAAATAAATGGATGTAATCAGATCTACTTCATATATAATCATATCTGCTTCAGATATGTTTTGATCCGCAAATTGAGTCTATCTGACAAGTTTACATATATGAACATATCTGAAAATGTCTGATCATTTATGCTAGATATACTCAATTTACGGATCTGAAAATATCTGAAGCAGATAAGAGTATATATGAAGTAGATCTGATTATATCAATTTAGATATGATCCATATATATTTTTATCAAAGGAGATATGTTTTGATCTAATTATTTTTTTACACGGGTTTTAACGATTTGTGTGCGTTATTTTTTTTTAAATTGTTGGCATTTTTAAAGAGAAATCATTAGTTTTTATCTGTTTGTGTGAGGTTTTTTTTTTTCAAAAATTCAAAAAATTATTTATAGAAACCCTGCAAAAAAAAAGTCATTACCACTTCTCAGTGGAGTGCTTTAAAACTATAACAAATGTAATGAAATACAACAAAAATAACAAAAACCACAAGAAAAAAACACACAAACAGTTTTTTCTACTCCAGAATACATAGATATTCAGCACTTAACTCATTACCTATCGCGACACCTCCATACAAATGTAAGTAGATATTCAGTAGATAAGAACTACTCCGTGGAAGTAGTTGGAAGTTGTTTGAAAGCTCGGAGTACTTCTTATCTACTGAATATCTACTTACTTTTGTATGGGAGTGTCGCGGAAGGTAATAAGTTAAGTGCTGAATAACAACTTTTTATGGAGTAGAAAAAACTGTTTGTGTGTTTTTTTCTTGTTATTTTTGTTGTATTTCATTACATTTGTTATAGTTTTAAAGCACTCCAAATAGAAGTACTCCGCACTTTTTTTGCTGGGAATATAAAAACATGTTTGTATCAAGTGACTTTCAAACGATGGGTAGAGTGTCTGGCCAGAATGTAGTTGATTGCGGGATCCATTCCCCAAAAATTTGATTAAAAATTTTTTAAAATAAAAGTCAATAGAAAAATTGTAAAAACAACCTACGAAATCATTAATTTTTAATATATTCGTAGGTATTATTTATACCCTCCAACCACAGTATGAGGGTATACTCACTTTGTCATTCCATTTGTAACGCATCGAAATATCGGCCGCGGACCCCATAAAGTATATATATTATTGATCCATGATCGATTCTAAGACATTTTGTGAATGTCCGTCCGTCCGTCTGTTTGTTGATGGCACGATGCAGTCCAAAATAAAAGAGCTGTCCTCCTGAAATTTGGCACGAATATGTCTTATGGTCCTAGGCAGGTTAAGTTCGGAAATGGGCGAAATCGGACAAGGGGGAACAAGTTCCCCCTTGAAAAACTGAACCAACCTTTGAAAAATACAGTTTTTTACAGGTTTTTTTGTATTTTTGTTAAATAAATGAAACATTTGGCATATTTATCGCGATGGGAAGGTGCTGTTAACGTCCCCCACTGACTCCACTGATCCCATCACCCCACCTCCCCGCCCCAAAATAAAAGCTCCGGCAATTTTTTTTACATTTTGGAGGTTATAAAAGATTCGGCACAGCCGAATTTAACACTCTCACTTGTTTTTTAATTTGTTGGTAAAAATAACACAACAATCATTAATTTTAATGTTTTCGTAGGTTATTTTTTTCGATTTTTTTGGTAAAAAAAGTGAAAGTGACGTTATTTTTTAATGTTCAATCTTATTTATTTTAGAAAATTTTATGAACAGAAAAAATAAATGTTGATGTTTGTTACAACAAATGAATAATTACTGGGATGGTTTTCAATTGTTTTATCAGTTATTTAAAATGTGTTTTTAATTTGTTTTTGCATACAAAATATTTTGAGAGCACCAAAAAAATTATTTAAAACAGATTTACATATGGATATCTAACTGGATAATAATATATGCTCGTTGTTTTTGAAAATACCATTTGCGAGTATAATACCAGATATGGGATATTCAACATGGCGTGTTAACCATTTTGTTAAAATTCTTATTAATTTTGTACGATGGTACAATTTTCGTCTTCTAATTCTCAATGGGAGAAGAGTCGAATATCGTTAGCTGGCCTATGTGAAGTTTTAACTAGTTAAAAAGTTAAATTCGACTTGGCAGAATCAATGAATATCCACCACAATGCCCTTTTCAAGTGATAAATTTAATTTTAAATTTTCTAACGTGAAAAAAATGACAATTTTGATTAGAAATATTTTATTTTGTGTATAAAAACTTTTTTTTAGTAATTTTCGAAAAAAATAATAATTTACAAAATTTTTTTTTTTTGAGTATAAAATTTTTTTTGAGTGTATTTTTTTTTCGAGTGTATTTATTTAAATTTTCTTGGTGTAACAATATTTTTGAGTGACAATAATACTTTATAATATATTTTTGTGATTTATCAATATTTTTAGAACATGTTTAACGGGTTTTTAACACGTGAATTTACAGTGAAACTAATCTGAAATTCACGGTTTTGCTTACAACTTTTGAACCACTAGACCGATTTGGCTGAAATTCAATACAAACCAGGTCAAATATACATGCCACGCTGCAGCATCATCAGAATTCCTTTTCGAAAGTTGTCGTGTTTTTTATCTCGTAAATTCCCGAAAAACCATTGCCTAACCGATTTTGCTGGATTGCAACACGAACCTGACCAAGTAAATGACCAACATATATGCAAATCTTCAGGAGCCTCCGTAAAGTTTATCAAAAGTTAGCGTGTTTTAAACAGACAGACGGACGGACGGACATCGCTAGGTCGTCTAAAAATCGATCGAGGATCATTAGTATATATACTTTATATAGACCAATATTTCGAGGTGCTATAACGGAACGACAAACTTATATATGAACAAATCCATGGGAAATTTAACTGAGGGATCACCGGTTTTGTTTATTTTTAGTTATTTTATAGAGCTTTGTAAATGGTTAAAAAACATTTTTTTTTTTTTTATTAATTAATACTACTTTGGAAGATATGGGCGTTTAAAAACGCGCTTTTTAACAATATTGACTTTTAGACAGTCTTTTAAATTTTTTTTACTCGGAAACCGTCGTTCGAAATCTTTTAAAAACAATATTGTAGATATAATTATAAGGATTTAATTTTTTTTTTTTCGAAAATTTCAACAAAAAATTTTGAAAACAATATTTGAATGTCCTTTTTTCCTGGAACACCATGGATTTCCAAAAGCAAAATTTTTATTTAAAGCTTAGAGGTGTTTTTTTGTATAGTTGAGCAATAAATTTTCACAGTTTGTTAGAGTCAAATATTTGATTTTTTTCAAAATTTTGGCAAAAAATTTAATAGTTGGCTCTAGACAGTTTTTTTGTGCTTTTTTACTCGGAAACCGTAAGTTGTACAAAAAATCTTTCTGTTACAATATTGTTGATAAAATTATGGAGATTTTAAATTTAGAGACAAAAAAAAATTTCAAAAAAAAATTAACAAAAATTTTTTAAAACTGTATTGGAATGGCCTTTTATCCTATCAAGGACACCATGTATTTTCGAAACCAAAATTTTTTATTAAATTTTAGAATGTCATTTTAACGCTGTTAAAATTTCAGGGAGGTGTTTTATTTTTTTTTTTTTTGCGTTGTCGAGTAATAAATTTTTAAAGTTGGTGATAAAGCTAAATTTTTGATTTTTTGCCAAAATTTTGAAAAAAAAAAACCAAATATTTGCGATCTAACAAACTTTAAAAATTAATTGCTCAACAGTACGGAAAAACACCTCTATGAAATTTTAACAGCTTTAAAAGGACATTCTAAACTTTAATACAAAATTTAGATTTTGGGAATCATGGTGTCCTTGCCAGGAAAAAAGGACATTCAAATATGGGTTTCAAAATTTTTTGTTGAAATTAAAAAAAAAAAAATGCTTCTTAATTTTAAATCTTCATAATTTTATACACAATATTGTTTTTATAAGTTTTTTTTTTAATTTAAAATAAAACTTTTTTTATTTTTTAGTAAAAATTAATAAGAATTTCTAATTATTGTTAAAAAAAACTTTATTTTCAACCAATAAATAAAAGATTTTTTTTCCCTAGAAGTTAAATAAAATATAAAAAAACAGTTTTAAAGTTTACTTTATCATTCATAAAATCCTTTTAAGCTCTATAAAAATGTGTTTTAATCTATCATTGAAATATAGTCCAAAACAAAAAAAAAAAAAACTAAAACACAAATACTCTCTAAATGATGCACTTTTATATAGTATTGGTATCATGAACTCTCCATAAAAAAACACTTTGAATCCTCTTAAAATTTATATGTTCACACAGGAAAAACCTCCCACAAAAAAATTGTATTGAGCTTTTGAATATTGAACAGTTTTTTGTTCGCCTGTGCTAAAGGAAACACACTTTTTTAAGAGATTTAAAAAAAAATGCGAAAAAAACAGGAAGAAAAATATTTATGTTTTCATGCTTAAATTTTAAATTGTTTGGAAAAGCACGAACCAATTTTAAAGGTATTTGGTTTAGTAGATATGAATGTAGGTAAGAAATAAAATGTATGAAAACCAGCTGTTACCTAAATGATAGAAGTTTGTGGGATGTGTTATTAAAAAAACCTCAAGAAAAATACCTGACATATGGAAAGTTACTTAAAAATAAAGTCAAAAGAAAAAAAAAAATAACAAAATCGAAGTATGAATAATGATAAAATGATGAAACATTTATGCTTTACTAGCACGCCCGCCGAAACTTCGTTACCGGTTATATTAAATACCGGATAATAGAAGGATCAGGATTAGAGTACCGATTTAAAAAAAAAAATCCCACGTTTGTTTTGTTTACTTGCAGATGCTTAGGTCTTTTATAAAATAATCTTTCTAGGAACAAATTAAACAATAAAATATGAATAACTTCGCTGTCATGTTTTTTCGTTCCTTTAAAAAATAATATGTATTGATAATTTTGGAGTCCTTATAAATGGTTTGCCCTATGAAATTGAGAGGAAAATATTTTGAGCACATTATTATTTCAGTGAAAAAAGAAATTTGAATATATATAAGCATGATTGAAAAAACACATAAAAAGAAATCACGTTAAATAATAAAATTGAGTACGAAAAATTTGAGAAAAAAGTATCATTTCATATCATTCCCTGCTCTATTCCATTTCAAATTTCGAGATTCGGGGGTTTTTAGATTAATAAAAAAAATACACCCCCCCCCCCCCGCCCCTTCCTTTTTTATTACCTTAAAATTAAATTTTCCAAAAACATATTTTTTTGCTGTATAATCCTAGATTCAAAATAAAGCAAAAAAGTTTCTGGGCCATTATTTTAGGATTTATAAAAATTACGAAACGTACACTTTTTCCCCCTTTTACGACACTTCGAAACGGAGTTTTCAAAAAGTACTTTTTTCAGAATGTTTTTTTTTTTCACTAAAGAATTCTTCATTAAAAATTTCAGTAAATAGGATCATTATTATAAAAAGTAACAAAAGTACATTTTTTTACACCTTTAGAAGCGGAATTTAAGAAATAGTACTATTTTACCAAAAAAGTGATACTTTATCTAAAAAAGTAAATTTTTTTCTAAAAAAAGCCCTATTTTCTATTTTTCTAAGAAAGTACTATTTTTTCTAAAAAAAGTACTATTTTTCTAAGATAATGATATTTTTTCTAAATACATAAGTACTTTTTATGGAAAAAGTACTTATAATTTCTAAAGCAAAGTACTTTTGAACTTTTTTCTAAAAAAAGTACTTTTTTTCTAAAATGGTACTTTTTATAAAAAATACTTGTTTTCTAAAAAAAGTAATACAAAAGTTTATTTTTTCAAAAAAGTACTTTTTATCAAAAACAGTAGTAACAAATGTACTTTTTAAAAATAGTAGGGCTTTTTCTAAAAATCCATTTTTTTTAAAGTACTTTTTTCTCTAAAAAGGAATTTTTTTAATAAGTACTTTTTCTAAAAAAGTATTATATTTTCTTAAATAATACTTTTTAAAAAAAAGTTGCCATTCTTTCTACATAAGTACTTTTTTCTGAAAAAGTACGTTATTTTCTTAAAGGTGCTATAGTACTTTTCTAAAAAAGTACTATTTTACCAAAAAAGTGATACTTTTTCTAAAAAGTATCTTTTAAAAAAAAAAATACTTTTTTCTATTTTTTCTAAGAAAGTGTTATTTTTCTAAAAAAAAGTACTATTTTTTCTAAGATAATGCCATTTTTTCTAAAAACACTATACTATTTTACCAAAAAAAATGATACTTTTTCTAAAAAAGTACTTTTTTCTAAAAAAAATTATTTTTTTTTCTAAAAAAAAGTATTTTTTTCTAAAAAAAAAGTACTTTTTTCTAAAAAAAAGTACTTTTTTCTAAGAAAGTACTACTTTTTCTAAAAAAGTACTATGTTTCTAAAAAAAAGTACTATTTTCTATAAGGGTTCAAGTTGAAAAAATTCAGAAGAAAATTGAATTTCTAAAAATTATAGACATTTCTGGTATTTCCTATACCGGTTTCAAACACCCCAGTTAGTGTCATCATCAGTAGGATTTTAAATGTCGGTTTGTCTTGTTAATGTAAACTGTTTTTTATATATGTGAATATTTATAGTTTCTACAGAATAAATTTTGACAGTTTCCAACACCACAATTCTATTTTTAGCAATCTCAACCTCATTTTAATCTTTTCTTTCAACTTTTTTGTCTCTTACATTATTTCGCAAGGGTTAATGGGTTTGTAATGGCGACATATTTTGTCAGTAATTTTATTTGATTTTATTTGTATTTTTCTATTTTTTTTAAGAAAGTACTATTTTTTCTAAAAAAGTAAGATAATGCTATTTTTCTAAATACACTATACCATTTTACCAAAAAAAATTATACTTTTTCCAAAAAAGTACTTTTTTCTAAAAAAAAAAAATTTTGTTCTAAAAAAAAGTACATTTTCTATTTTTTCCAAGAAAATACTACTTTTTCTAAAAAAGTACTATTTTTTCTAAAAAAGTATTATTTTTTGCTTAAAAAAGTATTTGATTTCTTTGCAAAAAAAAAAATAACCCATAGCTGGCACACGGCACATGTGACATGTATCATCACATTGCGCATTTCAGATTATGTCAGGAATTATAAAAAGTGCTAACAGTGTTTTTTTAGCCATTTTTCCTACCTAAGAAACAGATTTTCCAAAAGGTATAAAAAGTACCACAAGTACAAATTTTTACTTGGATTACCACCTTAGAATCAACATTGGCAAAAGCCCGTACTTAATGGATCCTTTTTCCAAATCTCAACTTTCTAGGACCATTATTTCAGGAAATATAAAAGGTACCAAAAGTACAGTTTTTTACCCTTTGTAGCCCCGTAGAATCAATATAAGCAAAGCCCAGCTTTATTAGATTTATTTTCCGGGAGATAAAACTACATTCCAAATTTCAAGTTTAAAGGACCATTATTTCCGGAAATATTAAGGTAACAAAAGTAAAGTGTCTGCCCTTTTTTACCCCTTAGAATCAACATTGGCATCTATTTTCTGGGAGGATCTATTTTCCGGGAGGTGAACTTACATACCAAATTTCAAGGTCCCAGCTTTAGCGGTTTAGGATGGGCGATGTTGAATGAATCATTAAGTCACTCACTCACTTAACTTTTTATATATACTGACATAAGCAGGCGCGTATTCACGTGGGAAAGGAAATCCACTCCATAAAAGGGATTACATTCAACGGAATCTGATTATCTTTCGCTTAGAAGAATTACCAGAATCCGTGACTTTGTAAAAATCTGACATATTTTCAAATTTTATTGTGCCTTTCAATAATTATACATTTTATAAAATTAATAATTTTAGTAAAATTTCATAAAATCTTAGGTAATTTAACTAAGCTTATGTATGGCAAACTTCTTTTGGGTTTTAAAAGAAACATAAAATAAGAGATGGGTTTCATATTAAAATTAATGAGAATGCTTTGAATTAAATCTCGACAATATAAAAATAAATTAACAGTTGTAGTCAATTTTCCTTAAAACTTAGGAAATTCAACTAATTTTTTGGTTAAAAATGTAGTAAGCTAATATAATTTTTAAAAATTTATGAAAATGGGTTTTAGTTTCTATTTTTTTTTTTTTTTTTTTGACTATGTTGTAAAATGAACAATGAAGTAAAATTTTATAAAAACAAAAACTTAGGAAATTTTAAGTTTTTGGGAAAACTTTTGGCTTAAACTGTTTTAAGAAAAATAAATTAAGAGGGGTTCAAATTAAAATCGATGAAATGAATTAAAATTTGTGTTGACTATATTATAAAATAAATAAAAAAAATAGTAGGTTTTCCTAAAAACTTGGGTAATTTGAACTTTTCGGTTCAATATGTGAAAAGCAAAAATATTTGTTTTCCATTTCACAAACTACAAGGTCTGTAAATCCATATTAAGGCTTTATGGTACTTGTTATAATTTAAATTCTTCTATAACAATTAAATTTAAAATTTTCAACTTTTGTTAAAAAATTTTTATACGTTATCAAATTTTGTGGTGTATGTATTGATGCTGGTTTTCTACATATATGGTTTTCTGGTATTTATATGTGTGTGTGTATGTGTGCATAAATATTTGTGTATATGCGTTATATAAATAAATATAAACACAACAAGAACAAGAACAAATGTATGTACTATAAAATGATTGTAATGCAGGCTCGGTGTTTTTATGTTAGCCTCAATGTTTGTATGTGTTGTTTGTTAACGTACAATAAAACAAAAACCAGTGTTGAAAATACTGCCTAGATTTTCAGCAAAAACACATAATTTGTACTGTTTTGTCAGCATAAACATTATCAAAACAAACCAGCAGTCAAGAACTGAGCTGTTAAAAATTGTCAATTTTCTTCAGCAGCAGTACAGTAAAAGTTTTTTTTTTGAAATTGACAAACTTGCCAGCACACAGTTCAGTTTCAGTTTAAAAAAACAAAAAACAGCACACACGGCTGAATTGTCTGGTTACTGCGCTGCACAAGTTATGTTTGTTGTACGGGATTTGCAGCATGGAAAATAAAAATTGAACTCGACTCGTCAGCATGAAATTTTTTTTATTTGGCTGCTGAAAATTAAATGAACGCACTTATAAGTAGATATTTCTTTGTACAAGTAATGGCATGTTGTATTATATAATTAAGAATAATGTTTCAAACGTAAAGATAATGCTTTAACAAAAATGTTAAGAAATTTTTCTAATGTTTTGAAAATTTTTTAAATTTAACTAAAAATTATTTAAAAAAAAGTTTTAAAATTTTCTAAGTTCTAAGTAACGCTTTCAAGTTTCATTAAAAATGCTTAAAAAAATTTTTAGGTTCCAAAATTTTTTGGAAAATATTTGAAGTAAACAAATAAAAAAAAAATTTAAGTGCCAAAATTTTTATTTGAAAATTTTTTTAAAACACAATTTTTTTTTTTACTTTATTAAGAAAATTTTTTGAAAATTTGGTTTGAAGTTAAGTGTTTTATTAACAGATCTAAAATTCCAAGTTTCATAAAATTTTTTAAAATAAGTGTCAGACACAATTGTTTTTTACTAACTAACGAAAACTAATATGATGAAAACAAAAAGTTAAATATGGGCTGAAACGCGTTAACGGTCACACCAAAAAACCGATTTAGATATAATTATGCCAGAATTTTAGAATAAATAAGTGCAAATAAAAATTTTTTTCTTGAAATATTTTTAGAGTTATAGAGATGGGAAGTTTTCATTTTTTTGCAAAGATCATATTTGGTTGAATTTTTATTGACACTTTGATGCGATAAAAATTTATTTTTAAAAAACGAATTTTAAAGTATTTTTGACGACCTTTTCACTGGCATTGGTGGTTTTTTAAAAAAATAAACATTTTAACTTAAATTTCAAAGTCAAATTATTAAAAAAAAATTTATCTTATAAGCGTCTATTTTGAGATTTTTTTTAAAAAGCCTGACGTTTTTTTCATTTAAAAACATTTTTAAAAAATGGATCGAGTGTTCCTTATTGCGAAAATATTTTTTTATTTGTTTTTATACACGCGGTATTCGTACTTTTTGAGTGTTATTTTATACAAAACAATTATTTTTAAATGTAAAAACTCAGTTAAAATAATATCCAAATAGGCGCTTTATAAGATACATTTTTTTAATAATTTGACCTTGAATTTTAAGGTCAAATTTATATTTTTTTAAAAAACCAAGAATGCCATTGAAAAGGTCGACAAAAATCCTTTAAAATTCGTTTTTTAAAATAAATTTTTATCGCATCAAAGTGTCAATAAAAATTCAACCAAATGATCTGTGCATAAAAATGAAATGATCGGTGCATAAAAATGAAAACTTTCCATCTCTGTAACTCTAAAAATATTTAAATTTTTTTTTTATTTGAGCTTTAGAATACCTACTGTACTATTATTTTAGACTTGAAGTTTATTTTTTATAATTTTTTCAACTACGCATTAATTTATTTATTTATTTAATATAAAAAATATTGCTTTTTTACTGATATAAATTAATTGAATTAAAAAGGTTTTTTCTTTTTAAATGAACCTTGCATTTTTTTTATTTATTGAACCTTTTTTCTTCGTATGCATACAAGAAGTTCTCTCGTTACAATGTACGAGTTTATTTTCGTTTATATTTATTTGCTTGTCAGCAGCTCACTACTTTTTGAATTGTAACTTGCAGTGGATTTCACAAAACAACGTTTGTGCTGTTTGTGTGCTGCCTAATTTTTTTACTGTTGCTGGTTTGTCAGTATTTGTTTTTTTTTTAAATCAACCACCATCAGCACAACACAAAAAAGTTCAGCAGCAAAAAAGTGACTGGACTGTTTTGTTAGAAATGTAAACTGGACTGGTGGGTTGCAGTATTTTTTTTAAATTATTGACAACTTGACTGGAAGTGAAAATTAAAAATGTGTAATAATTTTCAGTTTTTTAATCACTGACAAAAACACAACAAACCAACACGTACGCATACAATTGACATGTGTAGATAAATCAACACTTATTGTGAAAGGGGTACGTTTGTAGTTAAAATCGGATAAAAAGGAATGTCAATATAAAATTTACCTTAAAATACAAAAAAAAATTAAAAGTTTTTTTTTTGGCAAAAACTTTAACTTAAAGCATATAAAAAAAAAACTTTATTAACTTTTTTAAATTCATTGAAGATGGATGTTGTTTCAAAAAAAAAAATTTCATTTATTTAGGCACGCAATCAGAGTAAATAAAAAATCAAACTTAGGTATGTTGCAGACAAAAACAAAAGCAGATGAACAACAAATTTTTTTTTGTTAGAGCTAACTAGCAGACGTCCTGTTGTGTATCTGATTATGAGATTCATAGACCTAAAATAGGTATATGAGTGTTTGTTAATATAAACGCACGATTGCTTTTACCCAACATTGTTAATTCTACATGCACGCACTTTTTGTTACTAAAGCAAATCTATAACAGTTGATGGTCAAACGTTAAATTTTTTTATATTTAATAATAAAAAAAATTATGTAAAAATCGGATGTGCTTTTAACAAAATTTTTTCGAAAATTTTTAATAAAACTTTTTTTATTTAAAGTGTATATGGCTTTAAACTGTATTATTACAAAAAAAAAATTATTAATTTTAAAATTACAGAAAGGATTTGGTTTCGTTGGTAACAATAGACTATTTCTCTCAAATCCGTATTTTAACAGAATACTCTGTTTTTATACTCTCAACTTCAGTAATAGAGGGTATATGAGTCATTCCACACCAAATGGTCCACATAGTGTTATGAATAGTATATCATTTGCAAAGTATTCGCACTTAGGGTACTATTGTAGAAGATGTGACGAACCGAATACGGATGAAACAGTTGAACATATCCTGTGCAAATGCCCCGCATTGGCCAGGCATCGCAAACAAATTTTAGGCAAAGCTGAACTCGAGAATCTGGAGGAAATCGCAGTTATGGACCTTATGCGCGTTAAATTGTTTGCAACATGGACTAACGCGTTTTATCCACGTCGTTGAAGGAACATGTGGTATTGCTATGGACCAGCCGGTCTATGCGAGGAGTTCAAAATTTTGAGCTCCTCCACCCCTAACCTAACCTAACCTAACTTAGGGTACTATTAAATAATGAAAATAAAATTAAAGATTTTTCAAAAAGTGGGCCCCGTAGGCATTGTCAAATATTGAAAATTTCAGAATTTTTTACCTAAGTATATTTATTTGGGGCCGTGACATAGCCCCCACAGACATTATCCCCATTTCCGGTTTGTGGATTTAGTGCGAAATGAATTCGGTCATAATCCCCATAACGGTGGTGGGGACTATGACCGAAAAAAAATTTGGACATAGTCCCAATAAAAAGTGGACATAACTCCCAGAAATCACGGGTATAATGACCGCGTAACAAATAACCATAATCCCCATTTCGGGAATCTGCGTTCAGTGATTCCTGGTATGCGTAGGTTTTTAATTTAAAGATAGTTAAACAAAAAAGTTTTTCTGTGTAGCCGGCCTTTGGCTGGGCTTAGGGATTACAAATATTTTTTGCCTTGTTTACTAGAAAAAAAATGTTGATCCAAAATGTGAATGATCCATTGCACTAAGCTTATATTTTAAAATAATGGAGTATGTTGCGTGTGCGCATGAGTAATAATAACTCTTAAGAAACATTTAAAATAGAGATGTGATCGTGGATGATCTCTTTTGACGATCACGCACGCTCACGAAGGAAACATTTTAATCCCGCACGACGTTTTATTTTGCCCACGCTCACGTGAGTATCGCTCACGTGACTAATTTTTTTACTCAAACGAGTGTGCTTGAGCTTGAGCAAAATGAAAAATCGTGCTTGATTAAAATTTTTCCTTCATGAGTGTGCGTGATCGTCAAAAAAAAAACTCACTCACGACCCAATCTATATTTTAAATGTTTCTTAAGAGTTATTATTACTCATACGCACACGTACTTATAAAGTTAAAATATTTATGATCCTTGATCGATTTTAATACGATCAACTATGTCCGTCTGTCTGTTGAAGACACACTAACTTTTGAAAGACTTTTGGTACTTTGCCTGGTCAGGTTGGAATCTCAATTCAGCAAAATCAGTGCAGTGGTTCAAAAGTTATAAGGAAAAGAGTGAATTTCGGCAAGGGTGTTTCGCAAATTCACGAGATAAAAAACGCCCTAACTTTCAATACACAAATCTGAGGCTGCTGAAGCTTGGCATGTTGGTATCAAATCGTGCAGTGCACTGTAGGCCAGCATTCTGGAATTTTGGCAATAAATAGACTGCTTAACCTATATGTTTAAAAAGTATTACATATGAGTGTTAATGGCTCGCTGATCACGATTCTGGGAAAAAAATCAAAATTCAAAAAGGCGGACATGATTTTTTAATTCTTTGCTTATTGTTTTTGAGATAATCATTGCCGATATATTTGGGGTCGTAAATAATGAATATAAGCTCAGACTTTAAAATGGCGAATACAACATAGCGACAAATTTAAATTTAAGTTTTTTTCTATGTTGTCTGTTTTGTCCAAAAACTTTGACTTTGGTGGTTTTTCAGATGCTAAATCTGATTTTGGAATTAAACATTTGAAATTCAAAATGGCGGATACAATATGGCTGTTATGCTTTTTAATTCAAATCTAATTGTTCTAAATAATTCATTTCCGATGTATTTAGAGTCGGTATTTCGAAAATGAGTTCAGATTTTTTAAATTCAAAATGGCGGATCCAATATGGCGACAAACATAATATAACGTTTTTCTATATTGCCTGTTTTGAACAAAAACTTTGATTTTGATGGTTTTGGGATACCAAATCGGATTTTAGAATCAAATATACGAAATTGAAAATAGCGGATCTTATATGGCGGAAAATATATTTATATTATTAATGTATGTTCCAAATAATCACAAATTATTGGGCAACGTTAATCACGAATACAAACTCAGATTTTTTTAATAATATGGCGGATCCAAAATGTAGGACACATTTTTTTTTTTTAATTTACAATGTTTACATTCCCTATTTTGTATAAATTGCTCTTTTATAAGAGGATTTTAATACAATATTTTCTTTTAAATGCGTCAAAAAGTTCACATAATCAGTGGCACATTTAAGAGGAAACTTTTTTATTTCTAATTAGCTTCTTTCATCCTAAATGAACAAATAATGCTATTAGCTAACAATTTTATAAACAATATTTAAAATGCTATCACCAAAACATGCCCGCTTAAATGCGTTCCTAGCTGTTTAGCACTGAAGATGGTCACGTGAATTACGCGTGATCGAAAGTCCAGCTACTCAAGTGAGCGTGAGTCAAATTTTTTGTCCGTGAATGTTAAGTGAGTGAATACATTTTTTGTGTGAGTAATCGTAGTGAGTGCAATTTTTTTGCTTGACTCAAAATTATTTAATTGATTTGCTCAGTTTTATTTAAAGTTTTTACAATATTTTTCGTGTTTTAAATTGGTTCAGTGCCAAATTAACGATTGCCAATTTATTTTTTTTTATATTACGTAAAAATGCAGTGTTCTCGTAATTGTAAAAGCGTGAATCACATGTGAGTGGTTTTTTGTTTACACACGTTAATAGTAAGTAAGCGTGAGTAAAGAAACGATTGAATAACTTACGATTATTTTGCGTGAGCATGACGTGAGTTAACGTGAGTCAAAATTCACTCACGTGCCCATCTCCAGTTCTCACACCAATGTTGCCAAAGTGTGAAATTTTTTATTAGAAATCAATAGAAAAAAATGTTGACCTTTCATTTCTAAACGTCATATTATCGGTTTATTGCCCCTATCTCAAAAGTTTATGAACACTCGCACAGGGTCGCACAAATGTGAATAAAATACCATGTCAGAGACAGATTTTAATTCGAGGTTTGTCAATATCGTTTGGACTTTTTTGGACTTTGATGTTAAAAAAAGGCGAATTTCAACAAAAGTATAATTTTTTATAATTTATTAAAAAAAAATTACTTTTAGCTTACTTTTTGGCAGTTAGTCTCATGTGTTGGACTAACAGGTATATCTTTAGGAGAAATTGGCAGAAAATTAGAAAAAATATTGTGTTGGAATACAAAAAAAAAATTTTTGGTTAAAAAATTTAAAATATAAAAAACATCTCATATAAAACCCGTATTAGACTGTAGTGTAATTCTTTAACGTTGGTAATTTTTTGCAAGACTTAATCGACACGTGTTCCGAAATTTGTCAGGTCCCATTGTCAAGATTATCTTGCAAAAAATTACCAACATAAATAAATTTAAAACAGAAAAATAATTTACTTGAAAATTATTCTATGAGAATATCATATTTTTAATTAGTAAAGGAAATAATGACCTCGAGCTAGAATAAACCCACTCAAAATATAATATTTCAAAGGTCGAATAAAACAATTTTTATTTAAAAAAAAATTAATCAGAATTTGCACGCCATGGTTAATACCCCTAACATGGTATTATAACGTAAATAGAAATATTTGCGACAGCAAAAAAATGCATATAGGATTCCGAGGGAAATCAGTATGTATGTCTGTTTTTAATATTTGTTTGTTGGTTAGTTGATGATCGTGATCTTACTACGATGGTATAATTTTTGTCTTCTAATTCCCAATGGGAGTGGAGTCGAATATGTATTAATATTTTAGTTTGATCATTAACGATTTGTCATTAAAAACCCTTTGCTACTTGTAGTATTTTTGTTTTTTTATTTTTTTTCCCTAAAATTACTAAAAAAAATGTTTACACAAAATAAAATATTTCTAATCAAAATTGTTATTTTTCACGTTAGAAAATTTACTATCACTTAAAAAGGGCATTGTGGCGGATATTCAGAGATTCGGCAAAGTCGAATTTAACTTTTCTTCTTGTTTTTCTGTGCAGTGACCAAATACAACAGTATCTTAAACGGGGCTCAAGAATGACAAAATTAAAATCTTCTTCAAACTGTGGCTTAAATGTCAGAAGCTACGTTGCATTGTGATATCCCCTCCACATTTCAGGGCTTATTAGTAGGGTTTCTGTTTTAGCCGAAAATGGGTATTAAAAAAACATTTCCAAGAAATTCTCGTGAATTCTCGAAAATTCCGATATATTTTTTTTTTAAATTGGCAACCTTAATAAAAAATCTTTATAATATGCAATCATTATAATAAACCTTTAACAAATCACAAATCGATAAAAACAACAAAGTTTTGACTTCTACAGTTGTACGTGTTAGCTAAAGGTGTTTGTTTATTCATTTAAGTTTTTTTTTTGTTGTTTTTTTTTTACCGTTGTTGTTATAAAACAGAATAAAAAGAACACAATACCAGATGAACAAAAAAAAAAAAAAAAAAAAGAAAAAAAAAATTCAATTATAAAGTTTTTATTACAAATATGTGACAATATGAGCTTGAATTTTAGTTGTATCTTGATGTTTTAGTAGTGTTTTTCTATTTTTTGTTTTATTCTGAATAACTCATGTTCGCTTTCTGTAGCTGTAACTGCAGCTACAAGGGAAACATTGAAACAAAAACTTAAACAAACCAAAATACAACATAGACAACTAAAATACAACACCTCTGAAATACAGACATTAGTAACGTTTTATGACATGGCTTAAATATTTTGTCGCTAAAGTTTTTGTCGAAACCAGATTAAAAAAAAGAAAAAAACAGGAGGAAAATTTTTGAAAAACTACAATTGAAGTCAGCTAAAACCGAGAACAAGTTTTTTTGTTGTTGTTTGTATTTATGTTGTTTAGTTTTTGTTGTCAGCTCTGTCTGGTAAGCAATTAAAAGTTATATAATCTTGTTTTATTTTTTTTTTTGTAATTTTTTGGTTTGTTTGTTATGAATGTTTGTAAATTTTTCATAATAAAGAAAAAAAAAATAAAAATGTTAGACAAATTTGCAGACATTATATGACAATTTAATTTCCTCCTTTTGTTAATTGTAACTTTATCCCCAAAAAATCTTTATTGAACTTTTGTATTGTGGGTTTTGTATATTATTTTAAGGATTTATTATATTTTTTTTTTATACAAATGTAACCAACTTCTAATTGGGTGGTACACATCGCAGTCCTTGGTCAAACTAACTTTAACCTCAAATTGATTAGTCTGACCCGGAAAATAAAATTTAAGGTAATAGCAAAAAAATTATGCTCTTTCGGGAGCTGAAAATGGGAAAAAATAAAAAAAAGGAGTCTATCTTTGGCTTCCTACAACCGGTTTAAGTTCGCAACCGTAGTGTATTTTGTAAAAAAAATATATTTTTTATTTTGACCGCAATTGGTGTCAAAATTTTCAGAATGTGGAGTAGATTAAGGGATAAATATTTGCATGATGAAAATTGATCAATTTTCTAATTTTTTGTTGCAAAAACTAGTAAAAAAATGTTTTTTCCGATTTTTTTTTCGACTTTTTTTAGTGGCTTAAAATGGTACTAAAAGAACATGGGCGCTTTAAAGTACCCATTCAAACTTGTTTGAGTAACATCCGCGTCAATATGAAAATTTAAAGTTCAATATTGCCAAAAACTTAGTTATTTTCACAAAATATTCTGGTAAACCAAAATTATTCCATGAAGGCTTTTCAAATATTTTTCCCTTAATGTACTAAACATTCCGCGAATTTTGAGATGAATAGCGGTCATAACAAAAACTATTTTTTTTTTTACAAACCACACTACGATTGCAAACTTTGACCGGTTTTAGGAAGGCAAAGGCAAACTCCAATTAATTTTTTTTTATTATTTTTCCCATTATCAGCTCTGGGAAAAAAAATGTAATACGCATAATTTTTTGCTATTACCAAGCGAAATGATGCCATTTTTGGGACAGGCTAATGTACATTAGACTGGAATATTTTTGTATGGCAAACAATTGCATTTTTTCAATTTTGAACGACCGTGCAAATTTTTATTCTATACGGCTTTTAACTTATGTAGTAAAAATTTGAGGCCAATCGGATTAAATTGTGCCGTAGCGATCAAAGTTTTGGATCTTTGAAAATTTAAAAGCAAAAAAATTTTAAATATATCTTGCAACACTACACTCAAAATAATCACTCTGTTAAATACTCTGTAAAAGGGCTGTAATCTCAATTCGACAGATATTTGACAAATTTATCTGATTTTAAGAAAATACTTTGTATTTTCTTGTGACCGAAAAACAAAATTTTATCTGTAATTTTACTTTTTTCTTTGTAATCTCTATTTCGCAGATAATAAACAGATTTTTTTGTTAATATACGGATTTTAGAAAAATACTTTGTTTTTACTCGTAACCAAAATACTAAATTTCATTTGAAATTTTACTTATTGCTCTGTAAAAATAAAAATCACTTCAAAAAACTTCCCAATATGACCGATAATCCCCTCTTTAAAAAGTATCTTAAATTACAATAAAAAATGGTAAATTTTACGGGGAGTTACTGGTTAAAAACTCGTAATATTCACAAAAATATAAAAGTAAATTTAAAATTTGGAAGCAATTAAGCGGCCAAATTTAACAAAATTTTAATTTTAATTAATTAAATTTTTTTAATTTTAATTAACGTTTTTGATACAGAAAAGTTTTACTCATAAAATGGATTTAACTAAAACTTTGTAAATTTACAGAGTTTTTTTTGTAAAATTTTGAACTCATAAAATGGATTTAACTAAAACTTTGTAAATTTACAGAGTTTTTTTGGTAAAATTCTTTTCAGTTTTATCAATATTTTACAGATAATTCTATAAATATACAGTTTTTTTTAATCGAAATCATTTTACAAAGTTTTCTTCGTAAAATAACAAAAAATCTTGCTGGTTGGAAATCTATGGTATTTTCTTCTGGCTCAGCAGAGTATCTCTGTAATTAACCAGAGTGATTATTTTGAACTTACAGTTTTATTAAATTTGATGTGCTGAACACGAATATAAAAAAAAAAATATTTAAATCGGTCGAATGGTTTTCGAGGTATTGCTTTTTGAAATTTGAAAAAATATCGATTTTGCCTACGTTCAAAATTTCTTTCCTTTGACGCTTTTGTAGAGCTTGAGAGAGTATTTCATTTTAACTTTATTTGAGCCGAATTCCATCATTTGTTGATGGATTGGCGCCCTTCTATCAAATTTTTAAATTTTTGGAAAATTCCCACAAATACTTTAGATTTTTGAAAAATGAAAAAATAAAAAATAATTATCTTGCTATATATTATTTTTTATTAATTATAGCATGCTAAATATAAATATCGAAAAGTTTCTAAATTCGGTCAAGGGGTTTTCGAGACATCTCTGTATGAAATTTTTTAAACAATTTCTAAAAATTTAGGTTTTTTCCAACGTTCAAGAAGTTAAAAAAAAATCATGGAATTTTTTTAACGACTTTTTTATAGAGATTGAGGCAAACTTTCATTTAAACATAATTTAAGCCAAATCAGACCATTTTAAGCCATGGCGCCTTATGATCGAAGAAAAAAATTGATCAAAGTACGGGTTAAAATTATCGGACTTTGATCAAATCCATTTTAAATGAAAGCTTTTCACAAGCTCAATAAAAGCGTAGAGTATGAAATTTATGATTTTTTTTTAATTTCTTGAAGTTAGCAATAAACTGTAATTTTTTTTGCAAATTTCACAGAGCGACCGATTTAATATATATTTTTTTATATTGCTGTTTAGTGAATTAATAATTTTTGGATTCATGAGAATTGTAATTCTTAAAAGATCAATTGTAATTCGTAAAAGATCAATTGTAAACCGTAAAAGATCAATCGCAATTCGAAGAAGATCAATTTTAATTCGAAGATTCCAATTGTAATCCAAATGCGAATAAGGACGAATAGATCATTTGTATAATTTTATAAATGATGATAAAAACGCAGTAAATGGTTAAAAATTAATATTTTTTTCTACTTTTTTGCATAATGCATTAATTCATTAATGCAAAAAAGTTCACAAAAAAAATTAATTTTTAATCGTTTCCTGTGTTTTTATCGTCATTTGCAAAATTATACAAATGGTCTATTCGTCCTTATTCGCATGAATTGTTCAACTGTAATTCGTAAAAGATCAATTGTAATTAGTAAAATTGTAATTAGTCAATTGTAATTCAAAAAAGATCAATTGTAATTCGTAAAAGATCAATTGTAATTCGAAAAAGATCAATTGTAATTTGTAAAAGATCAATTGTAGTTCAAAGATTCCAATTGTAATTCGAAAAATATCACTGTGTTTCCATTGATATTTTACGAATTACAATTGGAATCTTCGAATTACAATTGATCTGTTACGAATTACAATTGATCTTTTACGAATTACAATTGATCTTTTACGAATTGCAATTGATCTTTTACCAATTACAATTGATCTTTTTCGAATTACAATTGATCTTTTACGAATTACAATTGATCTTTTTTGAATTACAATTGATCTTTTACTAATTACAATTGATCTTTTACGAATTACAGTTGAACAATTCATGCGAATAAGGACGGATAGACCATTTGAATAATTTTACAAATGACGATAAAAACACAGGAAACGGTTAAAAATTATTTTTTTTGTGAACTTTTAATGAATTATTTAATTAATGAATTAATGCATTATGCAAAAAAGTAGAAAAAATATTAATTTTTAACCATTTACTGCGTTTTTATCATCATTTATAAAATTATACAAATGGTTTATTCGTCCTTATTCGCATGGACTGTTCAATTGATATTTTATGAATTACAATTGGAATCTTCGAATTACAATTGTAATCTTCGAATTACAATTGGAGTATTCGAATTACAAATGGAATCTTCGAATTACAAATGGAATCTTCGAATTACAAGTAGAATCTTCGAATTACAATTGATCTTTTACTAATTACATCTGTAAATGGTGTAGTACACTCAAAATAATCACTCTGTTGAATTACAGAGATACTCTGCTAATCCGGCAGAAAATACCATAGATTTCCAACCAGCAAGATTTTTTGTTATTTTACGAAGAAAACTCTGCAAAATGATTTCGATAAAAAAAAACTAAAAATTTACAGAATTATCTGTAAAATATTGATAAAACCGAAAAGAATTTTACCAATAAAACTCTGTATATTTACAAAGTTTTAGTTAAATACATTTTATGAGTTCAAAATTTTACAAAAAAAAAACTCTGTAAAATTACAAAGTTTTAGTTAAATCTATTTTATGAGTAAAACTTCACTGCTTCAAAAACATTAATTAAAATTAAATTAATTAAAATTAAAATTTTGTTAAATTTCCCGCTTTAATGCTTCCAAATTGTAAATTTACTTTTTTATTTTTGTGAAAATTACGAGTTTTTAATGAGTAACTCCAATTTTACAAAATTTTGTTTTTCGGTCACAAGAAAATACAAAGTATTTTCTTAAAATCTGTATTTCGACAGATAACTTTGTCAAATATCTGTGGAATTGAGATTACAGTCATTTTACAGAGTATTTAACAGAGGTATTATTTTGAGTGTAGAATAAAAATTTTCCCAAACACTTGGGAAAATCAAAAGTTAAAGAAAAAATGTCACTCTAATTTACAGAATTCCATAAAAACATCTATTTTTAAATTTCCCAATTCTAAGAATTTTTAATTAAAATTTTCCGATTCTAAAAAAAAAGTTTAATTGAAACATAATGAAAAATTAGAAAATTCTGATTAATTTGTACCATAGAAAAGTTTCAAAATTCTTTTCAGATGTTTCAAACTAATCATTTGTACACTCACACACAGAAAATAGATTCAGTTGTTGCAACTGAATTGTTTGCCAACTGAATTTTTGCGGTTGCACCAACTATCACAATATTCAGTTGCCTCTACTGCCAATTCAGTTGTCTCTAGCGGCAAATATCTATTATAAGAACCGAATATTTTTATGTTAAAATTGACATTGGTTAGAGTGATCGAATTTTAAAAAGCGTTATATAGTTGTATCAATCAATATTTTTTTAAACTGTTTCTTTTAAAATAAAATTTTTAATATTTTTTTTAAGCAATTTTGCTAATTTATTTAATTGTAAAAATTTTATAATTTAAATACAATAGAAAAAATAAATTAAAACTGATAATTCTGATAAATTTAAATCTAAGAATTTTTCTAACAAAAAAAAATTATTTCAGAATCTGTGAGACTTTCTAGAGCAAAAATAACTCGAAGTCAAAATATATCTCTTAAGAAAAAATTTGAATAAACAAATCGAAAAAATATCTCGGACTTTTAAAATTTTTTTTATAGAAACATATCTCAGAATCCGAGGATTTTTCTCCAGAAAGAATTTCTCAGAATCTGTAAAAGAATATCTCAGAAAATATAATAGAATATCTTCTAAAAAAAAATGTAGAAGTATCTGAGAATTTTTTCTATTAAAAAAGTCTAAGATAATGAGGAAAAGTCTCAAATTCAAAAATTTTTCCTACAGAAAAAGTATCAGATTTGAGGCATTTTTCCTACAGAAAAAGTCTCAGATTTTAAGTAATTTTTCCTGTAGCAAATGTCTCCGATTCTGAGAATAGTTTTTGTTACCACTCTTTGTACACTTTGGACTCTAAGGATTTCTTGGAAACTGTTCCATAGGTTTTTAAAGTTGGCTCAAAAACGATTTTACTGCCGACTTCTGGGTAAAATATCATCTTTAGAATCTGCATTAAAGTTGCGTGTGCAAATATCTAAAATAAGATTTATTGATTTTAATTGTTTGTATTTCGGCAGTGGTATCAACTTACCGTTAAACTTTGTAATAATTTTTACTGAATTTTTGATTTTTTTTTTTTAAATTTAAAAAACGTCTGAACACAATAACATTTTTCTTTTAACTAATTAATATTTTAATTTTTTTGACGTTTTAGTTTTGTAATCGAAATGAAATCCTAACGACCAATTATTAGTTAAGAATACCAATACAAATTTTTAAATTAGTAAAAATTTTCAAAAATAAAAAAATATTAAAAATTTGGTTAAGTTAACCAACATTTTCAGTTGCGGATACTATTACCTAATGTTTTTGGAATTTATTAATTTAAACAAATGATTATTGGTCGAGAGGGAAAATAAAGACTAAAATAAACGGTTGTACTTACTTATATTTTTCAAAAACTTTATCAGTTTTTAGTTTGGGTATATTTACCAAATTATTAGTTGTTGATACATCCATTCGGTCATGATTAATAATTAATTATTACTGCTGTTGTTAATTTGGTATGGTGATAAAAAATTTACAATAACAACTAAAAATTCATAAGATTTATCAAAATTCCGTTGTCATTATGGAATTCCAACTAAACATTTCTCTGTGTGCAAAAAAATAAAACTTACACTCAAAAAAGTAAAATTACAAGACAAGTTTGTATATTTTTGTTTGCTACCTCCTATTTGACAAGAATTCCTTGTTATTTTACAAGCCTTTTGCCAATAGTTTTGTAATTTTACAATCTTTTTACAAAAAAAATTGTAAATTTACAATTTTTTTGACGCGAAAAAACTTAAAAGGAGGTTTTGTAACTTTACTTCCCCTCCTATTTTACGAGAATTCCTATTAAAAATTACGAGTTTTTTTTTTAATTTTAAAGAAAAACTGTACAATTACAAAAAAAATGTAAATTCTCATTGAAAATTATTTGTTAAAAAACAAGGAAAACTGTCAAATATTGGTAAAATGGGATTATAGACTTTTTCTAGTAATTTGACAAGGTTTTTTTATTGTAGTTAAGAAAGACAAACCTTAAGGTTCTGAAACTCTGTCCATTAAAAGAGTAACTAATTATACGAAAACATCACTCAATAAAACTATCAGATTCTGGAATATTTTGAGACTTATTTCTCAAAGAAGATTTTGAGATAGTTTCAATTATCATTCAAGTAAGTTCTAATACATTTGTGATAAATTTCTTTAATTCTAAAAAATGCATCCCATAAAAAGTCTTCAACTACAAAATATTTTTTTTTTGTTTTATTGTCTTTAAATTCTCAGATGCTCGTCTTATTGAAAATCCCAAAAGTTCCACATTTAGATAAAATGTTTAGATGTTTCTTTAAATACAATCACAAGTTGGTCCTCTTTTTTTCTTAATACCTCAACTTTAAAATTTTTCAATTTAATTTCATATGTAAATGCATAAAATTCACATGATTATATAGTTCGTTTTTTTTTTCTCTCATACTTTTGCTGCAACTTTGTATTGAAATGATGCACAACATTGAAGTAGAAACTGTTAAAAGTTTAATTTTGCAATTCATAAAATAAGAGCAAAGAATGAAAACAAAATAGCAAAAAAAAGAGCACTCATAAACAGAGTTAGAGAAAAAAAAACTCCATTTTACAAGTGACATGAATAAAAACAACTTGAAAACACCATTGAAAACTAAGAGCAACTTACACCTAAACCAAGGTGAAGAATATACACACAAACAGAATTGCATAAAAACAAGTAAGAAATTTAAATTCGACTTGGGCGAATTCAAAAATACCCTTCACAATGACAAAATATTTTAAATTCAAATTAATTTGAGGAATCTGAAGGGAAAACACTTAATGTGAGTGTTTGGTTTTAACTTAAAAAAAATTATTTTGAGTGATTTTTTTTTTGTTTTTTTGAGTGTAACATTTTATTTGGATATAATTTTTGTAAATAAAAAAAACTGTGTAAGATATTTTTGTGGCTTATTAATGTTTTTAATAAGCCACAATTTATTATTTCTTAATAAATTGTTCATTCACCAATCTGATCAAAAAAATATTAAAAACATATATGCCAAGCAACCTTAACCGATCTTTCTATGTGTTACAAACGGAATGGCAAACCTATATAGACCCTCTAACAATAAGTGTAGGGCTTACAAATATCCATATTCATTCACCCTATGCGATATAAATTAGAGTGGACTGTTAACAATTTGTTTGAAGATTTTGGAATTGCTTGTTCCAAGATTGTAACACCATCCGACAAACAATATTAAACATGAACCGGATGATATACGTCTGAGAGTAGAGATCAAATGAAGTAAAATTACATTTACAGTTTTTTATTTTGTGATCCTGTTTCCTTTTAAAACGAATTCAAAGTTTTAAAGGATACATTTTGTAAAATATTTTTGAAATATTTCTAATTATCCTAGGATGACACTGGTGACGGCAGTTAAAGAGGAGGACCTCGCCTAATCTCTCCATTTTAATATTTTGCCATATCAGGATAAAAGGATGTGAATAATATCATTTGAAAACTTTTTCAAAATATGCTTTTGAAAATTTTGAATGATATTGAAGGGAACATTTTTGAATGGACGTAACTTACCTCCTTTTTCCTGATATGTAAAAATAATAAAAAAAGGAAAAGTAGAGAAGATCCTCCACTTTCATTTGCTATCAATATTGGCATCCTAGGACAAGTACAAATATTAAAATAATATTTTATAAAATTTAATCCTCTAAAACTTCGAAGTCCTTGCAAAAGGAAACAGGATCACGAAATGAAAAACTGTAAATGCAGTTTTACTACATTTAGTTTCTAGTTTCAAACGTATATTATCCAGTTCGAGTTCAATGACTTTTTTTGATTTTTGTCGGATGGTGTAATTGTTATTTGAACACTTCTCTTCATTTGATTTAGATTTTTTATTTCTTGTTCCAATACTATCGCTGATTTCTTTGTTTCAATTTTAAATACACATTAAATAAGTCAAAATATCGGTCGATTAAGAGGTATTGTTTCTAAAAGGAAACCATTTTCCAATACATGGTCATCGTTTTCCTACCATTAATTTGTGTAAATTTCAATTAAATTTTTATAATTATTCGCCCCACTCTATTTTCCCTACCTATTACACATTTATTACTTTTATAGCGTGGAGAGGTTAAGTTCAAACGTAAGACTTGTCTAATTCATGTTGAATGGTTTACAATATTCGAGTGGTTTACAGAAACTGAAAATGTCTCGTACAACTAAAAAAATAATTATTTCTTTTTTTTTCATTTATTTTTGTAGTTTTTTTTTTTTCTTTTTTTTTTGTTCATTTTGGCGGTTTCATATTTTGTATACCATGTTTTTAATCTAGAAAACAAAATCCCCCCAAAAAAAAAAAACTTGTTAAATTGTATGATGGTGTTGTTTTTCACTTAACTCTCAGGTTTTAGCCATGTGTATAACATTATCAAAGTCATCGTCGTCATCATCACCATCATAGTCGCGTCGCGTCTTTCAGGGATTTGGAAGTTGGTTGTTATTGTGGTTTTTATGTGTTTTGTTAGTTTTGTTAGTTTTAAAATATTTTGGGTGTAAATTTCTGCAGGTCTTTGTACGGAAGATGTGTAATAGTTAATACATAAGCACCTTTTGGGTTTTAATTTTTTTTTTTTTGGTATAATCTTATAAAATTGGATTTTAAAATGTTATTTTTTATTTAAAATGTCAAAAAAATAAATTAAAACATCCCAGCAAAACTTAGATTACCAAATAAGGTATAAAATAAGGTATATGATCTCTTATTTTATACACTAGCTTACCATCCCGGTACTTCGTTACCGGTTGCATTGAATACCGGATAATAGAAGGATCAGAATTACTCTACCGATTTCAAGAAAATTCCCCTACGTAGTCTTTGTTTTATTTACTTGTGCAAATTTAAGTCTTTCATAAAATAATATTTCAATGAATAATTTAAACAATAAAATTTGAATAATTTTCGAACCCTTATTTTGGGATTTTGGATTTTGAGTGAATGAATATTTCAGTGAATAAAGAAATTGGAATGAAAATTAGTTTGAGTGAAAAAACATATAGAGAGAAAAAATATGGAGTAAAAAAAGTTAAAAACGAAAAATTTAAGTAAAAAGTATCATTCCATATTGTTCCCTGCTCTATTCCATTTCGTTCCCCGTTTTAAAATTTTAAATTTTAAAACATGTCCTTCTCTTGTGTGTTATTTTTGGGGCTTTAGTTTAATAGTTAGATAGGTAAAAATAATCATTTGCCCCCTTTTCCCCTTAAAATTTTATTTTCCAAAAACTGTTTTATATTTTGTGCTAGGTGATTCTTTATTTAAAATGTCAAGTTTTCAAGAAATATAAGAATAACCATAATTTACACTTTTCATTATTATAGGAACAAAGAAAGAAGTACCAAAAGGACACTTTCTTACCCCCGTTAGAAACGGAATTTCCAAAAAGAACCTCTTCCAGACAGATTTTTTTCACCGAAGGATCTTCTTTTCCAAATTTCAATTTTCTAGTATCATTGTTTTAGCAAATATTAAAAGTACAAAAAGGATTTTATATTTATTTTAAGTTTCTAGAATTTTTAAGTCAAAAAATATCAAAGGTACCGAAAATACACTTTTTTAGCTATTTTATACCCACAAAGAAGCGGAATTTTAAAAACATATTTTTCCCAGAATGTTTTTTTTACCGAATTCTCCTTCATTACAAATTTTAAGTTTCTAGGAAATATAAAAAGTTTCTATAAATAAAATTTCAGGAAATAAAAAGTACCAAAAAGTGTACTTTTATAAAAGATACTTTTTATAAAAGGTACTTTTAATGAAAGGTACTTTTTATAAAAGGTACTTTTTATAAAAGGTACTTTTTATAAACGGTACTTTTTATAAAAGGTACTTTTTATAAAAGGTACTTTTTATAAAAGGTACTTTTTATAAAAGGTACTTTTTATAAAAGGTACTATTTATAAAAGGTACTTTTTATAAAAGGTACTTTTTATAAAAGGTACTTTTTATAAAAGGTACTTTTTATAAAAGGTACTTCTTATAAAAGGTACTTTTTATGAAAGGTACTTTTTATAAAAGGTACTTTTTATAAAAGGTACTTTTTATAAAAGGTACTTTTTATAAAAGGTACTTTTTATAAAAGGTACTTTTTATAAAAGGTACTTTTTATAAAAGGTACTTTTTATAAAAGGTACTTTTTATAAAAGGTACTTTTTATAAAAGGTACTTTTTATAAAAGGTACTTTTTATAAAAGGTACTTTTTATAAAAGGTACTTTTTATAAACGGTTCAGAATTTTCAGAAAGTACTTGTTCCAGAATGTTTTATTTCACTAAAGGATCCTACATTTCAAATTTGAAGTTTGACTGGCCATTATTTCAGTATATAAAAAAAGTACCAAAAGTACACTTTTTTTACCCATTTTACCCCCGTCGAATCAACATTGGCAAAAACCCAGACTTACAAGGGAAGTCTCCCTGGTGTCACCCTCCGATCTTCATGAAATTTGGATATGTTGTTAAGAACGAAAATTAATTAGACACGTATTTTTTTTTAGCGGCCCAAACTCATTTTTAGGGGGGGTCGATTTGTATGGGGGGAAATTGACCTTTTTCAGTTTTTTACAATTTACGCCTATTTAAACAAAATTGATATAGGCATGTGTGGTATCAGATTAAAGGTATTAAAAATACCTATCTCGTGGTGCTAACAACGGGCCAAAAAAGTTAATATTTTTCGACTTATTAACAAAAATGTCCTAAAATTTTGGTATTTTACTCAATATGACGAAAAGTTTTGCATGTTTGAACACGTTCTTAGCACAAGTAGATAGGTTTTTCAAAGACCTTTCATTTGGTATGTAACATGACTAGGTTTCCTTGCATAATATAGGAGATAAACGAAAAAAACTGAAAAATGGCCTTGTCTTCCCCCCTCCTTTTTACCCCCTAAATATGAATTTGGGCCGCTAAAAAAAAATACGTGTCCCTTTATTTTTTCTGCTCTACAAAATAAAACCAATTCCATAAAGATCCGCGGGTGACACTAGGGAGACTTCCCTTGTTAGTGAATCTTTTTTCCGGGAGGTGAACCTACATTGCAAATTTCAAGTTTCTAGTACTATTATTTAAGGATATATAAAAGGTACCAAAAGTACAGTTTTTTACCCTTTTTACCCCCTAAGAATCAACATTGGCAAAAGTCCAGCCTTACTGGATCTATATTCCAGGATGTGAACATACAAACGAAACTTCAAGTCTCTATGACCATTATTTCAGGAGATATAAAAAGTACCAAAAGTACAGTTTTTTACCCTTTTTACCCCCTTAGAATCAACACTGGAAAAAATCCGGCCTTAGTGTATCTATGTTCCGGGAGGTGAACATACAGTCCAAATTTCAGGTCTCTATGACCATTATTTCAGGAGATATAAAAAGTACCAAAAGTACAGTTTTTTACCCTTTTTACCCCCTTAGAATCAACACTGGCAAAAATCCAGCCTTAGTGGATCTATATTCCGGGAGGTGAACCTACAGTCCAAATTTCAAGTCTCTAGCTTCAGCGGTTTGGGCTGGGCGATGATGAATCAGTCAATAAGTCAGTCAATCAGTCAGTCAGTCAGTCACATTTCTCTTTTATATATATAGATTGCAGCATTGATGATTTTAACAGGCGATGAGACTCAAAGTAATGTATCCACATTATCACAAAGAATACCAGTAAGGTATAAAATAAGTCATAAATTTATAACGAAGAATACGAGTAAGGTGTAGAAATGAAATAATATAGCATACCAGAAGATAATATATAAGGTGTTACGAGTAGTGAAAAAGTAATTTTGTATTAAATTTACTCACGTGATTGTAAGTGAGTGTAAGTACATAAAATATGCTCGTGAGTGTGTGTCGTTAGAAATTTCCTGTCGTGAGACCATCTCTAGTTTAAACTTAAGCATTTTTTAAACATGTAATACATTTTTTCCAATAATCATGCATTACGTAGCAAATTATTAGTAATGCATTATTTTTCTCTTGAAAATTATACGTTGTGGAACAAATGTTTGGTAAGACATCCTAAAATAATGCTACAAATAAGGTATATACATTACCTGGTAATGTGTTATATAATCACTACCCATTCAAAGTTTTGCTGGGATATGCAAAATAAGAATTATATAAAATTTTGAATACATTTCTTTTAGTAGTTGGTTATTGTAGCGTATGATTTATATTTTAAATGAAATTAAAATTACTCATACGTACCATGTGGGAAGAACTTATTAAGAATGAAAAAAAAAAATTGAGAAGAAAACAAATAAAAAAAGTTAAATTCGATGTTGACGAATATATTTATACCAGGGTTGGCAACCGAAACGAATAACGGTATCGGTAACGGTATTGGTATTACATATTTTTTATATCGGTAACGGTAAAGGTAACGGTATTTTCGATTATTTCGGTAACGATAAACCGTTACCGAAACATCGATACCGGTACGTACCGGTATTATGAAAAAATTTACCCAAAGTGTTAAAAAGTCACAAATTTGTTAAAAACACGTAAAAAATCAAAATCGTATTTAATAAAATTAAAAAAACTGTTAAATTAAGTGCATTTTTAACTATACTAACTATTAATTACACTACTAAACATCGAAAATGCGACTGGGACGCGACCTTATACACTTAATAACAATAGTTTTGCTGGTCAAAATCCGTTCTCAAAACTTTTCCATCACTTCAGGTTTCTGAGAAATTAGAGGTCAATGTTCAAAAAAATTGCCGTTTGGGGCATTTTTGGAAAGTCATAGCGGATGAAACCGATGGGATGGCGGCTTCAAAAAAAAAAATCGAGGGTGAAGCTCTTTAAGATTCAGAACTCACTTGGTCAGTCGCCTTAACCCTTTGGGCACCAATTGGCTTTCAATGACGTCGGGGAAAATACCTTACAATTAGTGCTCCAACGGTTAAAGCGATTGATCAAATGAGTTAAACATCTTAATGAGCAATGTTTATGATTTACCGTTGACTTATTTTTAAGTCGTCAGCACATCGAGTTCATCCGCTATGAGTTGTCAAATAATTCCGAAGACGCGATTTTTTGTATCTAAAATTTCTCAAAAACGTGATGTAATGGAATCTTATCCACCGGACTTGTGGCCAAAAAAATAATTGCAATCATGTGCATAAGGTGACGTTCCATTCGTATAAAAGTTTTTTTTTCGTATGATTTGAAGCAGAAAAAATGGTTTTTGGAACTAAGACATCATTGATTGACAGTTGGTGCCCTAAGTATTAAGACGACTGTCCAAATGAGTTCAGCATCTTTAAGAGCAATGTTTAATATTTACCCTTGACTTATTTTGAAGTCGCTATCACATCGGGTTCATCCGCTATGAGCTATCAAAAATGTCAGGGGGAAAACAGAGCAAAAACAAATTAGCAACGCAAAAATTTTACAGAAAGAAAATTTTCGATTTTTTTAAAGCGACAATTATTTTTTATTATGCTGTTTGTTTTTCAATAAAATTAATTTTTTTTTTTAATAAAATTTTTAAATTTTTTTCAAGAAATTTTTCTTAAAAACGTGACAACCAAATATTTATGTAAAATTGTCAAAATAATCATCAGATTTTCTATCATTTGAATATTTTTTAGTTTTAATCGTTTAAATTAGACAAAAATTAAACAAAAATTGACATAAAAAAATGTTTGTAAAATTACAAAATAATAAGCAGTGCTGTATGCTATGATTGAAATAACGAAACAAATAAAATAACAATATTTTTGAAAAATATTCAAATAAGATATTATTCAAATATTTTGAAAATGAATAATATTTATTTGCTATTATTTGAATAACGAAAAATTTAAATAATTTTTCTGATTGATTATTCAAAAAAAAAAAATAATTTTTTCTTATTATTCAACAAAAATTTTTGAATAATTTTGGTTATTCACAAAAATATCAAATAAATAACGTATTATTCAAACAAAAAAAAAATATTCTTGAAAATTTTGTGTTTGAAAAAAATTTATTTTATTTATTTTGTCATTTATTATACATTGAAACATAAAATTATTCATACAAAACAGCTTTGTTTAAAATTAGCTTCTTTTAAAAAGTATTATTTTTGAATTTTTAGGAGAATTGTTGTATAGAGAATGCTATTAAAACTCTAAAAAGCCCAATTGAATTTCAGAAAAGATAAGTTGTAATTTATAAAAAGTCAATTGAAATACAGAAAAGTTATGTTGTAATTCATGAAATTCCAATTGAAATTCCTCTTTTCTGTCATCCTTATCTCCCACTCTATTTTTAGCTTCGCTGGTGATATTACTGTAGCTTTAATTTGAGGCCCCCAATTCATTATTAATACTCCTTCCCCAAGTCTATGATGGAGCACCAGGGGAGGGAGTCGCCGGGGGACATTGAGGGACACCTTCCCACTCGTGATAAATGTTAGCAATTAATTTATTATGATTTTTGCAATAAAGCAAGCATGGATATCAATACCTTTTCAATACCAATACCCTTTAATACCAATTTAAATTGAAAACCAATACCGATGAAAAACTAATACCTTTATTTGGGCGATACCAATACCTGTAACAAAACCAATACCGTTATCCCACTACCAAGAGCACACTCAGATGAAAAACTCTGTCGAAAAATCTGTAAAAGAACTATCAGGTAGAATTAGCTAACTTTTAGCAGATTTTTCTTCTGGAATGGATATGTTTACTAAGTTCTCTGACAGACAAAAATATTTAGTTATCCTGTTTTCAAGAATTTTTTTTTTTTCAAACATATAATTTTTTGAAAAAACCCAAACAAAATTTTTTAAAAAAGATCAACATGTCAAAAAAAATAACGCTTTAAAAAAAACGCTTTGTTAAGAAGTTTACTATTAAACAATATTAGTTTGTAAAAATAATTTTATGTTTCACTGTATAATAAATGACAAAATAAATAAAATACATTTCTTTTTCAAACATAAAATTTTCAAAAATATTTGTTTTTTTTTGTTTGAATAATACGTTATTTATCCAATTTTTTGTGAATAACCAAAATTATTCAAAAATTTTTGTTGAATAATAAGAAAATTTCTTTTTTTCCTGTTTGAATAATCAATCAGAAAAAATTATTTGAATTTTTTGGAAACAAATATTATTTTATTTTTATGAAATTGAATAAAATAAAATTTTATTTTATTCAAATCAAAATAAATAAAATAACAGATTATTTTATTTTTTGCTAACCCAGGTAAAAATCGTCACGTATGTACACATATGGACATATATGTATTCATGTGTGAGCATGTATGAATCACATATGATTACATATGAAACATATATGAACATGTTCGGCACATATGATAGCATATGTGGAATAATACATTCCTACAAAGGTTTATGTTTGCAGTCATGTATAAAGATAATGCAAGGCTTTTTAGAATTTTAAGATCAATAATAATTTTGTTATAGGGAGAGAAATAGGTATAAAAATTGAGTTGTATGTAGATTTTATTTTTATTGGTTTGGTACTT
Source organism: Pegoplata infirma (assembly GCA_963921195.1). Taxonomy (NCBI): domain Eukaryota; kingdom Metazoa; phylum Arthropoda; class Insecta; order Diptera; family Anthomyiidae; genus Pegoplata; species Pegoplata infirma. Next base: position 62,488,546 of record OY992540.1, read on the forward strand.
TTGCAAATGTGGTATCATTGAATGGGGATTTTGAGAACTGTATAAACAAGTTTAACAAAGCGGTTCTTGTTGTTCAGTTTAACAACCAAAAACATTAGAGGAAGTACAGATGAACCATAAAGTCACCACATCGAACTCACATAAGGCATTTTTTAAAAACCATTCTTCTCTACAGGATCAATAAAATCCCTTTATTTTCAGAAAATATCAGTATATTTTTTGCACATGGCCAAAAAGAATATTTAAAAAAATGTCAAGAGTAATTTGCCATGGGTGTGTTGTATTCTAAAAATCTGAAATTTTTATTGTTAAAAACCTCGAACTATTTTTTCGGATTCCTTTTTGGTAACAAACAATTTTTTAAAATAATTGTTATATTGTTTTTGTATATCTTTCTATTTTCTTTCTTTTTGAAACAGTAGTCAAACAATTTTATTTGCTTTCAAAATTTTGAAAACATCAAAAAAAATTATTCACAAATTTCAAAAATATTTAAGGAAAACAAAATCGTATTTTTGTACAGAATTTGCGGAAAATATAAGGTAAAATAAAGGCAAAATTACTTAAGATTTATCTTGTAATAATTATATATATTATTTACAGCTCAATTACAATTATTGTTGGGAAGAGACAGCTAATTCAAGAAGTCTACAATTGAAGGGGCGAAACGCAAGAAACTATAGCAATTTGTTATAATAGACTCAAAACAAGGTATATCTCGGATTTCCCATTGACAGCATGTGTAAGAAACGCCGAATTTGTATACAACGTAATATAATTCTTCAATAATAATACAATATTTTGGTAAAACGAGTTTTTAAAACGCGTAAATTTGATCTTTTAACTTTTAAAATTATATTTATTGTGTTTTTCTGTAAGTAGATAAATTTTATTAAATAATAAACTTTTATTAAACACGAAATATTCTTTTTTTATTTACCATTAAGAATCCAAAATAAAATAAAAGTGTAATATGCGAATATATGTGAACATACATGATCATATATGTTCATATGTCTACATATTACCTCAATTTTCGTCCATGCACATATATGGGAGACCATATGTGTTCATACATGTACACATGTGACGATTTCTAACCGGGAACCAACTAAAATATCAAAGTATTTTATTTTTTCCAAAAAATTCAAATAAAAGTATTCAATAATACAGCTTTGATAATAAGTTTTGAACAAAAAATATTTTGAAGTTAGCAACCAGAGTCAGTAAAAGTACAAAAAAAATTCTGTTATTTTTAAAACAACTCCGCCAACAACACTTCAGCGATTTGGTACAATTCAGGTTTAGCTCTTCTTTCATCTTCCTACAAAAAAATATTTACATTACGTGGCACTCACTTTTCTTAAATTGAGAATGTGATAATTGGTTGGACCGATTTTCACATATTCTTTGTCAAAATTTAGTTAATTGCGAATGTGACATTGGTAAAAATCCGAATAAAGGTAATGGTTTTTTATCGGTAACGGTATTTAAATATTTTTATTTCGGTATTGGTAACGGTAACGGTAGTCAAAATTAAAGGGTTTTTAATCGGTAACGGTATTAAAAGGGTAACGGTAGCCAACACTGATTTATACATTCTACAATGCATTGTGGAACGATTTTTAAAGGTCAAAATAAAGAGTCTTGAAATACCATTTGCCGATTTTGTTACCATTTTAACACAAACTCTACTTGCTTGAAGACGGGTGTGAATTGAAACTCGGTTCTAAATTTTTTACGAAACTAAAATTAATGAAATGAACTTTAAATGTTCATATCATTTCAAATCATAATCTAAGGTGTCTTGTAAATAGATTTACAATTTACTTAAACTTTTCTTTGATCTTTTGACTCTGATGCTATTAAAAGGTAAAGACATTGTATTGCAAAAAAAAAAAAAATATTCAAATCTAAAACATCAAAAGAAGAGTAAATAGTAACAAGGAGAACAAAAATAAAAAAAAAATAAAAACATAAATATTAATGTGGGAGGGTAAATGTCAATAACAAATGATAATCATATGTAAACTTGGAAAAGAAACAAAAAAAAAACTCTTTGAAACCATAGAAAATCTGCATATGCGTAAAGTTACGCATATCATCATATGGTTGTTACACTAAATACATACATAGAACATCGTATGACAAATCGTATGGCTTTTTTAGATTATTTTAAATAACAGCGACAACTACAACAATGGCAACAACAACATTAAAAGTTTATGAGATACAGATAAAACGATATGATTTCCTAATGTTTTTACAGGATAAAGAAAATCAAAAATCTAAAAAAATGTAAAAAAATTTTCTTTGTTCTTTTTTATGAATATTAGAGGAAAATTTTATTCTTTTTTACTTTTTCCCACAAAGTCTGTGTATGTGAATACTAACGTCTGTCTTTGTAGTGAGACGAAGGATGTTTGAGAGTTTTTGGATTATATTAAGGCGGGGTTTAAAGAAAAAATCTCTGCGAAGTTTGTACTCTTGCCCAAACCATTGAATCATGATGATGTTTTCCTGTATAAAATTTTTCTAGAAAAAATAACGCCATATTAATTTGTCATTCCATGCAAAACACATCAAAATATCGTTCGAGAACCCCATTATGTTTATATATTATTGATCCGTTAAAGGTTTCAAAGACATTTTAGTGATATCCATCAATCTGTTTGTCTTTGTTTGTCGATAAAAAAAAAACTTTTTTTAAAAAAAGTTTTTAATGAAAAAGAATTATTGATAAAAAAATATTTGATGAAAAAAAATTGGCTAAGGTGCACTTTACGGGACACGAATATTTTGGAAAACAAAAATATGCCACGATTGAAATTTAAGGGGACTGGCCCCGGAAGACCCCCTTGGAGCAAAACAACAGCCCCACCCACCAACATGTATGTATGGGTTATTCAAATGAAAGGTACTTTGCTAACGATTGCAAATATGTATTTTTTGTATGTATTTTAATAATATTGTACCCTCTAGATGCATTTTAGTGTCTTTCTGTTCAATAGTTTAGCCATTTAGTAATTAACCAGGTAAAAGGCTTAATACCAGTGTTCGAGAAAAAAAAACGGTAAGTTATATAACGTACGGATTTTTCCAAAGAACACATTTACTAAATTTTTTTTTAGTGATTGTGTTCGTGTACGCAAACAGAATACCGAAAGTTATGCTTGCGAATTGACGAACTCAAACTTTACGATAATGTACTGCACTATAAACAGAACGCTACATCGTAGTGGTTGTGTGTTTTTGAACGATCACAAACAAAATAAAATTAGTTTTAGTGTACTGTTCCCGTACTTAGCAGAAAAAATTTTATATTTTTTTTTTTTAATACCATTAGGACGGTTTGATGGACCTAGAAGGCCCCTGGGACCTAGCCCTCTTTATATTTATTTTTCTTTTTTAATTACCTTTAATTTAAGTATCCACACAAACCTGAAGCCTCTTTTGGCTCCAGGTTGGTCTGATGCCCAGCCCCTTAAATTTTAATTTCGTGTTTCCCTCAAAAAATGTTTGCGCTCCGTAAAGTGCACTTTTGCCAAAAAAATGTATGAAAAAAAATATTGATGAAAAAAAAAATTATGATAAAAAATATTGATGAAAAAAATATTGATGAAAAAAAAATATTGATGTAAAAAATATTGATGAAAAAAAATTTATGAAAAAAAAAATATTGATGAAAATAAAAATATTGATGAAAATAAAAATATTGATGAAAAAAAAAATATTGATAAAAAAATATGATGAAAAAAAAATTGATGAAAAAAAAAATTTTGATCAAAAAACCAAAAAATATTAATGAAAAAAAACAAAAATTTAGAAAAAAAAAATATTGATAAAAAAAAATATTGATGAAAAAAAAAAAATTATGAAGAAAAAAAAATATTGGTGAAAAAAAAATATTGATGAAAAAAAAAATAGTGATGAAAAAAAAAAAAATTGTGATGAAAAAAAAAATAGTGATGAAAAAAAATATTGATGAAGACAAAAATATTGATGAAAATAAAAATATTGATGAAAAAAAAAAAATTTTGGTAAAAAAAATATGATGAAAAAAATTTGATTCTAACTTCTGGGACCAATTTTGATAAAAAAATATTTTTTTTGTTTAAAACTCATCTGTGGATCAACATCGCGGTTTTGGAATTTTTTTTAAATATGTTCCAATAAAGTGCGCCAAATTTCCGAATTTTTGAGCCGGATTTTGTCAAAAAATTCGGACATAATTTTGGTCGAAATACGTGATTTTTTCCAACTTTGCCGATGGTTGCCGACTGAAGAGGACCTTGCGAAATGTTTTCATAAATTTTCCCACAATCAGCTCTAACGTGGCCATCGTTTGGCAGGTATTACGACTTGAAATTCGGAAATTTAAATGTGGCGGGACGCCCTAGTATATATTTTTTATTTTTTTTTCTTTGAGCCAACACTCAGGGGATGCCCCTACTAATGCAATGCATTGTGTTGGTATTAGGAAAAAAGGTTATGAGGAGAAGGAAAGAGGGAGTAGTGTTTGTGGACATTTAATTTGAACTTTTCTAAATTATAGCCTACTGGAGAGATTTCTGCGGGGAGTTTATTCCATACGACTAGTTCGACCGAGAAACGAATTTTCTCTGTAATGCGTTGTGCGATACATTGGATATTCGACAACAAACGGATGTGAGTTGCTGGAAAGGCGAGTACTACGGGTATGCACCCGCGTCTCAGGGATGAGTTCACCCATCTCAGCTGAGCACTTACCGTGGTAATATCGATAGAACAATGACGCACAACCCACATTCCGACGATGCTCCAATGAATCAATAGAGCTGGATACCCTACTGTAATTGATGAGCTTCAACGCACTCCTTTGCACCCGGTCCAGAAGCTTTAAGATAGACCTTGAAGCACCTGCCCAGATATGGGAGTTGTATTCCATTTTCGGTCGGATATAGGCGGTATAAATAGTGAGAAGATCAGACGGGGTGAAGTAATTCTTGCACCGTTTTAAAAAACCAAGACACTTGAATGCTTCTATCGACACTTGAAAAACATGTTGGTTCCATCGAACATCACATTGTATTCTCATGCCTAGAACATCAAGAGTGTCTGATTCCTCAATAGCTATACCGCCCATGGATACAGATGACGCTGATTCCACAAGACTTCTGTGGGTCAGCATACAACATTGGGTTTTACGAGCATTAAAATCGACCTGATTCGGAAGACCCCACTCGGAGGGGTTGGGCGTGACCCTGAACCGGCCTTCGGTCAAAACGAACATGTATACCGAATTTTAAGTCGATATAAATAAAATTGGATTTTTGTCCTCCTAGATTGGCCAAATGTGGCACCGTGCATGGGAGAGGTAGGAACTGATTTTATAAAACAAGTTTATAAAAACATAAAAAAAATGTTTGGGGACCACCCCAGCAAAACTTAGATTACCAAATAAGGTATAAAATAAGGTATAGGATCTCTTATTTTATACATTGCAGCATTGATGATTTTAACAGGCGATGAGACTCAAAGTAATGCATATACATTATCACAAAGAATACCAGTAAGGTATAAAATAAGTCATAAATTTATAACGAAGAATACGAGTAAGGTGTAAAATATATGATATTTTATAGGTTACGAGAAATGAAATAATATAGCATACCAGAAGATAATATATAAGGTGTTACGAGTAGTGAAAAAGTAATTTTGTATTAAATTTACTCACGTGATTGTAAGTGAGTGCAAGTAGATAAAATATGCTCGTGAGTGTGTGTCGTTAGAAATTTCCTGTCGTGAGCCCATCTCTAGTTTAAACTTATGCATTTTTTTATAAAATAATTATTTTTTATGTTATTGTAATGCATTATGCATCCAATTATAAATAATGCATTATTTCAAACTTTCAAATAATATATAATGTAACCAAATATAAGTCATCCATGATTTAATGTTTACAAATAATAAATATGAAATATATTTTTTCCAATAATCATGCATTATGTAGCAAATTATTAGTAATGCATTATTTTTCACTTGAAAATAATACGTTGTGGAACAAATGTTTGGTAAGACATCATAAAATAATGCTACAAATAAGTTATATGCATTACCTGGTAATGTGTTATATAATCACTACCCATTACCAAAGTTTTGCTGGGACCTTAAGGATTGAAGATAGAGGGTAGATGTGTTTTGAGAACATTTTGGGGGTCGGCCAAACATTTAACTATTCTAGGGGCATCTTTAGGATAGTTACAGCGATGGGAGCTAATTTCATTGCAATGTAATTTTGTATGGGTTTGTAGGTTTGTTCAGAAAAAAAGTTAGGGCGTAAAAATAAATGGGGATCGGAGTACCCCATTTATTTTTACCCCTCTAGCAGTAATCAGCAAAATATTGTCATCATTTAGATTATACATATTTACTTCTCAATATTTATCAAACTACCCTTGTATATGTTAAATATTTCAGCATGACCGCATTTTGGTGACATACCAATAAATCACATTTATAGTTTTTCATATGACTATGAAATTTTGGTAAATCAAATCGAAGTATATTTATGGGGGGTTGGGGTCTTAAGTATGCTGAATGGGGTATTTTTTTAGAGGTAGTGGAGGGTAAAAGTTCAATTTCAAAAGGCTAAATGGCTTTCAAAAAATGAGGGTGACATTGCTAAAAAAAAATATATTAGGAATATCCTTAGAATATACATATAAACTGATGATATCTATATAAAATAAAATATATAGATATGAATTTAAGTTAAACAAATTATAATAGTTGTATAGTATTCTGGTTCTTTGCATATATTTAAGATATGAAAATATGTTGGCGAAAAAACAATAAATATTTAGTTTGTATTTTTTTTTTTTTTTTTATATTTTTTCTTCACTCCGATTACGTTAAACAAATAAAAATATTTGCTTTACTTTTGTTTAATAAATAATCTGATATATGTAATAAATTATCTAGCCCCCCAGAAAATTTATTTATTTTTTGTTTTATTCTTACAAAAAATCTTAATTGATTGTTTTAAATATGATTGATTAAAATAAACATTTAAATAGTTGTTAGTCTATAACACAAAAGGGATCCTTTTTTGTAATCCCTAGTTCTATTTCACTTTATATTAACACAACACACAATTATAATTTTGGTCAAAGTTTAGTGATTATTGGTTTTCTATAGTCTTAATAGTAAAGAGTGGATCAATAAAAGTTTTTAATATACTTAAAGGCTTATTTTTTATTAATTATAAAAAAACTTTACAATTCCTTGTAGTTTTACAAGCTTTCTACCAATAAAATTGTAATTTTACAAGGTTTTTACCAATAAAATTGTAAATTAACAAATTTTTTGACGCAATATAACTTACAAGGAGGTTTCGTCATTTTACTAGATTTTTTGCTATCTTCTATTTTACGAGAATTCCTAGTAAAAATTACGAGTTTTTTCGTAATTTTACAAGATTTTTACCAACAAAATTGTAAATTTACAAATTATTTGGCGCAATAAAACTTAAAAGGAAATCTTGTGAATTTACAGATTTTTTTGTAAAAAAACCTTGGAAATTTATAAAATTACAAAAAAATTTTAAAATTACAAAAAAAAATTAAAATTTCGATCCAAATTGTTTTTGTAAAAAACAACCCAGCAAAACTTAGATTACCAAATAAGGTATAAAATAATGTATAGGATCTCTTATTTTATACATTGCAGCATTGATGATTTTAACAGGCGATGAGACTCAAAGTAATGCATCCACATTATCACAAAGAATACCAGTAAGGTATAAAATAAGTCAAAAATTTATAACGAAGAATACCAGTAAGGTGTAAAATATATGATATTTTATAGGTTACGAGAAATTAAATAATATAGCATACCAGAAGATAATATATAAGGTGTTACGAGTAGCGAAAAAGTAATTTTGTATTTAATTTACTCACGTGATTGTAAGTGAGTGCAAGTAGATAAAATATGCTCGTGAGTGTGTGTCGTTAGAAAGTTCCTGTCGTGATTCCATCTCTAGATTAAACTTATGCATTTTTTTATAAAATAATTATTTTTTATGTTATTGTAATGCATTATGCATCCAATTATAAATAATGCATTATTTCAAACTTTCAAATAATACATAATGTAGCCAAATATAAGTCATCGATGATTTAATGTTTAGAAATAATAAATATGAAATAAATTCTTTCCAATAATCATGTATTACGTAGCAAATTATTAGTAATGCATTATTTTTCACTTAAAAATAATACGTTGTGGAACAAATGTTTGGTAAGACATCATAAAATAATGCTACAAATAAGTTATATGCATTACCTGGTAATGTGTTATATAATCACTACCCATTACCAAAGTTTTGCTGGGAAGGAAAACTGTCAAATATTGATAAAATGGGATTACGAGACTTTTTCTATTAATTTTACAGGAATTAGTTTTCTGCCATTAATTAAATATTTAATGCAAGAAGAGGACTCTCCACTCATTGATCATGTTATTGACTAAAGTTAACAATATAACCACCTAGTGAATCACCCTGTATTTAGATTTATGTCTATAGTTTCTTTGTTATATTACAACAAAGTTTTGTTTCCAGTTAATTTTGTCTTTTGTTTTACATGTGTAAGTCTATCGTATGTTTTTAATTTAATCTACCTTTGGTTTCATAACATAAATCTTCTTCAATTATTTGATGATTTTCATTACCATTTACACAATATGTATTAGCAAAAAATTAAATAAGAATACTATGAATATTCGGTTGTGACGAATCAAAAATACGCTTCACAATTTTTGATATGTTTCCCATTTTCTTTTTATCGCGAGGAGAAAATGTGTCCTCTCACGAACCCTCTCCTACCAACACACACGCAAAAAACACGCCCCTGCCAATTTTTTTTACATATTTTGGGATATAAAAAAATTATTTTTGAAATTTTTCCCGATTTTTTCAAGAAATATTTTTTTTAAATTTTCCTGATTTTTTTTTTAATTTTCCTGATTTTATTTTTTTTATTTTTAGGACTTTTTTTAGTTTTTAGGATTTTTTTTTTTAATTTTTAAATTTTCCCGAATTTTATTAAACCTTTTATTATTTTCCTGAAATTCTGGTCCATACAATTTGTCAACCTGAAGAAATCGCTAGAATCCGAAAATTAAGATATTAGACAAGTTTGCTTGGCAACGTTGGTTTCACAGCTCTACAATAATATGCGTATTGGATTCAAGTTATTGATTTGGGTTGTATTTGTTGCAAAAAAAATTATCGTTCCATCATTATTTTGATTAATTTTGATATGCTCAATAGGCTGGGTCGTATTCCAACAAAGTGCTCAGATCAACTATTAATAGTGAAAAAAAGTTGGTACAAGTAAATACAAGCAATTTAAAACCAAAATGAACAACATCGGTCCATGGCTTCCGTTCTCGCATCGCGGGTCAAAATTGCGGTTTTTGAAAAAATGGACATAATTTAAAAAAAAAATTTAAAATTTAAAAAAAAAATAATAAAAAAAAAAAAAAATTTTTTTGTATCGCATTAATTTAAAGATATTTAGAAAAATTTTGTTTGTTTTTTTCGGATATCGATAACCCACCCAAACGTGTGGCCAAAAAAAAATCACATTTTTAACATGGAGCTCAAGACTACTTTTTCACTATTTTAAAAATTTAGTGAAACAAAATTTTTAAATATATTAGTTTATCCACTTGATATCATTGAATACATCTCAGGGATTGTAGAAAAAAATTCTTAGTTAAATTCCTTCGTCCAGTTGGTGTGTGGAGCGATTTGAATTTAGCGGATTTCCAGAACATGTGTTTTTATCGACATTTTTGACTAATTTGTAGTTTTTAGCAACATTTTACTTAAATTAACCAACTTTTTTTGTTCGAATGGTTGTTTTGGACCATAGTAACTCTGCTTTGAAATAATAGGCTTTTTGGACAACGTTAACCCTTGCCGGCACGGGGTTAAAATATTCATCCAATGAAATTTTTGAAAATTCCTCACTCTAAAATCGTGTATGTGTTTAAATAATCAACAATTGCGCACTTAAGCGGAAAATGCTTAAAACTAAATAAAATAAAAAAAATGGCATCCGAAATTTCATTACGTCTTCGTCGTTTTTACTGTGTAAAGCTAAAAGTGAAAAACATATTATTTAATATGTCAAAAAAGTTCATTTGACTATGAGCAAAAAAACAGCTGTTTGAAATTTTTTGGGCGTTCGTTCAACAAGGGTTAAAGATGTCCTTCAAGAAAACTTTGTATAAATTTGTAATTGTTGATTATTTAAACACATACACGATTTTAGAGTGAGGAATTTTCGAAAATTTCATTGGATGAATATTTTAACCCCGTGCCGGCAAGGGTTAACGTTCTTCAAAAAGCCTATTATTTCAAAGCGGAGTTACTATGGTCCAAAACAACCATTTGAACAAAAAAAGTTGGTTAATTTAAGTAAAATGTTGCTAACAACTACAAATTAGTCAAAAATGTCGATAAAAACACATGTTCTCGAAATCCGGTAAATTCAATTCGCTCCACACACCAACTGGACGAAGGAATTTAACTAAGAATTTTTTTCTACAATCCCTGAGATGTATTCAATGATATCAAGTGGATAAACTAATATATTTAAAAATTTTGTTTCACTAAATTTTTAAAATAGTGAAAAAGTAGTTTTGAGCTCCATGTTAAAAATGTGAGTTTTTTTTGGCCTCACGTTTGGGTGGGTTATCGATATCCGAAAAAAACAAACAAAATTTTTCTAAATATCTTTGAATTAATGCGATACAAAAAAAATTTTTTTTTTTAAATAATTTTTTTTTAAATATTTAATTTTTTTTTTTTTAAATTATGTCCATTTTTTCAAAAACCCCAATTTTGACCTGCGATGCGAGAACGGAAGCCATGGACCGATTTTGTTCATTTTGGTTTTAAATTGCTTGTATTTACTTGTACCAACTTTTTTTCACTATTAATAGTTGATCTGATCACTTTGTTGGAATACGACCCAGCCTAATGCTCAATACGTATATCAAAAAATCTCTGAAATTGGTTAAGTGATTTCCGAGATATTCAAACAATGCCGGTTATTTCCTACACAGAAAAAAATATGGGGAGGGGGAAATTTGGAGTAATCCATTGTTTAAATTAAAAAAAAAATGAGTGATTTTTTAATTGAAAAAAAAATTAACTCAAAGTTTTAAAAAAAAAATTAAGTAAATAATTTAATAAAACTGTACCACAGTGTGGTGTAGGGTATAATGATTTTTTTAATTATTTTTATTTATTAAGTTTTTAGAATTCTCATTTAGTTTATAGTTTTTTGTATATTTATGTAAAAGTTTGAAATCATCTTTGTGATGATGTCTTTAAGCATCTAACCTGAATCAAATTACGTTGCGTAAGAGTCCCCGCACAACAATGTCAGTGACGTTTTTTTCATACAAATTTGGCAAGAAAAAATGCTCGACCGGAAACCGCTTGAATAAAATCAATTTTATTTTTGTGTCGGTTTCTCTCTCTCTTTTAATTTTTGATATGAAAATGTTGCCACATTTTTATAAATATTTCGATTATTTTCGATAAAGTAAACAAAAAAATGTGATCTCTAAAAAAATATATAAAATTCTAAAAAAAACACAAAAAAACGAATCAATATGAAAAAATTATATTGATATTAAAAAAAAAAAAATAATAAAATTCAATAAAAATGTGCAGAAAAAGTGAAAAAATAATGTGAATATAAACGTTTGACTGAATTTTCCGCTGCCGCCTTTGTTTTACGCCTATACTCTCCCATGACCGAAACCGTCAACCGCTCCGACATTGTTGTGCGGGGACTCTAGGCGTAACGCCCAATAATTGTTCGTTCATACAATTTAAATATCAGGTACCTTAATGAAATGGACGCACAAATTTCAAATTTTATGTGTTTGTTTTTTTTTAAGTCGTACGCGACGCAATTTGATTCTGGTTCGACCCTAAGACAAAAATATTAGAGTTAATTTTTAAAATTTTATCTGCGGGTATCATTATTTTTTTTGAAGGATTTAGGGGAACTAAAAAGAATGGCGGTAATTTTTTTGGAAAAAAATTCGCCTTGGGGTGTTTAAACGCATCTGAAAACGCGAATTTTGAGCTGATTTTTCTGCAGAGCAAAAACGACTAAAAATATCGCAAATCTGATTTCACCAGTCGATTCTACAGCAAAAAATAAAACAATGGTCGTTTTTCAAACTCTTAAAAAAATTACATGATAGAAAAATTTGAAAACTAGATTCAGAATCAGCATCGAAATGTTAATCGAAAACAAGTTTTATGATTCCAGAATATCATCCAAAAACATCACAAAAGAATGGTCTCAATAATGCACAAAAATGCGTTTTTGTGACCTTTGACCTCAATTATCTCAAACCTGAAGTTACGAAACATTTTGGAAACCAGATTTGGAATCAGCATTAAGAAGAAAATCGAAAACGAGTGTCCAGACCGCGGAACCATCCAAATTTTTTTCAAATTTTAGTCAGTGTTTTATAATTTTGCCATTACACTATGGTTCCAAATGCATATTTTTTGGCAGAAATTATAAAAAAATAACAAATTTCCAAAAGCTTATACAGTTTCTCAATGGTAACACTCCAAGCCATTAAGAAAGTATATTGAAAAAAATTTGATGGCAATACTGACAGTCTGCCAGGGTTTTAAAATTGAGAGTTTTTAAGACGTATTTTTAAATCGGGATCAATACCATATTACAATTATACTAACAGCAAACGGGAAAAAATAAAATTATAAAAAGGCTAAAAAGGGAAATTGAAGCCTAAGAAAAGTAGTTCTTATTTAAAACTCCAATTTTTAATTCCATGCATCTTTGGCGCTATTCTTGGGGGTTGTGGTTTTTGAAGGATTTTGAAGCCAAAATAGCCTACATCTTTCGTGGACAAAAAGTTGTGTATGGGCACGAACTTGCATGAGTTTTCAAATGTGAAAGTGTTTTCCAGATGGTCTTTTTAATACTTAAATTAACATCTAGCCAGCATTTTTCGGCAAACTCTCACAATTGCCATTTTAGTTTAGCACAAATTTCGGCAAAATTTTCTGTTTTTTGCGTGGTACATCTTTAAATTTTTTTTAAATATATTTTTGTTGCCTTCGGCCGAGCTAATTGACTACTAGAAATATATTATTGTTGATAATTTTTTTTTTTCAAAAAAAAAAAAAAATAAAAAAAAAAAATTCCAAAAAATTTTTTTTTATTTTTTTTTTGAAAACTGTTCTTTGATTGCGTTAAGAGATAAAAAAAAGCATTCCGGATTCAAAACTAGCGACTTTGCCTCATTTTTGAAATTTATGCCAAAAAAAATTGATTTGGAACCATAGTGCATTAGAAAAAAACTTTGAAGCCTTATAACTTTTTAACGGGTTGTGATAGAAAGGTGCTTTTTGTACCAATTTTTTTTAGCAAAAACTGCCTCTTCATCGTGCATGATTAAAAAAATAATAAAATTTTTTAAAAAAAAATCCGCCCCCTGGTGTGGGTTATTGGAACTTTTTTAAGAGTTCAAAAACTGCTATTGCATTAATTTTTGCTGTAGAATCGACTGGTGAAATCAGATTTGCAATATATTCATCCGTTTTTTCTCTGCAGTAAAATCAGCTCAAAATCCGCGATTTCAGATACTTTGAACCACCCCAAGGAGTAAAAATGTTTCCAAAAAAATACCGGCATTCTTTTTAGCTCCCCTAAATCCATTAAAAAAATGGTGATATCCGATAAACAGATGAAGTAGTCACTAAACGAACTCTAATAAATATATTTGGTAAAATTTTGAAAAAAAAGTTTTTTTTTTTTTTAAAGTGTGAAACTTTTTTAAACTTTGTAAAAATATACAGCCTTACCATAGAAAAATAAAATATATTTAAATTCAGCTTTTAATTTTATTTCCATACAAAGGCCCGTACCATCGAAAAATAAAAAGTCTATTTAAACAAAAGTTTTATTTTAAATTTCAAAATTTCTAAACATTTTTTGAAAGTCGATTTTAAAAACAAAAGCAATTTGTATGTAAATAAAATTAAAAGCACATTTTAAATTTATTTTATTTTCTTGTGGTAAGGCTGAAAATGTTTTTTTTTTTTAAATCGACTTTAAAAAAATGTATTGAAAATTTGAAATTTAAAATAAAACTTTTGCTAAAATAGACTTTTTGTTTTCTTGTGGTAAGGGCCATAAATTGATAAATTTTTGGAAAATTTTTACTAGACACAATTAAAAACTTAATTTAGAAAAACCGAAAAATTTTTAGTAAAGTTTTAATTGTGTGAATTAAAAGTTTACTCAAATTTTTGTTAAAAGTTTACTCAATACTATTAAATTGTTTACTGGTGCAAAATTGAGTAATGTTTTACTCAATAGTATTAAAAATGTGATCAAATTTTTTTTTAATTAAAAATTTATTTCAATTGACTATTTTACTGAAATTGTGACAAACTTTTGTTTATATTTAATTTAGTCAAAATCAGACTTTTTTAACCAATGGGCGCTCATCTATCAAATTTGGAGTTTTAGTAAAAAAAAACGAATAATTTTACTAAAATGATTTTAAATGAAAGTTTATCACAAGGCGTTAAGGAAAAACAAATTGATTTTTTTTTTTAATTTATTAACAAATTTCAAAAAGAGATATCTCGAAAACCGTAGAGCCGATTTTCAAATTTTTTTGTTATTCGTGTTTATCGCATTAAAGTTAATAAATATGATGTACCAGGCACGTATGCAGGGGGGGCCCTGGGGGCCCGGGCCCCCCCAAAATGATTCGGTCATTTAAAAATTTTAAGACATTGCACTACAAAAAATACGGTTGTGACCAAAAAAAGGCTCAATATTATTTTTTTTCTTTTTATCTCTAATCTAACGAAGGTTTTTTTTTTTTAAATTTCAAAATATTCAAAAAATACAAAAAAAAAATTGATTGAAAAAAATGTTGTGCAAACTTTTGCGGTTGTGAAGTTATGCATCATGAATGAGATTTTCCTGCACTAAAAAATCGAAAATATGCATTAAAAAATAAAATGTGTGCAATAAAAATCTTATTTTTATACGAAAAACTTCTTAAAAACAAAAAATAACCCCGAGTTGTAATAGTAACATTTAAAATTTTATGTAAGCAAGATTTTCTTAGAAATTAAACAATCTATAAAAAATTAAAAAGAAAAAAAAAATAATTTTCTTATTTGCAAAATAAATTTTCAAAAATTTGGAAATAGTTTTTGAAACAAATAAATTTTAATTTGTGTTTTTGATAATTTATACACTTAAAAGTTGGAAATATGCACAAAACATTCATTTAAAACCAAAATATGCAAAAATATGCATTATTACCAAAATATGAAAAAACAAATCGATGCCATTTTAAAGCAAATTTCTTGATTCGGAAAGATAATTGGTCGATATCGTTTTTAGACTAGTGACAAAAAACATGCATTTGCATGGAAATCACATCCCTAATCATGAATATTATTTTTATTTTATTTTTAATATTAATATTATTTTTTTGCAAATAATTTTTTGGAACATATGCATTGCAAATTGTGTCGTCTACACTAATTTGAATCTACTTTTGTAATTCCAAGTTTAACCAAATTCAAAAATTTTTAAATCGAAAAATCTTCTTTGAATCTTAAACATTTTTACACAAAAAATTAATCAGAGTATTTTTTTTTTAAATATCTAAATTAAACTGGATAATTTTTATCGAAAAAAAATATTGTGAATTAAAGAATTTTTCCTTTCAAAAATGTCTCAAAATCTGTAAATTTTCTCATTTGTAAAATGGATAAAAGATTTTTTAAGATCGTAATAATTTTTTTCAGACTTTTTAAATACGAAAAATATTTAAAAATAAAGAATTTATCTATACAAAAAACGTCTTTATAATCTGAGTATTTTCTTTACGAAAAATGACTCAGAATCAGAAAAATCTATAGGAAAAATGTATCAGAATCTGAGAATTTTTCTATACCAATTTGAGACATTTTTCTACACGAAAAATTTCAAAGAGTTTTTTTGTACAAAAAATGTCGTAAAATTTGAGAATTTTCTATACAAAAAATGTTTTAAATCATAAATATAGTAAAAATCTTTCTATGGTTAAAATGTCTTGGAATTTTCAAAAACATGTTTGTTCAAAACATGTAAAACTAAAAAAATTTCCCGCAATTTAAGGAGTGTTTCGTTAAAAAATGTTTCAAAATCTTTGATTTTATTAAGAGAATATGTATCTTAGAATCGGAGAATTTTCTATGCCAAATAATGCTCTTAGAAGTTTTATGCAAAAATATTGTTTATAATTTAAAAACTTTGAAAAAGTTTATGAACAAATCAAAAAGCTGTCCCAGAGTTTTGAGTTTTTAAGCGGAAAGTATATTTGAGAATTTTTAATGAAAAGTTGCATAAATTTTCAAAGTATTTAAAAAAAAATAATTCGACTCATTTTTTATCTTAAATTTAAAACAAATGTTTTGTTTCCTAAAACTAAAAAAAATGTATGCTCAAAAACATTGAGGCTCAAAAACGAAATTAAAAAAAAAAAAAATTGGACCCCCCCCCCAAAATAAATTCCTGCGTACGTGCCTGTGATGTACCGTATGGCATGTTGTTGTTAATTTTTTCTTTTAATTTCAAAAAACCTCAATTTTGATCACCGGGCGCCACTGGTTAATTTTATCCAATTGGCCTTAAACTTGTACTACATACATAAGTTTAAGGGCTAAAAGAATAAATATTTCAAAACTCGAAAATTCAGCTCTATAAGCTCCCATATAAAACTCACCTTTATTCCGGTCTAATCTTCCTGCCATATTTGCTCATTTTAAATAAAATCAGTTGGGAAATTAAGAAAATACAACAAAACAAACCTTTACTTTTAACCCACAATTGTTAACAACATAATAGTAGTATTTCATTGAAAATTAATCATATTGAACATTAAATTAAATACAAAAGGACAATAAGGACAATGACACTAAAATTCCTATCAAATATATGTTAATTTATAATTTTCTGAAAATTATTACAAACTACCAATATAAACCAGCATGTGTATTAGGGTGGCTCATATTTCTCCAACTTTTCTTTGAAAGAATTTTAATTTCTTATACATATGGTAGTGAATTAACATGTTTACCAAGACTTAAATAAACATTTAAAGAACTTCTTATTATTGGGGCACAATTCTGTTAAGAGCATTGCCCTATTATATACATACTACCAAACATATTTGAATATAATAATCATTAAACAATAATGCCATTGAACTTTTAATGATGGCATATAAAATGTTTTGTAATTTACAAAATTTCAATATTTGGTAGTTAGTATAAATGAATGTAAAATAGAAACATTTTACGTTTAAATACTTGTTATTACAAAATTTGGCATTACAATTGTTTGGGTCATGCATGTATGCTGTTTTGAAAACTATACAAATAAATAGCAAAATATTAATAAATATTTGGTTTGGCATTGAATTCAAAATTTTATATCTAAACAATATTGTGGCATGACTTAGAAATTGTTATGTGAATGTGTATTTTGTGGGGCGACGAACTGGACAGTTATTAAATGATAAATAGTGTAGAGATAAACATTATTAAAAATGTGCTGCAACCAATGATAGGGCTGTCGAAGGGTGACCCTATCTTTAGTAGAATTGATTCAGTAGTGGAAGTCGTGTGTTTATAGATTAACTCTTGTTTTCAAAAGATTTAAAATTTGGAACGTCAAATAGATACGCTAGCCTAGATTTTGGAAATTCCTTTTCTTTGGTAAAAGGGAAAAAAGTGAATTTTTATACTTTTTACATTTCCTAAAAAGTCCTTTTTTGGAAATTTTATCTTCTGAAATATTGGTCATAGAAACTTTAAATTTAAAATTCAGAATCTTCCTGCCGCAAAAAATCATTCACCGATTTACCGCTGGTACTTTTTCATTCTTCTGAAATTATGGCTTTAGATACATGAAAATAGTAATGAAAGATTATCCAGCTAAAAAATACAATCTGCCAATATTACTTTTGAGAAAAAAAATAATGGTTTTAGTAACTTAAAAAAGTCTAAAACGTTCCTTTGGAAATTCCAATTTTAGTGCAAAAAATGCCTTCGAATTTTGTACTTTTGCCCAAAACATTAAAACATGATAATGTTTTTCGGAAGATTTGGGTGTGCTTGCCAAAGCAAAGTTTTTTTAGAAAAAATAATGTTATATTACTTTGCTATTCCATGCATAACGAATTGAAATATCAGTCGAGGACCCCATTAAAAAACAAAAAGAGCTGTACATTTCGTAAGTGAGTGCAAAAATAAGTGCAAAAATGTGTTTTTACATTTTGGAGAGTATAAAAGATTCGGTACCAAGAATATACCACTCTCACTTGTTTTATGTACATTTGATAAACAAATGAAAATTTTTAATGCGAAAACTTGCTGAAAAAGTAGTTTTGGTAAAAAAAATGATTTTTTTTCATTTAATTTAATGAACCCAAAATTTTTGGAAAAAAAAAATTTTGATGAAAAAAAGGTTTTAATGATTTTTTTTGGTGAAAAGAAAAGTTTTTTTGATGTAAAAATAAAATTGATGAAAAAAAATTTTTGGTGAGAAAATTTAATAAAAAAATTTTATAAAAAAAAAATTCATGAAAAAAATGTGATAAAAAAAATTTATCAAAAAAAAACTTGATGCAAAAATAACATTAGTGAAAAAGAAAAAAATTAATGAAAAAAAAAAAATTGATGAAAAAACAAAAAAAATTTATGACAAAACAAAAAAAATTATGAAAAAACAAAAAAATTTATGAAAAAAAAATTTTAATAAAAACAAAAATTTTGTTGATAAAAAAAATTTGATGAAAAAAAAAATTAATGAAAAAAAAATTTGATGAAAATAAATTTGATAAAAAAAAATATGAAAAAAAAGTTTGATGAAAAAAAAAATTTATGAAAAAAAAAAATTTTATGAAAAAAAAAGTTTGATGAAAAAAAAAATTTATAGAAAAAAAATTGATGAAAAAAAAAATTTTTTGTTGAAAAATAATTATGTTACTTTTTATTCACCAGCTGGTGATAAACGGTTTTATTCACCACGAGGTGAATTATTATCCAAGTTACAAACCCAAGTTATTTAACATTTTGGTTTTAAGAAAATGAAAATAATAATTCTTGTTTTCTTTTTCGTTAATTGTTAGCTTTTTTAAAATTAGACACCATCCTAAAAACATTATCATTTTGAAAGTGTAAATATTTGTACTTTGGTACTTTTTCTATCTCCTGAAATAATGGTTCTACAAAGTTGAAATGTGTTAAACCCAGTTAAAAAAAGCACGAATTATCCACTTAAAAAAAAAAAAAATTTTTTTAGTACTTTTAACAACACTGTTCTTTTTTTTTTTGATAATTTTTATTCTAAAGGGACAAAAAATGGTGTAAAAGAGGAAATTTTTTAACTTTTTTATAGCTATTAAAAACAGGGTTGGCAACCGAAACGAATAACGGTATCGGTAACGGTATTGGTAATACATATTTTTTATATCGATAACGGTAAAGGTAACGGTATTTTCGATTATTTCGGTACGTACCGGTACGTACCGGTATTATAAATAAAATTTTACCAAGTCACAAATTTGTTAAAAACGCGTAGAAAAATAAAAAATGTGTTTAAAAAAATTAAAAAAACTGCTTAATTCTGTACATTTTCTATACATAATTATATTTGTACTAGTATTAAATTCTATGAATACATAATTATATTTGTACTAGTATTAAATATTGTAATTCAACAAATACGAACTCATGATCGTAGAGACACCTTTGTGCAACAAGCAAAAAAATATGCATTTTGAGCAATATGAGAGATCTGCATTTTAAGCCATTTGAGGAATCTACTAATTAAAGCTGACGTGACCACGCGTGATTTGCTAAAGTTATGTCTGGTTAATCTAGGTAGAATCTGCAGAAAAAACCGTCAGGAAAGCAGAAAAATCTGCTGATTTCAAATAAACAGGCTGAATATCGAAGTTGAGTGGTACGTTGATAAAAAAAACAAGTAGAAAAATTTAATTCGACTTGGTCGAATCTATGAATACCCTCCACAATGTTATCTGATAGTAATTTTGTAAAAAAAAAAAATTGCATTACAAATTTTTTATTAGAAATATGTATATTATTTTGAGTCAAACTTTCTTTTAATCAATCAAATTTTTTTGAGTGTACAATTTTTTTGACTGTCAACATTTTTTTGAGTCTGCCATTTCATTCAAAAAAATAATAATATGTAATTTTTTTTTTTGAGTGTAACATTTTTTTTTTTAATGTAAATTTTTTTTTGAGTGTAAATTTTTCTTAGTGTACAAATTCTTTGAGTAACAAATTACTTTGTAAAATATTTTTGTTGTTTTATACCTACATATATGTAATACAAAAAAAAAAACTATTTCACATATTTTCCTCTTTTTATATTACCATCCTTTTCTTTAAAAACCAAAAACAAATTAACATTCAATCATACACATACTTTATTTGATTTTTTCCCGTTACATACAGTTACACTAACAATAACAAATATTTACTTGTCTAACAACTAAACTGCACCCCACGACAAGAAAACAAACAACAACAAGTTTTACAAAACTGGTATTTCACCATGCTATTAAAACTTGTTTAACGAGTTTTCAACAGTTTAAGGTGAAACAAATCTA
Organism: Pegoplata infirma; assembly: GCA_963921195.1. Taxonomy (NCBI): domain Eukaryota; kingdom Metazoa; phylum Arthropoda; class Insecta; order Diptera; family Anthomyiidae; genus Pegoplata; species Pegoplata infirma. Next base: position 62,509,315 of record OY992540.1, read on the forward strand.
AAATTCAGTGCATTGCTTATAACTTTTGAACCACTGAACCGATTTTGCTGAAATTCAAAACCAAACAGCCTTGGGGAACAACAAATATATATGCTAAGCTTCAGTCCCCTCAGAATTGTCTTTCGAAAGTTATAGTGGCTTTAATCTTGTAAATTCGAAAAATACCCTTCCCGAAATTTACTATTTTGCTCATAACTTTTGAACCACTGGACCGATTTCGCTGGATTGCAATACCAACCTGACCCGGTAAATGAAGAACATATATGTCAAACTTCAGGAGCCTCCGTAAAGTATTTCAAAAGTTAGCGTGTTTTCAACGGACAGACAGACAGACGGACGGACGGACGGACGGACGGACGGACGGACATAGCTAGATCGACTTAAAATCGATCAAGGATCATGAATATATATACTTTATGGGGTCCTAGACCAATATTTCGATGTGTTACAAACGGAATGACAAACTTATATATACCCTCTATCACTAGAGTGGAGGGTATAAAAATCGGCAGGATAAAAAAAAAACTTCGCATGGGTGTTTCAGGGGATGTTTTTTAAGGGGTAGGGAGGCTGGTGTCAGAGGGACACCTAATCAGCTGATTTTTTTTTTACATTTGAAAAATGTTTAGTTTTAATCGTTTAAATTTGAATTAAAAAAATTTTAAAACTTTCTTAAAAAAAAATGTCAACAACAATTTTTTGTAAAATTGCAAAATAATCTGCTGAAATTTGAACAAAAATTAATAATCATAATAAATTCAACAAAATAAAGAAAACATTTGTTATTCTCTAAAACTGAAAGACAGAATTAAAGTAAAATATCCGTTTTAAAATCTGCTAAAAAAATTCTAATTCAAACTGAAAGTTGTTTTACAGATTTTTCGACAGATTTTTTTCTTCTGAGTGTACTAGTAGGGCTCATTATGTATTTAACTCCATAAAACAATCTCTCCACGCTTAGCTGCATGGATGACACCGCCAGAAACACTTTAGCGATTTGCCACAATTTCAGGTTTGTCTCTTCCCACTAGAGAATGTTTACAATACGTGGCACTCACATTTCTCTTTGGAACTTTTTAAGTGAATTTCGAATGTGATCATTGGTTAGACCGATTTCCACATTTACTTTTCCAAAATTTTGTTTATTGCGAATGTGGACATTGGTTGGACCGACATCCTCATTGGCTTTGTCCAAATAACAATACGATTTTTTTTTTATTTTACGTATATTAAAAATATTTTACTGTTTTTAATCCAAAAAAAATAAGTAATATTAAGACAACCCTAGTAAAAAAAGAAAAAAAGTTCATGACTAATTATATCCCAAATATGGCGGATACAATTACTTTAATAATTATCTACGGGTATATTTTATGATCTAGCGGGATAACCTTATATATAATGTGATACGTGAATTGGGTCTATATAATTATAACAGTTGGAGAAAACTGATACGATTAAATATAATTTAAAACCATTGTGACTGATCATACATTGCTCCTTATAACGTCATATAAGTTGGATAACATTATATATAATCATATGCACTTTATATAACGTTATATACAAAAATATGTTCTTTATGTAGAGCAATATCTAACCATATATATTTATGTCTTATAATCTCAATTTATTTAATATTGTATCAATCCGGATCAAACTGATAAGACCAGATAGACCCATTTTACGTATCATATTATATATAAGACTATCTGTTCAGATCTTGTAGGATAACCGAAGATAATATTTGAAACAATTGTGTCCACCATATTTGGGATCTAATTTGTCACGGCTATATATAACTCTTTTTTACTCGGGAACCGAAACAAAACCGATATAATACCGGTAAATATTCGAATAAAGGTAACGGTTTTTTATCGGTAACGGTATTTAAAATTTTTTATTTCGGTATTGGTAACGGTTACGGTAGTCAATATCAAAGGGTTTTTAATCGGTAACGGTATTGAAAGGGTAACGGTAGCCAACACTGATTAAAAACCACAGAATTTTAATATTAAACATGTAGGGTCCTCCAAACACGCCTCTTCAAGCAAGTTTAGGTTGTGTTAAAAAGGTTTAGGTTGTATTAAAATCGGGTTATGGCATTTCTCTTTATTTTGAACTTTAAAAGTCGTTAACACGAAAATCCTAGCTGATCCAGTTTTTGAGATATAGCTAAATAATTACACTGCTCCTTGTGGAATGTCCAACTGATTCTTTCTCTTCTGAATACAAATCTGCCATCCAATTTTTCTAGCAAGTACCGTTTTTTGAGATATTTGCTACTAAAAAGTCACACTCAAAAAAAAAATTACAAGAAAAGTGATTTTACTAGATTTTTTGGTACCTCCTATTTTACAAGAATTCCTAGTAAAAATTACGAGCTTTTTTGTGATTTTACAAGATTTTTACCAATAAAATTGTAAATTTAAAACTTTTTGGCAAAATAAAACTTACACGGAATTCTCGTAAATTTACTAAATTTTTTTTTGTAAAAGAACTTGGAAAATTGTAATATTACAAAAAAAAAACTGTAAAATTACCAAAAAAAAATGTAAATTTCGATCGAAAATTATTTGTTAAAAAACAAGGAAGACTTAGGAGACTTTTTCTAGCAATTTTACAAGTTTTTTTTTTTATTTTTTGAGTGTGTAAAAACGTTAAAAGTTTCCATTGGAATTTATTTCCCATACCATTGTTAAAAAATTTATTAAAGTTCCCAGCAAAATCTTGGAAATGAGTACTCCTTCCGGCCTCACTTACGTGGTAATGGCTTTAAATAGTACTAATTACCATTAGCATTACTTTACGCCTAAAAGGGCAAAATATCCTTTCCTCCAATGACATCGCCGTGTTAAAGTAATTAACAATGAAATTGGGAGGTAACTACACTCAAAAAAAAAACCTTGTAAAGTTACCAAAAAATCTCGTGATTTTACAAGGCTATTCTCGTAAAATATGACGTAGGTAAAATTCTCGTAAAATTACGAGGATTTCCTCGTAATTTTGAATGCGCCAAAATTTGGTAAAATAACCAATTTTATTGGTAAAAATATTGGTTTAAAACCGGAAAAATAAAAAAAAAATGGTAAACTTACAAGAAAAAATGGTAGTTATGTTTAAAAAAATGGTAAATTTACAAACCAAAATGGTAAGTTTACAAAAAAAAAAATTGTTAATCAACATAAATCCTCGAAATAAAATCATTTTTGTAAAATAACTGTTTATTTTTGTAAATTAACTAGAATTCTCGTAATAAATGTTTCAAAATATTGTCAACTTTTTTTTTTTAATATTTTTCAATAAAAAATACAACAATATAAATCCTCGTATAACAAAATTTTTGTAAAATAACAGTTTTTTTTGTAATTCAACTAGAATCCTCGTAATAAAAACTTTGTTGTAAAATTACAGTTTTTTTTTGTAAAAAAACCTTTCAAAATGGTAGAATACAATTACGAAAATAAACTTGTAAAATTACCAATAAAACTGTAGTTCTCGTTTGAGCAAAGTACAAGATTTTTTGTTAAAAAACAAGGAAAATTGTTAAATATTGGTAGAACGGGATTACAAGGCATTTTACCAGGCGTTTTACCAGTTTATTTTTTTGAGTGTAGTAACTTATAGTTTTCTAAAGTGCGTATGATACTTGCTTGTTTCAAGTTACTTGTTGCTGCATTTATTAGGGTTTTTCTATAAAAATTTCGATAACTTAAACCAAAAATTTTGAATTTATCGAAATTCCAATAGAAAAACCCTAATAAATGCAGCAACAAGTAACTTGAAACAAGCAAGTATCATAAAGGCATAACCCCCTTAGTTGATTACTTTGTAAGCGAAGTTTTTGCTGGGTTCACTTAAAATTAATATTTTGGATTTTTTAATACGATCAAATTGTAACATCACAAATTTACAATTTTTCGAATTTACTTAATACTTTGCAAATTACGCTCTTTATTTAATTTCCATTAAATACAATTAGACTACCAAACAAAAATTTTAAAATATAAAATATTTAAATTTACACACAAATAAAAAAATACAACCGCAGACATTTAGACAACCACTAACATATGAATTTAAACATCAATTATACAATTTTATATAAATCTACTTTAAAATATTTTGATTTTGTTTGTTTTTTTTTTTTGCCAAAAAATAGAACAAATATTTTATGGTTTTTTGTAAAATATATTTTTTGGTATTTACATAAATTTACACAAAAATTTTACTAACACATAAATATCTGTTCATATGAATTCTCTACAACATAGTACCTACTTATGAAATACTATCCTAGTAAGTTTTTTGCCATTTTTTAATATATAAAAGTATGTTTGACTTTACATATTGTAACGTCATCATGATCAGCATATTACTTTAGATGTACAAAAAAACCTTCTCTAAATATATTTATTTTACATGTACAAAATTTTTCCCTAATGCTTCTTGAATAAATTTGTTGATTTCCGTTTTGCTGTTACAATGACTTCCGGCTCAACTTGCATTTCGACACCCCTAAAAATATAAAAAAAAGAAACTAAAACTATCACATGCACACAAACTTCGTTTGTAGTCATAACTGTATGTTTAAGGAATTGTGTATGCGTGTGTCTGAATTTTGTATGTGTTCTGTATAGAAACATCTAACTAAATGTGGTGGCAAAATTCTATATGTAAAAGTAAATTTGGTAATGTTAGCTAAGAGAATATTTAAGTAAGGGCTCGTTTCAAAATGACTATGACTTGTTTTTGGTTGTTGAACATTTTACCACCAAATATAAAGAGATGTCAAATTTAAAGTTATGTAGAAATATTTTTAAATTTTGGTAAATCGTATTACAAGATTTTTTAAAAATTTAAATAATTTCGAAATCCCAGAACTTAACAAGAATTTGAGGCTCTTTCTAAAGAAACAATATCTGAAAATCTAATAAATTAAAAAAAAAAATGTTTCAGAATCTGTAAATTTTTTTGTACGAACAATTACTCAGAATCAGAAAATTTTTCTAAAGAAAATACGTCTAAGAATTGAATCGAAATCAGTGATAGTATTAAATTCAGATGTGACAAATCTTTTTTTTTTTTTTGTAATTTTACAAGGTTTTTTCCAAGAAAATTGTAAATTTACAAATTTTTTGACACGATAAAATTTATAAGAAGGTTTCGTAACTTTACTAGATTTTTTGCTACCTCCAATTTTACGAGAATTCCTAGTAATTTTACAAGCTTTTACCCAATAATTTTGTAATTTTACAAGATTTTTTTAGCAATAAAATTGTGAATTTACAGATTTTTTGGCGCAGTAAAAATTTCAAGGAATTCTCGTGAATTTACTAGATTTTTTTTGTAAAACTATATTGGAAATTTGTAAAATTACAAAAAACAAGTAGAAAAGTTAAATTCGACTTTGCCGAATCTATGAATACCCTCCACAATGCATTTTTTTAATGGATAGTACATTTTTTAACATTATCATTTTTTTTTTTTGTCATTTTGTCATATAAAAAAAAAAAGAAAATACTGTTTTTTTTTTGAGTGTAAAACTTTTTTCGAGTGTAATGTTTTTTTACTGTAAAAATATTTCTAAGTAAATGCAAGTACGTATGTACACAAAATATTTTCCTTTATGAAAAAAAAAAAACGTTTTTTTTTTTTTTGAGTGTAAACATTTTTTTGAGTGTAAAATTTTTTTCGAGTGTAATTTTTAAGTTACCAATGCTTTTAAAACTAAACAAGTTTAAAAAGCATTGCTTTAAAACTAAACAAGTTTAAAAAGCATTGCTTTAAAACTCAACAAGTTTGAAAAGAATTGTTAAGTTACCACCAATGCTTTTCAAACTTGTTTAACACGTGGCATTTAAGATGAAACGAATCTGAAATTCAGGGTTTTGCTTATAACTTTTGAACCACTGAACCGATTGAGCTGAAATTGAATATCAAACATACTTGGGGAACGGCAAAGATACGTGCCAAGTTTCAGAAGTCTCACTATTGTCTTTTGAAAGTTATCGTGTTTTTTATCTCATAAATTCGCGAAAAACCCTTGCCGAAATTTACTCTTTTGCTCATAACTTTTGAACCACTTAACCGATTTGGCTGGATTGCAATAGCAACCTGGCCCGGTAAATGACCAACATATATGTCAAACTTCAGCAGCCTCTGTAAAGTCTTTTAAAAGTTAGCGTGTTTTCAACTGACAGACAGACAGACAGACGGACGGTCGGACGGACGGACGGACGGACATCGCTAGATCGACTTAAAATCGATCGAGGATCATTAATATATATATACTTTATGGGGTCTTAGACCAATATTTCGATGTGTTACAAACGGAATGACAAACTTATATATACCCTCTATCACTAGTGTGGAGGGTATAAAAAGTGTAAATTTCGATCAAAATTTTTTTGTTAAAAAACAAGGAAAACTGTCAAACATTTGTAAAATTGGATTACGAGAACTATAAAAATCAGAACATTCTAAAGTCTTTTTCTTCGATGGAGGATTCTACATTCCAAAAATCATTTTTTTAAAATCATTATTTTTTCTTGAGATCAAAAAAGTACCTACCAAGTACACCTTTTTCTTTTAGAGTCGCGACGTTCCAAAAGGACTTTTGTCGAATTTCTTTTTCCGCTTGATCATGCAGGATATTATTATATCAGGAGGTAGAAAAAGTACGCAAGTTCTATTTTCCCTTTCAAAATACAAGTTTCCGAAATTTACTTTTATTTACTTTTATTTCAGGAGATATAAAAAGTACCGGAGCACAAATTTTTATCTAAATAAAATCGGAATTTCTAAAATTTAGTTTTTCAAAATTTCTAGTTCAAATTTTTTTTGGACCATTATTTCACAAGTAAACTTTTTTTAACCCTTTTTTTATCCACTTATAAATGGAATTTCCAAAAAGTGCTTTTTTCAGAGTGCTCTTTAGGCATGATGATCCTTCATTCCAAATTTCTAGAACGATTATTTCAGTAGTTAGGCAATGTACCGATGAAAAATTTTTTGCCCCACAAAAATCTAAATTGCTAAAACGTACTCTTTTAAAATGTTTTTTTGCTAATCTAAATTTCTAGGTTTAATATTTCAGGAAATAAAAAAACTATCAAAGTCAAAAATTTCCCCCGTTTTTCCTCGTTAGAGTTGGAATTTCCAAAATATATATTGTTCTTTATTTTGTTCTGCTGCAGGATACACCATTCCATGTTACCAAGTATTTCGGAGTTCAATGAAGTACCAAAGTACACATAATTTCATCACTATACCCTCCATTTAATGGTAGAGGATTTATATACATATGAGGCATTCCACACCAAATGTCCAGCGAAAAAAAACATGTGTACCGTAAACTTCTGAATAGGTGATATGGATAGCCCTATATGGAACTTAGAAAATTGCGTTTTTGGTTTTTCAATTTTTCAAAAACTGGGCTTAGGAGGCGTGGTCAAATATTGGAAAAATGGTCAAATTTGTGGCGAGTTGCCTTGATTAAATATTTATCACATTAAAACGGAATTCACCATAATGTCAAAAATTTACGTTCTTATATAGTTTTGTATGGGCTATCGATTAAAATTTTTTTTTTGGAAAATTTTCAGAACCCGTTCTAAAATTTTCCATTTTTTAAAAAAGTCAATTTATCAAAAATCCGGCCACTTTTTTTTTCTTTTTTATTTATTTTTTTAAAAGTTTAGATGTTTGTCCATCCACACAAAAAAAATCAGAAACACGTTCATCTTTTTTTTCGAGAAAATCGCATTTGAACTTTAAATTTCATAACAATTTAGTAATTTGCTTGTATTTTCTTGTGTCAACAGAGCGTATGACGAATATTTATGCAATTAATATTACTCATTCGCAACTTTAAAACAAAGAAATACAAGCAAATAACAAAATTGTTATGAAATTTAAAGTTCAAATGCGATTTTCTCGAAAAAAAAGATGAACGTGTTTCTGATTTTTTTTGTGTGGATGGACAAACATCTAAACTTTTAAAAAAATAAATAAAAAAGAAAAAAAAAATGGTCGGATTTTTGATAAATTGACTTTTTTAAAAAATGGAAAATTTCAGAACGGGTTCTGAAAATTTTCCAAAAAAAAAAAAAATTTAATCGATAGCCCATACAAAACTAAATAAGAACGTAATTTTTTGACATTGTGGTGCATTCCGTTTTAATGTGATAAATATTTAATCAAGGCAACTCGCCACAAATTTTACCATTTTTCCAATATTTGACCACGCCTCCTAAGCCCAGTTTTTGAAAAATTGAAAAACCGAAAACGCAATTTTCTAAGTTACATATAGGGCTATCCAAACAACCTATTCAGAAATTTACGGGACACATGTTTTTCTGTAGCGGGACATTTGGTGTGGAATGCCTCATATGTATGTTTTAGTTTGTCATTCCGTTTGTAACTAATCGAAATATCGGTTTGGGACTCCACAAAGTATATATATTGTTGATCAGTGATCGATTTTAAGACATTCTAGCGATGTCCGTCTGTCTGCATGTGTGTCTGTTAAAATGTGTGTGTCTGTTAAAACGGTGATCACGACAAAAATATTGAACAAATACGCCTGAAACTTACCATATTTTTTTTGTTGTTGTCCCAAGGAGTTTGGTATTGCATTTAAGCAGTATCGGTTTAGCGGTTTAAAAGTTATGAACGAAAATGTATGGAAACCTCGAAATTTTGGTATATTCAATATAACCTAAGCATAAAAATGTTTAAATTTGCTGCTATTGGGCATGTGTAAACCGAAAGAAATAATCAAAGATATTTAAACAAGCACGAAAATATTTTTTAGCCCCAAAACTATTTTTAAGGATTTTTTTTTTTCACGGATTTTTTTTTTTAATTTGTGAAGAATATCAATACATTCGGCAATGTTTTAGAATAAAAACCTTTATAAAGTTGGTAGTATTAAGTTTTTATGGCTATTTTTTCAGGAGATACAAAAGTACACTTTTTATCATTACAGAATCGAAACTTTCAAAAAAGTATTATTTTCATTTCAAACTTCAAGTTTTATAATTTTAGAATAATTAAAAAGTACCAAGTTCAAATTTTTACCATTTTTGGCGATTTATAATCTGAATTTACTTAGTTTACTTTTTTTAGACTGGCTTTCCTTCTTGAGGATCCCACTTTCCAAATTGCAAAGTTTCTGGTACCAAAGCATCGATACACTTTTTTGCCCCATTAAAATCTGAATTTCCAAAAATACATTTTAAGAATGTTTTTCGCTTAAAGATCCCAAATCTTTAGTTTCTACACTCATAGAAATATCTTAGTAGAAAATTAGTAAACCCATTGTAGATCAAGTTTTACAGAATAATGCCGTATTCAACAAAAATTAATGTTGATATCGTTGAATAATCAGTATAGTTGGTTTAACTATTACAATGGCGTCTACAGAAATTAATAGATAAATCAAAAAAGAAAAAACAACCCTGTTCGATCGTTTTTTTTTTTAATATAACGAGTGAACGAGTGAGTTGGTAAAAATGTGAAATGTCTCTTATAAAATTATTTAATGTGTTTGTTTCTTATAAAATTATTTAATATTAGAAAAATAAATAAAAATAGGATCTGATCTGTAAATATTTGGTAAGTAATAAAATACATTGATTACTATATTAAAACGTTTTTTGTTTTTTTTTTTAGGATTTTGTTTTGGTATCATCAGATAACTAGAGAATGGCTAATGGGTGCATAATATGAATAAACGAAGTGTGTGTGAAAATCTTTGTGAAAATCTTCAAATAGTGCAGCTTAAAAAGCCGGAAAAAAAATATTGTGATTTATACTTAATAAAAGAATATTTACAAATAACAACAAGCTTTTTTTATTAATAAAATTTCTTATATTACCAAAAATATGAGTTGAACTTACATAAAATACGAGTTGATTAACAAAAACTGACAAAAATTTTTATTGAAATCATCATAAATATTTGTAGGGTCAAAATTAATAATGATTTCTGTTGAATTTACAACGATTTTCTTTGGGAATACAATAATTTTTGGTTGAGTGTAGGACTATTTTTTTGGAGATAGAAAAATTACAAAGTACAAGTACCTATGACCATTATAAAAAAGTACCAAAATACACATGTTTACCTATTTTGTTGTAAAAGTCTCAGGATCTGTAATTTTATAAGTAATTTTTTTTCGAAATCAGAGACTCTTTCTATAGAAATATAGCAATAACAAAAAATATTGTCTTGACTTTTTCATAGTTAACATTTTGTTTTCATTGGCCCATGAAGTTTTCCCATTACAGAATTTCTCACACATTTTCTACACGTTTAAAAATGAAAAGTTTTTTTTTTTGCACCAAAATAAAAAGTTATGCTGCAATCTAAATTTGCGTGTTTAGAAGATTGTCTGTGACTTTTTAGATTTTATGTTTATATGTTTGTCTGCGTATCAATGTCTATGATGAAAGTGTATGGTCTTGTAAATATGCACAAGTATAAGCTGTGTTTGCATTTTAACGTAGACATACTCATATGGTTGTACTATTAAAAAAACTACACTATGCTACAAAAATATGTGATATTTATTATTTAAAAGCGACACTTGGATTTTTTGTAGAAAAAAAAAACAAAATTTCTATCTTGGTGGTTTTAAAAATATATTTCGCTATATCATAATACGAATGTCGTATGTAGCAAAGCAGAAATTTAAAGAGACGGTTTTAAATATGTAATATCTTCAAAATGGCCTTGTGGAATCTCTCCAGTTTTGGATCAAATATAGTCTGAGTAATCTATTTTCATCATCCCAAGTCAAATTTACTGTAATTATAATCAAAGAGACGTTATTAGCGTTTTTGACTCCAAATATTTTTGTCAAAAAAAGTTACATACTACATTCGTATTTTGAGGTAGCGGTTTAGCATAGTGTTTGTATGTGCGTTTAAACACATACAAACACTTATCAAAAGTTCTATGTGAGTGCATACACTCAAAAAAAAATGTTTGCAAAATGACATAAAATCCCCGTGATTTTACGGGGCAGGTTTTGTAAAATTACAACTTTTTCTGTAAGTATACAATTTTGTTTTCTAAACTATCATATTTGTTTTGTAAATTTACAAAAAAATTTGGTATATTTACATATTGGTTTTGTGAATTTAAAGGTTTTTTCCATTGGTGCATCTTATTTTTCCTTCTTCGGCAGCTGGAGTAGCACTTTAACAACCTGAAATGATTTTTTTTTTACTTGAACACTTTTAACAAACTTTTTAGAGTATAACACTGCACTTTTTTATTTTTTTTTTTCGGAATTTCGTTTTTCTTAATTAGAACATATGAGAATTGCGAAGGAGGCTACACAAGAAATTTATTATATTTTCAAGAAAAACTAGTCAAAAAAATTACATTTTTTTCGAATTTTTAATTATTTTAGCAAGTATTTTTAAAAAATTATAAAAAAAAACTTTGGATATTGTAGATTAGACGTTTAAGTACCTGATAAAATAAGAAAAATCTTAATTTTTCATAATTGACAGCTTTTGATTGACATTTTAGTGCCTGATTTAAAAAAAAAAAAGTACCAAAAAAATATGGTAAAATTACCAAAAAATGGTAAAAATACAAACAAAAAAACTAGAACAATAATATAGTAAAAACATATAAAAATTGTGGTATTTTACTTAAAGCAAGTTACCAAAAAATTGTCTTGATATTCAATTTTTTTGATAGAGCTTACAACTAATTGAAAAATGTTTGTATCCGGAACTTAAAAAATTTTAAAAATTTTTTTATGAAATTTTTTATTTATAAAAAATAATTTTTAACAAAATGTGGATTTTTTGCGTCTCCTATTGTTGCATAATTATTTTTCAATACAAATTTTTGTTTAAATTCATTTTTGGTGTCAAAATACTGAAAACCTTGTAAACTAAAAAATCTTGAAAAAAAATTGTTTGTAATAAAACATTTTTTGGTAGAAAGACTAAATACTATCAAATAAAATGTTGTTGTACAATTACAATTTTCTTGTGCAAAGCAACTAAACACCTTGTAATTTTTTTTTAATTTGTAAAATAATTATTTTTTTTGTTAATTTACCTAAAAAAATTGTTAAATAAATTTACCAACATATTATAGTAAAATTACAAAGCGCACGGTAGTTTTTGTTTTATTAAAAATACAAAAATTTTTGTAAATAGACAAAAATATTAGTAAAATAGAATTACAAGACCTTTTGCTTGTAATTTTACAAACTTTTTTGTTTGAGTGTATTGTGTAGCTTTTTTCAATTTTAACTAAACCATAAGAAAACATCATACGCTATAGAAAATATTTTTTAAAAACACTTTTCCCTCTTATGACCTCTAAATGATGACCACCAAATAAAGATTTTAGAAACGAAATTTTTAAAAACTACATTTTCAGAATGTGTTTTCTTTGCTGGAGAATCTTAGATTCAAATTACACCGCTCAACACTCATTTTCCGGTTTGAATTCTGGTGATCAATTTTAGTAGACTTTGATCTCCTGATTCCAAATCTGTTCTCCAAATTTTTCCATCACGTCCAGATTTTTAGTAATTCACAGATGAAAATGCGAAAAATGACGATTTTTGCATTATTTGAAAGCCTGCACAGCAGCCATTCAGTGGAATACAAATCTGGTATAAGGCGCAAAAGTATAATTTTTATTGCGTTTGGTTGGGTTACACTTGCGTTTTAAAATTATACTGTTAAAATTACCATTTTTGTAAAAAAGGAAAGGTAGTTTTTTTTTTTGATATTATTTATAGAAAAACTTAAAAAATAAATATTTTACAAATTTAAGTTTTCTGTGTTATTTTTCGTATAAACCGGAAGACATTTTTAATGGGTTTAAAAGTCTATAAGAAAGAATGAACTTTTGCCTTAACTTTGAGCTCATCACAGTAAAGATTGATCATCTGGTTTTTGTTTTAGAGCCTTTGAAGCAGTCCACTATTATTTATTATCTTATTTTTATTAATTACACTCATTTTCATAAATATTAGTTTCGAAAATCATTCTATTTTAACGTAAAGCAATATAAATGCAACTCTGCATTTATTTTGAATTTAACGGTCATTGCTGACTTTATGTTATTTACTTTTTTATACAACAATGTTTCTTTGTTATTTCTACTACTTATTTTTACTAATATGTTATCGTGAGCGTTTAGAATTGCTATAAAAGTAGCAGCGCTTGCGTATTAAAATCAATTATCTTTCTGAGTTCAACAAGTCAAGTTGCTTTGTCCAGACAAATGTCAGGACGGGCGCTTTTCTTATAAAAACAAAGAAAATATTTAACTAATAAACAAAGTTTATGTTTTATATTTTAACCAACGTGTATTATTTCATGAATAAGTATAATCTTAGAAATAAGAATACTTCACCTTTTAAAAATGGAAAAATCTTTAAAAATTTTCTATCAAACTTCAAACCGGAGGCAAAAACCATCGATTTGTTGAGCGGTGTTATTGGACAGTTTTTTTAAGTAGATCGAGAAGGTACCAAAGTACATTTTTTATGCAATAAAAAACCCCCGATGTCATTCACTAAAAAGATATACTAATTTTTACCATATTTTTACCTAATTTGCTCCTTAAAATCATTACTTATGGGTACTTTCCACTATCACACTTTTCCATTATACACATCAAAATTTACCAACTTCCTAAAGATTTTTGGATTCTTTTTTGATTGAAACCTAGTCGTATCTAACAAGTGAACAATTTCTGGCCAAATTTTTTAAAAAAATATTTCGCTAACATGGTGAAGTTACGCTTGTGTAATGGAAGTGTGTGATAGTGAAAAGTACCCTTTATAAATCATATCTATCTTTAATCAGACCTAAACTCAAATCAAAATAAACCAAAAAATTTCCACTTAATGATCAAGGTATAGGTTTATATGTAAAATTTCTTTTATGATATATGTGTATGAAAATTGTTCTATTTTGTTTTAAAATGAGACTCCATTTGTAAAAGTCCATTTAGAAAACTTAAATTGTTTTTGAAAATAACAGCAACAACAAAATTAAATGTTGTATCCTAAACGAAATACATTTAACATCTTAACAAAAGTACCTAACTCTATGTTAAAATTAACTTATAGTACAAAAGTATTTTTTTATCATGATTTTTTCTATTTTTTAAGAGAAAACTAAAATTATGCAAATATTATCTTTGGAATCTTTTGCTCTGCAAAATGATAGATTTCACTTGAGTTTACGCTTTAAAATTTGCTAATGATAATTTCAAAAACATAATGATAAGTCTGTTCGTTTACTCACAACCCAGCAACATTTGTTGTTTTAAATAATTGGTTACAGGACACCAAATTTTCTAGAAATCGAAGAGTTGAGTTTTAACATCCGAAAATTTTGGTTGCAATTCTCGATTTTTTTTTTAATATAATAAACTTTCGGTGAAATGATTAAATCTAGGAAATGAAATAGTGTTTATTGTTGTTTTATTTTTATTTAAAGTTTTATTATAATATCTTATTTTAATGAGAAACACATTTAGTGTGACAATTGAAAAGTGCTGATGATGAAAAGTGGACAGCTTCCGAAATCTGTCGACATCTTCGCTTAGTCTCTGTTGTCACTTAATTTTTTTAATATTTTCCATTGTACCACATTGAGAATTTACTTGTTCTAGCTGAATTTCTGTTGCCAAAACTAAGTGTAACCGCATCATTATTTTGTCAAAAAAATTTGCTGCAACTTCTTGAAACAATCTTCCAAATTCTTGCTTGGTAGCTACATAAATAAGTTAAAATGCTCAAGTAAATGGACAAAGCAATTATTTAATATTATTTTAACATTTAATTTATTTTAGTTTTGTCTTAACTACTCCTTGTAATAACAGAAAGTAAATTGAATTTAACAAGGACGAAAGTACTTTGTTATTATTTAACATTTTTTGGAAAATTGTCTTCAAAAGCTAAAGTAATGTTGTAACGGTAAAAATGAAACTAATTACAAATTAAAGACTTTTTTGTGCAAGCTCTCAAACTCAGCATTTCTGAAATTTTACGCTAGGAAATCTTTACTTTATTTAATTGTGGATGTATAAGTCCAATGAAAAAAAAACAAGTATTTCTGGGACATGGGTTGGGAGTTTATTCATAATATTCATAATTTAAATGTAAAATTTTCCAAAAATTACAACATTTTATGTTTTACTAGCAGGCCCGTCCGGAACTTTGTCACCGGTAATAATAAATACGGAATCAAAGAAGGATCAGGATTAGGGTCCCCATTTTTAAAATTATCACCTGCAGAATCTTTATTTTATTAAATTTTTTTCGTTGAATTCTTAGATAAAAAACTATTAAGAACAAACAATAAAATTAAAACAGCCCCGTTAAGCTTGGAATCATGTTCGTTTCAGTAAATAATATTCTTGAAAATTATCGAGCCCCTATATCGTAATTATTGAAACCATTTCATTCCCCGTTTCACTCCATTTCGTTTCCCGTTCTATTCTATTCCATTTCCTTTCCATTTCGTTTTCTGTTCTGAATTCTAATTCATTTCGTTCCATGTAGGCTTCATTCTTAAAGTACCACAGTACAATATTTTACCCTTATCCCCATTAAAATCTAAATTTTCAGAAGGTACTTTTTCAGAATGATTTTTTGGGCTGGACGATACCACATGGACGATCCCACAAAAAGTTACAAAGTTCACTACTTCGCACGTATTTGCCCCAAAAAATAGGAATTTCCAAAAAGGAAATTTTTCAGAATGTTTTGAAATTGGATGAGTAGTTTCGTAGATTTTAAGATTTTACGTCTTTTGACACAAAGTGATCTTTAAAATGGGTGTGGGCAATGAAACCTACCCTAACTCACCCTGACGGAAAATTCTAAATATTGTTGAAAACATTTTTGAAATCTCATAATAAGTTTCGTATATTTCAAAACTTTACGCAGATGAACCGTAGCCTATGTCTAACCTGATGGACCATTCTTAATATTGGAGAAAACATTTTTTAAATGAATAGTTTCGGATATTTTGAAATTTTACGTTTTTTGGCCAAAAGTGGGCGTAAAAGTGGGTTTGGCCGATGAGAGCTAACCTATGTCCACCCTGAAGCACTATTCTTAATATATTTTGGTGATAATATTTATTAAATCGGATGAGTAGGTGGGCGTAGAAATGGGCGTGGTCAATAAAACCTAGAATATTTCCACTCTGAAGGATAAAGCATTGGTGAAAAATTTTAGCAATCGAATGAAAATTTTTGGACATTTTTAAATTTTATTTTTTTTTTGCCAAAATATGGGCGTATAAGTGGTCGTAAAAGTGGGCGTGGTCGATGTATTCTAGCCTATGTTCACGCTGGAGGAACACTCTAAATATTGGTGAAAACATTTTTGAAACATTTCTGGGCCAAAAGTGGGCGTAGAAATGGGCGTGGTCGATGAAACCCAGCATATGTCCACTATGAACGACCATTCCAAGCATGTATTGGTGAAAATCTATATATATAAAAGAGTTGGGTGAGTGAGTGAGTGAATGACTGACTGACTGACTGATTCATCATCGCCCAGCCCAAACCGCTGAAGCTAGAGACTTGAAATTTGGACTGTAGGTTCACCTCCCGGAATATAGATCCACTAAGGTTGGATTTTTGCCAGTGTTGATTCTAAGGGGGTAAAAAGGGTAAAAAACTGTACTTTTGGTACTTTTTATATCTCTCGAAATAATGGTCATAGAGACTTGAAATTTGGACTGTAAGTTCACCGCTCGGAACTTAGATCCACTAAGGCTGGACTTTTGCCAATGTTGATTCTAAGGGGGTTAAAAGGGTAAAAAACTGTACTTTTGGTACTTTTTATATATCCTGAAATAATGGTCATAGAGACTTGAAATTTGGACTGTATGTTCACAGTCTGGAATATAGATCCATTTAGGCTCGATTTTTGCCAGTGTTGATTCTAAGGGGGTAAAAAGTGTAAAAAACTGTACTTTTGGTACCTTTTATGTTATCTTAAATAATGTTCACAGAGACTTGAAATTTGGACTGTATGTTCACCTTTCGGAATTTAGATTTACTAAGGCTGGATTTTTGTCAATGTTGATTCTAAGAGGGTAAAAAGGGTAAAAAGCTGTACTTTTGGTACTTTTTATATCTCCTGAAATATTGGCCATAGAGACTTGAAATTTGAACTGTATGTTCACCTCCCAGAATAAAGATCCAGTAAGGCTGGATTTTTCCCAATGTTGATTCTAAGGGGGTAAAAAGGGTAAAAAACTGTACTTTTGGTACTTTTTATATTTCCTTAAATAATAGTCCTAGAAACTTGAAATTTGCAATGTAGGTTATCCTCCC
Source organism: Pegoplata infirma (assembly GCA_963921195.1). NCBI lineage: Eukaryota > Metazoa > Arthropoda > Insecta > Diptera > Anthomyiidae > Pegoplata > Pegoplata infirma. The sequence continues at coordinate 62,526,671 of OY992540.1, forward strand.
GAGAAAAAGATCCACTAAGGATGGGTTTCTGGCCAATGTTGATTCTACGGGGGTAAAAAAGTGTACTTTTGGTACTTTTTTTATTTACTGAAATAATGGCCATACAAACTTAAAATTTGGAATGCAGGATCCTTTTCTAAAAAACAATATGGAAAGGTACTTTTTGAAAATTTTGATTCTAAGTTAGATAAAAGAGGTAAAAAGTGTACTTTTGGTACTTTTTTTTATTTCTTAAAATTATGGTCATAGAAACTTGAAATTTGGAATGTAGGATCCTTCGGTGAAAAAAACATTATGGAAAAAGTACTTTTTGGAAAATGCGTTTCTTAGGGGAAGAGAAACCTTTTATAAAAAGTACCTTTTATAAAAAGTACCTTTTATAAAAAGTACCTTTTAAAAAAGTACCCTTTATAAAAAGTACCTTTAATAAAAAGTACCTTTTATAAAAAGTACCTTTTATAAAAAGTACCTTTTATAAAAAGTACCTTTTATAAAAAGTACCTTTTATAAAAAGTACCTTTTATAAAAAGTACCTTTTATAAAAAGTACCTTTTATAAAAAGTACCTTTTATAAAAAGTACCTTTTATAAAAAGTACCTTTTATAAAAAGTACCTTTTATAAAAAGTACCTTTTATAAAAAGTACCTTTTATAAAAAGTACCTTTTATAAAAGTACCTTTTATAAAAAGTACCTTTTATAAAAAGTACCTTTTATAAAAAGTACCTTTTATAAAAAGTACCTTTTATAAAAAGTACCTTTTATAAAAAGTACCTTTTATAAAAAGTACCTTTTATAAAAAGTACCTTTTATAAAAAGTACCTTTTATAAAAAGTACCTTTTATAAAAATTACCTTTTATAAAAAGTACCTTTTATAAAAAGTACCTTTTATAAAAAGTACCTTTTATAAAAAGTACCTTTTATAAAAAGTACCTTTTATAAAAAGTACCTTTTATAAAAAGTACCTTTTATAAAAAATACCTTTTATAAAAAGTACCTTTTATAAAAAGTACCTTTTATAAAAAGTACCTTTTATAAAAAGTACATTTTATAAAAAGTACCTTTTATAAAAAGGACCTTTTATAAAAAGTACCTTTTATAAAAAGTACCTTTTATAAAAAGTACCTTTTATAAAAAGTAGCTTTTATAAAAAGTACCTTTTATAAAAAGTACCTTTTATAAAAAGTACCTTTTATAAAAAGTACCTTTTATAAAAAGTACCTTTTATAAAAAGTACCTTTTATAAAAAGTACCTTTTATAAAAAGTACCTTTTATAAAAAGTACCTTTTATAAAAAGTACCTTTTATAAAAAGTACCTTTAATAAAAAGTACCTTTTATAAAAAGTACCTTTTATAAAAAGTACCTTTTATAAAAAGTACCTTTTTTTAAAAAGTACCTTTTATAAAAAGTACCTTTTATAAAAAGTACCTTTTATAAAAAGTACCTTTTATAAAAAGTACCTTTTATAAAAAGTACCTTTTATAAAAAGTACCTTTTATAAAAAGTACTTTTTATAAAAAGTACCTTTTATAAAAAGGACCTTTTATAAAAAGTACCTTTTATAAAAAGTACCTTTTATAAAAAGTACCTTTTATAAAAAGTACCTTTTATTAAAAGTAACTTTTATAATAAGTACCTTTTAAAAAAGTACCATTTATAAAAAGTACCTTTTACAAAAAGTATCTTTTTTAAAAAGTATCTTGTAATAAAAGTATTAATAAAAAGTTCTTTTTATAAAAATTACCTTTTGTAAAAATTACCTTTTGCAAAAAAAAAAAACATTCTAGGAAAAGTACTTTTTGAAAATTCCTTTTCTTTAGGGGTAAAAATAATACTTATGGTACTTTTTATATATCCTGAAATAATGATCATAGAAACATTGATGTTTGGAATGAAGGATCCCTAAGTGCAAACAAATTCTGGAAAAAGTATTTTTTTAAATTTCCTTTTCTTAGGGGGTGGAACGGGTAAAAATTTAAACTTTAGGTACGTTCTTATTTCCCGGTAGTAATAGCGCTAGAATCTTGAAATTTGTAGCGTAGAATCATTCGGTAAAAAAACATTCTAGAAAAAATACTTTTTGGAAAATCCGTTTCTTAGTAGGGTAAAATGGCTAAAAAAGTGTACTTCCGGTAATTTTGAAATTTTCTGACGTAATGGTTCTAGAAACTTAAAATTTTGGATGTAAAATTCTTCGGTGAAAACCAAAATTTTGGGAAAAGTACGTTTTGGAAATTCCGTTTATTACCGGGGTTAAAAAGTAAACTTTTTATATTTGCTGAAATAATATTCCTAGATAATTGCAATTTGTAATGTAGGATCCATCGGTGAAGAAAAAACATACTGGAAAAGTACTTTTTGGAAATTCCGTTTCTAACGGGGGTAATAAAGTGTAATTTTGGTACTAATATTTTTTTGTTCCTTTAATAATTGTCTTAGAAGCTTGAATTTTGGAATGTGGGGTCCTTCGGTGAAAAAAACAATCTGCTATGCTAAAGTATTTTTATTTTCGTTTCTAGAGGTGTAGAAAAGTGTTTTTTTATACTTTTTATACTTCTTGAAATAATGATCCTATGCTGTGAAAATTTGAATGCTGTATTCTTTAGTGAAAAAATATTTTGGAAAAAGTCCTTTTTGGAAATTCTGTCGTAAAGAGCATAAAAAAAGTGTAAGTTTGTTTCAGAAAAAAAAAGATTTTTGAAAAATTTAATTTTAAGTGGAAATGAAAGGAATGAAACTTGCATGGAGATTGAATTGGAAATAAAATGAAATAGAACGGGGAACGAAATGGAATAGAGCGGGGAACAATATAGAATGATATTTTTTACTAAAATTTTTCGTATTAAACTTTTTAACTCCATATTTTCTCTCTACATGTTTTTTTACCCAAAATTTTTTTTATTCCAATTTGTTTTTTCACTGAAATATTTATTCACTCAAGATCCAAAATCCCGATATAAGGGCTCAAAAATTGTCAAAATCTTTTTCACCGGAACGTACATGACAACGTACCACCGAAATTATTCAAATTTTATTGTTTAAGTTATTCAATGAAATATTATTTTATGAAAGACTTAAACGTCCACACTTAAATAAAATAAAGGTTATATATGAGTATTTTTTTGAAATCGGTAGGGTAATCCTGATCCTTCTATTATCCAGTATTTAACAAAACCGGTAACGAAGTTCCGGCGGGCGAGCTAGTCTTTAATAAGTGTAAAAACCACTCACAAATCAAATTTGAGGCAATTTGATTAGGCTTATATTTGTTAAAAAAAAAACCGCTTCAACTGAATATCCGGCGAAATTTTCACAAGGGGCCTAAGTCCAAAACTGGTCCGATGATTATCATATTTGATAAGGTTATTTAAATACGCGTTAAACAAACACAAACAAAATTTTAATTAAATATTTTCTATTTTCATGAAATTTGAGAGATTTTTGTGAAAATCGGGAAGGTGGTTTGTATGGGGGCTATAAGAAGAACTGGTCCGATTTCTTTAAAAGTCGGAATGGTGATTTATGAAAAAACACGTTTACCTGCCAAATTTCGAAAAGATACCTATTATAATTCAGTTATTATAGTCATTTGAGCCAAAACTAAAGTAGACCTTTGTCTGGGGGTTGGGTCCGATATGGACCGATTTTTTTCAATTTCAATAGGCTTCGTCCTTGGGCCAAAAGAGGCTTATGTTTCAAATTTCAAGTCAATTGATTAAAAATTGCGACCTGTATTGTGTTTACACCGTTTACATGGACAGACGGACGGACGGACGAACATCGCTAAATCGACTCAAAAAGTGATTCTGAGTCGATCGGTACACTTAAAGGTGGGTCTAGGACCAATATTTCGGGTAGTTACAAACATCAGCACAAACTCATTATACCCTGTACCACAGTGTGTTGTAGGGTATAAAAACAAACATTACCTATTTATAATATTAGTATAGATTTCATTTTGAACTTTATTATCAGTCTTGTTTCTATAGCAAAGTTAAAGAAACAAAAATTTTAAGAAAACATTTAATAACATTTATTTACAAATAATATTATTTTTTAGTTAAGCTAAAATTTTTCATCTCCGTCTCAATAAATTGTCTTTTATTGAAAACAGGCATCCATAGTTTTCCTTTATATTTATTTATTAGGGAGACTTCTGTTTTGTAAGAAAATTTATGAATATTATTGTGAAAAATTTAGCAATGAAACATTTTACTTTAATAGTAAAATGTTCTTCTTTAATAGTAAAATGTTTGATTGTAGATTTTGAAGTTGTTATAAAAGTAAATTGAAGATTTTGAAATAATTGCCACTGTTATGTTTATTTCCAACCTTTATTTCTTACCTATCCCATGCTCTTACAATCCCAATTATTTTATATATATTTTTTGTGTGCCTTTCAATTTCTTCATCCTCTTTATTCACTTACTGTAGCATTGATTTGTAAGTCAACATCTGTTATTTGAAATTGAACGACAATATCTGTAAACATCCTTTTTTTGTATGCACATGAATTGGATATCTACGTCACTATCATAGTTTTGTTTTTATATCATCAAAATCTGTAGACATTCTATACTCTGAAATTGAGGTACAAAATTACGTCTATTTTTAGTTCATCTTTGACTTTTTATTTTTTGTTTTTATTTTTATTGCTATGAAATCAATTTTATTTAAGTGTTGAATACAATCAATCGTTATAAAGTTTTTATATCCTCTACTTATTGTTAGTGAAATCAATAAATTTAAGAAATATTAAAAAAAAAATGTGAGCAATATTCTAAATAAATTCTTTCTAATCAGCAGAATCTGTTGATTGGACAGACATTACTCATATGGCACTCATTTTGGGGCATGTGAGAAATCTGCTGATTTTAGCAGACGGGCTTTGCCAAATTTCTGTCTAAATAATCTAGGTCGAATTAGCAGAGATATCTAATTACAGCTAAAAATGTTCAATACGTATGAGTGATATTATTGCATCTCCATTATTAAATGAAGAACGTAGCGTATGAGTGACATTTGTATAACAAATTAATATTAATCATACGCTTCGGCATACTTTTTTAAAATAATCATGCAGCCTTACAAAAGAAAAATAAAATAAATTTAAAATCGACATATTATCGAAAATCGACCTCAAAAAAATGTATGGAAAATTTGAAACATAATATAAAATGTTTGTTAAAATAAACTTTTTATTTTGATTTCGTACGGGCCATAGTGCTTTCAGCATTGTAAGTAGCAGTCAAGGATCCATCTAACTTTTTTATTAAATTGGGGCGTGCCGTCAAATCTTAACTTTCGAATTTTGTATCGTAATACCTGCATAACGATGGCCATGAAAGAGGTGATTGTGGAAAAATTTATCAACCAATTTTGAAAGGTCATCTTCAGTCGGAAACCAGCGGTCAAAGTTTGAAAAATAAAGTATTTCGACCAAAATTTATGTCCGAATTTTTTGACCGAATTCAGCTGAAAAACTAGGAATTTTTTCGAAATTTATGTAAAAATATTTAGAAAATTCCGATTTTGGTCCACAGATGCTGATTTTCAAACACAAAAATTATTTTTTATCCAAATTGCCCAGGCAGAAAAATACGAACGGGAGAGCGCTGGCAAAGTACCCTTTATGGTCGCTTCTGTGCTGGGAAAGCATCAGAGTTTAGTACTCTCCCAGCGTCCAAAATGATAACCACGGTAAAAAAAATGGGAAGTATCTAAATTGCATAAGTCGCGAAGACACAACTGTTTTTGGTGTTTATTTGAATAAAAAATTTTATAAAATTAGGATAAAATATTGATTGACTAATTTATTAGGATAAAAACATGTTGGACATACTTTGAAATATTTTCTAGGTCCCGGAAAAATGTTTAAAAGTTTTTCACGTCCCAGACACAAATTTTTTTTGGCTTTATTTTTATACCCTACACCACTCTGTGGTACAGGGTATAATGAGTTTATGCTTATGTTTGAAACTACCCGAAATAATAGTCCTAGATTATTTGAACGGATTAGGCAAACCCCTTGCAAAGCACATTTTTTTTCATACTACCTTATACACAAAAAATAAAGTGCTTTGCCGAGACTTTTTCTGTGGAACGGTTGGCAGTTTCTGCCTGGGTGGTTCCAAAAGTTCGAAAATGTTTAGTATGTTATCTAAAAAATATTAAAAAAATATTTTGGTCCAAAAATGCTGATCAGCGACTATGGTTCACAGATGCTGATCAGCATTTGTGGGCCAAAATCATGTTTATATATATTTTCTCAATATTTATCACACAACGTACTTAACATTTTCTAACTTTTAAAACCAATTTGGCTAACAAATAATTTAAATGTTTAAAAATCAGCATCTGTTGACCAAAATCAATATTTTGGAATTTTTTAAATATTTTTCCAATAAATGACGCCGGATTTGGTTAAAAAAAATGGGCCATGAAATTTAGTCAAAAACGTCATTTCTTTAACAGATGCCCTTGCAAAATTTTTTCATAAATTTCCCCCCAATCAGCTTTTCCGTGGCCATCTTCGGCAGGTATTACGACACGAAATTCAAAAGTAAAAATTTGACGGGATACCCAAGTATATATATTATCGATCAGTGATAGATTCTTAAATTTTAAGATTCTCTGTAAGACACGAGACAGTCCCAAATAAAAGAGTCTCAGATTCTTAGACATTTTTCTTACAGGAATAGTTTTATTTTCTTAGACACTTTTCCTATCAAAAAGTCTCAGATTTTAAGATTTTTTTTTTAGAAAGCTATCAGACTTTGAGACATTTGCTTTTAGAAAAACTTTCAAATTCTAATCTATTTTTCTTATAGAAAAACATTTAGATTCTGGGACATTTTTCATTTTTTTCACCATTTTTTTTTTTTACAAATTTTTTTTTTTCGTCAAATTTTTTTTTCATCAAATTTTTTTTTTTCATCAATTTTTTTTTTCATCAATTTTTTTTTTCATTCATTTTTTTTTTCATCATTTTTTTTTTCATGAAATTTTTTTTTTTTCATAAATTTTTTTTATTATATTTTTTTTCATCAAATTTTTGTATCATATTTTTTATTATCAATTTGTTTCTCCCCGGCTAAAAATGAATTGTATATGAGCATATATGAACACATCTGACCATACATCATTACTTCGAAAACATATATGATCATATATGAACATATATTAAAATTGGCGCTTATTCAATATATGACCATATATGGTAAAACGTATGATAATATGCGATCATATATTGGCCCATCCTTAACATAAATTATCATATATAATCGTACATGAGCTTGTATACATTATTTTTAGCCGGGTCACCAAATTTTTTTTTTCATATTTTTTTTCATCATTTTTTTTTTACATCAAAATTTTTTTCTTTTCATCAAAAAAATTCATCAAAAATTTTGGGTTCATTAAATTTTGTTTAACATAATTTTGTTTTTCGTGAAAAAAAAATCATTTTTTTACCAAAACTACTTTTTCACCAAGTCTAAGCTTTTCGCATAAAAATTTTCCATTTGTTTATAAAATGTACATAAAACAAGTGAGAGTGTTATATTCTTTGGTGCCGAATCTTTTATACTCTTTAAAATGTAAAAACACTTTTTTGCACTTATTTTTGCACTCACTTGCGAAATGTACAGATCTTTTGGTTTTTAACATGATAATGTTTTTAGGCTGGTGTCAAAATTTTTAAAAATTGCAGGACGCCACCTCAGTTTGACTATAAAAGCTAACGATTAACAAAAAAGAAAATTGGAATTACTGTTTTTTTTATTTTCTTAAAACCAAAAATTTTTGTAACTTGGGTTTGTGACTTGGATAATAATTCACCTCGTGGGGAATAAAACAAATATGCACCAGCTGGTGAATAAAATGTAACATAATTATTTTGCATCAATATTTTTTTTTTCATCCATATTTTTATTTTCCTCAATATTTTTTTTTTTCATCAATATTTTTTTTTCCTCAATGTTTTTTTTTTATCAATATTTTTTTTTCATCAATCAATTTTTTTTTTTCATCAATATTTTTTTTCATATTTTTTTTTTCATTAATATTTTTTTTCATCAATATATTTATTTTTGATCAATAATTTTATTTTCATCAATATTTTTTTTTTTTTTCATCAATATTTTTTTTTTCATCAAAATTTTTTTTCATCAATATTTTTTTTTTTTTTTCATCAATATTTTTTTTTTCATCAATATTTTTTTTCATCATTATTTCTTTTTCATCAATATTTGTTTTTTCGTCAATATTTTTTTTTTTTTCATCAATATTTTTTTTTAATCAATATTTTTTTTTTCATCAATATTTTTTTTTTTTCATAACTATTTTTTTTATCAATATTTTTTTTTTCATCAATTTTTTTTTCATCATTATTTTTTCATCAATATTTTTTGAATAAAATTTTTTTTCATCAATATTTTTTTTATCATAAATTTTTTTCATCAATATTTTTTTCATATTTTTTGACAAAAGTGCACATTACGGAGCACAAAAATTTTTTGGGGGAAACGCGAAATTTAAATTTAAGGTGCTGAGCCCCGGACCCATCTTTTTTTTCATAAACAAGTTTTTTATCGACAAATACAGACAAACAGATTCATGGATATCACTAAAATGTCTTAGAAACCTTAACGGATGAGTAATATATAAACATAATAGGATCCTCGAACGATATTTCGATGTGTTTTGCATCGAGTGACAAATTAATATCGCGTTATTTTTTCTAGAAAAATTTTGCTTTAGAAAGATCACCTATTTATTCAGCAAAACATTATCATGATTCAATGGTTTGGGCAAGAGTACAAACTTCGCAGAAATTTTTAATGGGGTCCTCGACTGATATTTCAATTCGTTTTGCATGGAATAGCAAAGTAATATAACATTATTTTTTCTAAAAAAAACTTCGCTTTGGCAAGTACACCCAAATCTTCCGCAAAACATTATCATGATTTAATGTTTTGGGCAAGAGTACAAAATTCGCAGGCATTTTTTAATAATATCCGTCAAAAATTATAGTTACATGCATTTGAACCAAAGAGAATAAATTCAATTTTATTTTGGGAGTGCCGAAATACACTTTCCTTGTAAATTATAGGAAAACCCAACGATAGAATTCAGTTCTAATGGCGGAATCGAATTTAGGAGGCGAAAATACATAAAAATTAGTGGATCTAGTTAGTGGGTCAGAACCTTTTTATATTTTTGTGGTTCTCTGTAGTTTGTGAACTTACTGTTGTGAAAGTCAAGAGTTGTTCCAGAAATACAACTCTACATAAAGAATAGGCATCTACATTTTTGGTTTGTTAGGTGATAACAAACATTTCTACCAATAAAATTTACACCTATTCGACGCTAAAAAAATCTTACAAGGAATTCTCGTAATTTTACAAGGTTTTTTCCCAATAAAAATTTCGTGCTTTTCTTATCCCTTCTGGATCTGCGTATATATTATATACTAAAAAAAAAGATATATGACTGACACAATTAGTTGCTTAAAACTAACAAAAAAAATAAAATAATAACTAAATAAATGGTAGAATTAAATTTTGAGTTAAAAAACTAATATTTGAACAAGTGTTTTAAAATTTTTTTTCTTAACTAAACAAATTACATATTTTTGTTTTTGAACCATTATATGAAAAACATTTTTATGATTTTACTAATTACTAAAAATACATATATTAAGAATCTTATTTAATTTTCCTAGATTTTACCTAAATTTTTTATTTCATTCCCATTAGTTTAATCTCTTAAACATATCATTTAATTACATTTTTCTTGCAACTTTTGTGTGACTCGTTTAACATTATCATAAAACTAATCGTTTTTTTCACATTTTTTTGTGTCTTATCCATTTACATCTAAATGAGAAGTTCATTCAACCATATTATCGTTGCCAAAAAAAGATGAAATGTAACTACACAGCATCACCATATGTAAAAGTAAATTTTCTGTATCTAATTTTCACATTGCACTGTTTGGCTGATCTGCTGATTGCCTACCAGTTAGTCATCTAGCCAGTCACTCAGTCAGCCAGCCGACCGGCCCGTATCCTCCCTTGGTTATCAATAGTTTTGCATATCGACCTATTAACGATTTGAGTGTTTGTGTTTTGTTGTTATTTTTTTTTACTTTTGTTATTCTATAAAATTTAATTTATGTAGCAAAAATTTTTTTGGGCATTTGTGTTTGCATAGTTTGGCAATATAAGAGCAATTAATAGACCGCATCGTAACCACTTCAAATGACCGCAATAGCTTATGCAGTAGTAAAAGGTTTTAAAATACTCTCTAAATGCATAAATATTTTTAAGAGGTGCAGGAAGGTGTGTGAGTCAGCCGATGTAGAGAAATGGTGGTGGCATCCATTTTTATTAGTTATCATCAGGGAAACCAAAAATATGCAGTATCATGTTTTTTCCTGTGCATTTTATTGATAAATGGGTAAGATATTTATCCGTTTCAGAAGTTTTTAAGAAATCTGGCATCGATTTGTTAGAGCATATTTTTCCATATTTTAGCCTTAAGAGCATATTTTTGCATATTTTAGGTTTAAGAGCATATTTTAGCATAAGAGCATATTTTTAGAGCATATTTTCAATTTTTAGAGCATTTTTCCACTTTTTAGAGCATATTTTTACATTTTTAGAGCATTTTTTTTAATTCTTAGAGCATTCTTTTCCAATTTTTTTTATGACAACATGTATTTTTAAATTTTTTATCGGAATTGTGACGATTGTTTCCCATTTGGTCTGTTCTTGCTTCATATCGGTATATGAAACTATGTTTTCTTTAGATTCAGCAACTTGGCAGAAAACATTAAGGAAAATATTTTTGTAGAACATATTTAACCCTCTTACTATCGCACATAACTGTATTTGGAGGGTCTATTCTCTAACAAAATGTAAAAAACAAAACAAAAAAGGGGACATAAAATTTTTAAGAGCATATTTTTATTGTTTTTAGAGCATATTTTCCGTTTTTAAGGGCATTTTTTAAGCGCATAAAACGTGTTTTTTAGAGCATATTTTTTGTTTCCCTGGTTATCATCATGTGTTCGTTCATGACTGTTCGTTCATGCATAGCCATTGTTATCTCTTAAATTAAATTTGTCGTTTGTTGCTGCTGGTGTTTTGTTTCTTATTTGTAATTGTTATTGTTAGTTTTTAGGTGCATTTGAAATTTAAATTTAAACTAACCGGAAGTTTGGGAATTTAACTTCTAATTTAACTCTAATTTTGTGTAGGACATCGTAAAACCTTCTTCGTCTTTCTCTTCCTCTCTGTCTCTCTTTATTGTTGGCTGGTGTAATTGTAAGTAAAATTTGATACTAAAAATATTTGTCCGTAAGGAAAAATCTCTGATTCTGGAGTTAAAATATCTTTCAAGGCTGAATGAATTAAAATCAATTGAAAAACATAGAAAAAATCCAAGTTATTTCTATAAGTCGCTTTTAAAAATAAAATTCAGTAAAAAAAATTTTGAAAAAAAAATTAACTTAAAGATTTCTTCTCAAGTTTTCTTCTATTTTGTTCCCCGTTACATTCCATTTCGTTCTATGTGGATATTATTGTGGATATGGGGTCTTTGACAAAAGTGTTCTGTCATAAATTAAAATATATCAAAAACAAATAATGATACAGGTCTCATTCAGGTTCCAAATAATATGTAATGAGACACCCTTTAAAAAGGCAATCACCAATTTTTTATTTTTATACCCTCCACTCTAGTGATAGAGGGTATATCTAAGTTTGTCATTCCGTTTGTAACACCTCGAAATATTGGTCTAGGAGCCCATAAAGTATATATATTCATGATGCTCGATCGATTTTAAGACGATCTAACGATATCCGTCCGTCCGTCCGTCCGTCCGTCTGTCTGTTGAAAACACGCTAACTTTTGAAAGACTTTACGAAGGATCCTCAAGTTTGGCGTATATGTTGGGCATTTACCTGGTCAGGTTCGTATTGCAATCCAGTGAAATCGGTCCAGTGGTTTAAAAGTTATGAGCAAATGACTGAATTTCGGCAAGGGTTTTTCGTGAATTTACGAGATAAAAAACAAGATAACTTTCAAAAAGCAATTCTGAGGATGCTGAAGCCCGACATATATATTTGTCGTTCCCCTGGGCTGGTTCGTTTAGAATTTCATTCAAATCGGTCCAGTGGTTCAAAAGTTATTAGCAAATCCGTGAATTTCAGATTAGCTCATCTTAAATTCTCGTGTTGAAAACCCGTTAAACATCCCAAGCAGAAATTGACGACGGTTATAAAAAAAAAGCGTTCTGAAAGCACTGTAACAAAAAAAGAACGTTCTCAAAACGTTATTTTCGAACGCTTTGCGAGCGTTTTCGAAAAGCGTTCTGAAAGCACTGTAACAAAAAAAAAGCATTATCAAAACGCTTTATTCGAACGCCTTGAGAGCGTTTTCGAAAGCACTTTATTAACAAAATGCATGTTCGTTTCAAAATTAAATGGTTTTAAAGCAGTTTTTGCAAACGTTTTTAAATTTTTTTCGAAGTACATACAAGTATAGTATTCTTTTAGATTATACTCAATTTTAAACAAATTGTTATAAAAACATTTTGTTTAATCAAATTAAATAATTTTTCCCTACCACCACATTGAAAACGCAAAATTTTGAAAACATAAAACATTTTTTAATTTGTAAATCTATTTTAAGTTTTATTATTATCATTTATTCAAAAGAGTTATAGCAATAGTTTCGTTATAAAATTTACAAATAATGCATTTAACTTCTACAATATGCACACTGACTTCAATAACATCTTCACGTAAATTTTCAACGTTATAAAGTCCTATTTCTTTTGATGAAATTGGATAGACAAAATAATCGTTTATTTCATTAAAGATGTTGCCTTTTAAATATATATTACTAGCTTACCATCCCGGTACTTCGTTACCGGTTGTATTGAATATCGGACAATAGAGGGATCAGGATTACTCTACCGATTTTAAAAACATCTTCTACGTAGTCTTTGTTTTATTTTCTTGTGGACGTTTAAGTCGTTCGTAAAATAATATTTCAATGAATAATTTAAACAATAATATTTGAATAACTTCGTTAAACTAAAATAACGTTATCATGTTCGTTCCGGTGAAAAAGATATTGAAAATATTCCAGCCCTTATATCGGGATTTTGGATTTGGAGTGAATAAATATTTCAGTAAACAATGAAGTTTAAAAAAAGTTTGAATGAAAAAACATATAGAGAGAAAAAATATGGAGTAAAAAGAGTTCAATACGAAAAATTTTGGAAAAAAGTATCATTCCATATTGTTCCCTGCTCTATTCCATTTCGTTCCCCGTTCTTTTCCATTTCATTTCGAATTCCATTTTCTTTCGTTCCATGTAAGTTTCATTTAAAAAGTATTACTTTTTATAAAAGGTACTTTTTATAAAATGTACTTTTTATAAAAGGTACTTTTTATAAAAGGTACTTTTTATAAAAGGTACTTTTTATGAAAGGTACTTTTTATAAAAGATACTTTTTATAAAAGGTACTTTTTATAAAAGGTACTTTTTATAAAAGGTACTTTTTATGAAAGATACTTTTTATGAAAGGTACTTTTTATAAAAGATACTTTTTATAAAAGGTACCTTTTATAAAAGGTACTTTTTATAAAAGGTACTTTCTATAAAAGGTACTTTTTATAAATGGTACTTTTTAAAAAAGGCACTTTTTATAAAAGGTACTTTTTATAAAAGGTACTTTTTATAAAAGGTACTTTTTATAAAAGGTACTTTTTATGAAAGGTACTTTTTATGAAAGGTACTTTTTATAAAAGGTACTTTTTATAAAAGGTACTTTTTATAAAAGGTACTTTTTATAAAAGGTACTTTTTATAAAAGGTACTTTTTATAAAAGGTACTTTTTATAAAAGGTACTTTTTTTAAAAAAACGTACTTTTTATAAAAGGTACTTTTTATAAAAGGTTCTTTTTATAAAAGGTACTTTTTATAAAAGGTACTTTTTATAAAAGGTACTTTTTATAAAAGGTAATTTTTATAAAAGGTACTTTTTATAAAACGTACTTTTTCTAAAAGGTACTTTTTATAAAAGGTACTTTTTATAAAAGGTACTTTTAATAAAAGGTACTTTTTATAAAAGGTACTTTTTATAAAAGGTACGTTTTATAAAAGGTACTTTTTATAAAAGGTACTTTTTATAAAAGGTACTTTTTATAAAAGGTACTTTTTATAAAAGGTACTTTTTATAAAAGGTACTTTTTATAAAAGGTACTTTTTATAAAAGGTACTTTTTATAAAAGGTACTTTTTATAAAAGGTACTTTTTATAAAAGGTACTTTTTATAAAAGGTACTTTTTATAAAAGGTACTTTTTATAAAAGGTACTTTTTATAAAAGGTACTTTTTATAAAAGGTACTTTTTATAAAAGGTACTTTTTATAAAAGGTACTTTTTATAAAAGGTACTTTTTATAAAAGGTACTTTTTATAAAAGGTACTTTTTATAAAAGGTACTTTTTATAAAAGGTACTTTTTATAAAAGGTACTTTTTCACTAAATGATTCATCATTCCAAATATCAAGTGTCTACGATCATTATTTTAGTTTATATAAAAAGTACCAAAAGTACAATTTTTTTACCGCTTTTACCCCCCTATAAAACGCAATTTCTAAAAAGTACTTTTTCCAGATTTTTTTTTCACTGAAGGATTTTGCATTCCAAATTTCAAGTTTCTATGCCCATTATTTTAAGAAATAACAAAAAGTACTAAAAGTTCACTTTTTGGCCCTTTTACCTCCCTTAGAATCCAAATTTTGAAAATTTGTTTTTTTTTCGGCAAAGGATCCTACTCTCCAAATTTTAAGTTTGTGTGACCATTATTCCAGTTAATGAAAAAAAGTACCAAAAGTTCACTTTTTTACCCATTTTACCCCCGTAGAATCAACATTGGCAAAAACCCAGCCTTAGTGAATTTTTTTTCCGGGAGGTGAACCTACATTGCAAATTTCATGTTTCTAGTACCATTATTTATGGAAATATAAAAGGTACCAAAAGTACAGTTTTTTACCCTTTTTACCCCCCTAGAATCAACATTGGCAAAAAATCCAGCCTTAGTGGATCTATATTCGGGAGGTGAACATATAGTCAAAATTTCAAGTTTTTGTGACCATTTTTTAAGGAAATAAAAATGGTACCAAAAGTACAGTTTTTTACCCTTTTTACCCCCATAGAATCAACATTGGCAAAAATCCATCCTTAGTGGATCTATATTCCGGGAATTAAACTAACATTCTAAATTTCAAGTTCCTTGGACCATTATTTCAGGAGATATAAAAAGTACCGAAAGTACAGATTTTTACCCTTTTTACCCCCTTAGAACCAACATTGGCAAAAATCCAGCCTTACTGGATCTAAATTCCATAATGTAAACATACAGTCCAAATTTCAAATCTCTATGACCATTATTTCAGGAGATATAAAAAGTACCAAAAGTACAGTTTTTTACCCTTTTTATCCCTTTAGAATCAACACTGGCGAAAATCAAGCCTTAGTGGATCCATATTCTGGGAGGTGAACACACAGTCCACATTTAAAGTCTCTATGATCATTATTTCAGGATATATAAAAAGTACCAAAAGTACAGTTTTTTACCCTTTTTACCCCCTTAGAATCAACACTGGCAAAAATCCAGCCTTAGGGGATCTATATTCCGGGAGTTGAACATACAGTCCAAATTTCAAGTCTCTACGACCATTATTTCAGGAGATATAAAAAGTACCAAAAGTACAGTTTTTTACCCTTTTTACCCCCTTAGAATCAACATTGGCAAAAACCCAGCCTTAGTGGATCTATATTCCGGGAGGTGAACCTACAGTCCAAATTTCAAGTCTCTAGCTTCAGCGGTATGGGCTGGGCGATGATGAATCAGTCAATAAGTCAGTCAGTCAGTCAGTCAGTCAGTCACATTACTCTTTTATATATATAGATCACATGTGTGTTTAGATCGATTTGTACTAAAAATTTGGTTTACTATCATAATATTTCCATTACTAAGTAGAATTGCGTTATCAGGATGGGATGCAGTAATTTTGAAACCATGAATATTAATAAAAGAAAACACAACTTTTGTTTCAGTGGATTTCATTACTTTGCCAAGAGAATACTTTTTGTTTTTAAAGAGAGGATATACCAATGGAGCTTTATTTGGAGAGTTAACGGTATGAAAAACATGCAATTTTCGTTGAATTTCAGCAATAGGATTGTTCCAAGAGTTAACAATCGTGGAAAATATCTTTAATTTTTGTATTTAAGCTCTTTATAAGTGCTTTACTTTTGGGTTTTAAAGCGCTTTCATGACTTTTAACAAAACGTTCTGAAAGCACTTTTTTAAAACGCTTTTAAAAAGCTTTAAACCTAGCGTAGATCGATGTTATCATTCGGATCATCTGAAAGCGCTTTCAAGATGGTAAATGGAACGCTTGTAGAACCGTTTACAACGCTTTCACAGCGCTTTTGCGATTGTATTTTTCTGACTGGGATATTTTAAAAACATTGGTAGTCAAAAAAAAATTTTACAACGTATTTTTGTCACTCAAAAATATTTTTGCATTTAAAAAAAAAAATACACTGGAAAAAAATTTTACACTCAAAAAAAATTTTACACTCAAAAAAAATGTTTGTCAATTATTTTTTTTTTTTTCAAAAATTAGTTTAAAAAAAGTGTTTTTTCACAAAATCAAATATTTCTAATCAAAAATTTTATTTTTTTCACGTTAGAAAATTTACTATCACTTAAAAAGGGCATTGTGGAGGGTATTCATAGATTCGGCCAAGTCGAATTTTACTTTTATACTTCTTTTTTTTTTTTTTGAAAAAGGTCAAAGGTCATTTTTTTAACCTTAATTTTTGGAGAACTACAGTGGTTGTCAACTAATTAAAAACGTTTTTTACTATAACTAATAAGAAACGCTTCTATAATATAATACTCAACATTATTATTATTAAAAAATTATTATTATTATTAAAAAATTATTATGTAGGTAATTTATAAAGCTTGAATTTAAGCTTGATAGCATCCTGATTGAGTTAATAATAAATGTTCTACGAGGGTCGATTTGGAAAATGAAATTATTTATAGACATTTTTCAGAAAATTTTTTAAAAATATTTCTTAGTCGATTTTTCCTAAGTTCGAACACTGAATATTTAAAGAATGTTCCAATAGTGTTTATTCAGTTATCAACTAATTTTTCCAACCACCCAAACAAAAAATTACTACACACTCAAAAAAAAAACCTTATCATTATTATTATTATTACTAGAAAAAGACCCGTAATCGCATTTTACCAATATTTGACAGTTTTCCTTGTTTTTTAACAAAAAATTTTCGATCGCAATTTTTTTTTTTTGTAGTTTTACAGTTTTTTCTTGTAATTTTACAACTTTCCAAGATTTTTGCAAAAAAATTACTAAATTTACGAAAATTTCTTGTAAGTCTTAATTCGCCAAAAAAAGTTGTAAATTTACAATTTTATTGGTAAAAATCTTGTAAAATTACAAAAAACGTTCGTAATTTTTACTAGGAATTCTCGTAAAATAGGGTGTAGCAAAAATCTAGTAAAATCACGAAACCTCCTTGTAAGTTTTATCGCGTCAAAAAATTGTAAATTTAAAATTTTTTTGGTAAAAATGTAAAATTCTTGTCAAATAGGAGGTAGCAAAAAAAAAAAGTTACAGGCTTTTCGTGTCATTTAACAAGTTTTTTTCTGAGTGTAATACTTTTGCTAAAATGTTTCAGAATCTGAGACTTTTTCTATAGGAAAAATTTCTCAGAATCTGAGACTTTTTCTGTCGGAAATATGTCTCAGAATCTGAGACTTTTTCTATAGGAAAAATGTCTCAGAATCTGAGGCTTTTTCTATTGGAAAAATGTCTCAGAATCTGAGACTTTTTCTATAGGAAAAATTCCTCAGAATCTGAGACTTTTTCTATAGGAAAAATTTCTCAGAATCTGAGACTTTTTCTATAGGAAAAATGTCTCAGAATCTGAGACTTTTTCTATAGGAAACATGTCTCAAAATTTGAGACTTTTTCTATAGAAAAAATGTCTCAGAATATGAGACATAAGAAAATATCTCAGAATCTCAGACTTTTTCTACAGGTAAAATGTCTTAGTATCTGAGACTTTTTCTACAGAAAAAATGTCTCAGAATCTAAGACTAATCCGAGACTTTTTCTACCGGAAATATGTATTAATAGAAAAATATCAATAGAAAAATATCAAAAACAGAAAAATATTAATAGAAAAATTAATAAAAAAACAAGTGAGAGTGTTAAATTCGGCCGACCCTTTTATACCCTCCAAAACGTAAAAAAAAATCAAGGGCGTCTTTTTTTTTGTGAGGGGGGTGGGGTTTGGGGGAGACATTGGGGGACACCTTCCCCTGGCGATAGATGTTATCAAATGGATTTATTATGATTCTTCCAATTATTTAATCCAATTAATCACTATTAAAATACATTTTGTTATATCCACGCCCACAAAACGGGCGGTTCAGACTTTTTTTTTAATATTTTTTTTTATCTGCTGGGTCAACATGCAGGGTTTTGAGCTTGCTCTGACATAAAAATGTTGCAATTGCTTAAAAAAAGTACAAAAAACCCTGCAAAAAAATACCGTTTTTCAGAGGTTGGTTTAGTTCTCCAAGGGGGAACTTTTTTCCCCTTTGTCCGATTTTGCCCATTTCCGAACTTAACCTGCCTAGAAATATAAGACATATTTGTGCCAAACTTCGAAAGCCTAGCTCTTTTATTTTGGACTGTATCGTGTCCTCTACAGACGGACAGACGGTCGGACATTGCTAGAACATCTTAGAATCGATCACTGATCAATAATATATGTACTTTATGGGGTCCTAGACCGATATTTTGATGCGTTACACACGGAATGACAAAGTGAGTATACCCCCATACTGTGGTTGGAGGGTATAATAAAAGAAAGAAAAAAAATGTATAAATTTTATATTTTTTCTGAAGAAGAGTTATCTAAGAATCTGGCAAGTTGGCTATAGAAAAAATATCTCAGAATCTGAAAATGATTCTTTAAGAACAATATGTCAAAATCTGACATTTTTCTGTATGAAAAACATCAAAAAGTCCACCAATTTTTCTATAGAAAAAAATCTTAAAATCTGCGAATTTTGTTTAAAGGATACAATCTGACAAACTTTTTCTGCAATTTTTTTAAATAGGAAAAGTTTTTTTAGTCTGGAAAAATATCTCAGAATTTATTTGTTTTTCTGAAAAAAAAAAAATTTTCAGAATCTTAGAATTTTTTATCAGAATTTGAGAATAAAAATGTTATTTCAGAATCTGGCAAGTTTTTCTTAGGATCTGATTTTTTTCTACTGGAAAAATATATCAGAATCCGAGATTTTTTCTTATTAAAAATATCTTAAAATTTTGGAGGGTATATATAAGTTTGTTATTCCATTTGTAACACCTCAAAATATTGGTCTAGGCCCTCATACAGTATATATATTCATGATCCTCGATCGATTTTAAGACGATTTAGCGATGTCCGTCCGCCTGTCTGTTGAAATCACGCTAACTTTTGAACGACTTTACGGAAGTTCCTGAAGTTTGGCTTATATGTTGGGCATTTACCTGGTCAGGTTGGTATCAGTCCATTTTCCAAAAGTTATGAGCAAAAGACGGAAAAGGGTTTTTCCTGAATTTACGAGATATTAAACACGCTAACTTTCGAAAGGCCATTCTGAGGATGCTGAACCTTGGCATATATATTTGACGTTCCCTTGGCCTATTCGTATTGAATTTCAGCCAAATCGGACTAGTGGTTCAAAAGTAATTAGCAAAACTGTGAATTTCAGATTACTTTCATCTAAATTCATGTGTTGAAAACCCGTTAAACATGTTTTAAAAATATTGGTAAGTCACAAAAATATTTTACAGCGTATTTTTGTCACTCAAAAATATTTTACACTAAAAAAAAATACACTCGAAAATAATTTTAAACTCAATAAAAATTTTACATCCAAAAAAATTTAGTAAATTATTTTCTTTTTTTCAAAAATTATTAAAAAAAAATGTTTTTTACACAAAATAAAATATTTGTAAAAAAAAATAATTTTTTTCACGTTAGAAAATTTACTAACTCTTAAAATGGCCATTGTGGAGGCTATTCATAGATTCGGCCAAGTCGAATTTGACTTTTCTATTTGTTTCAAATATTTTTTGAGACCTATTTTTACCCTTCACTTACAATAAATTTAAAAAGGTATAAGGGTTTTAAATCGTTTGTAACAATTTAAAAAATTGGTTTATGACTCTTTAAAGTTTGCTCATATATTAATGATCATTGATCGAATTTAAAACGATTGAGAAAAGTTCGTGCGTTAACCTGTATGTCCGTTGAAATCATGCTTAATTTCAAAAGTCAACTAAAAAGGTCAATTGAAAAGGCACATACAAAATTTTAAATTTTCCTGTTCAAGAATTCATTAATTACAGCTCAACAAGTGCAGGAATCAGGGAGTTACAAGCAAAACCATCAATTTTTGATGAAATTCAGTTAAAATTCACTTGTCAAAAATCACACTAAACACACATCGAAAGACATTGGCAAACCACAAAAATACTTTACACAATGCGTTTTGCACTCAAAAAATTTTACACTCAAAAAAATATACTCAAAAAAATTTTACACTCAGAAAATAAAGTATTTCTTGTCAAAAATTGTATACTTTAATCTTTTTCGTTAAAAAAATAGAATCACTAAAAAAATTGTTGTACTTTGATCTCAAAGTATTAAGGATATTGTGGAGGGTGTTCATGGATTCGACCACGTCAAATTTTATTTTTTAACTTGTCACTAGTGCCCATGTTAATTTGCAAACGAACTTTTAAATAATTGTTGTTGAAAATTTTATTTTTGAAAAATGTTTTTCGTCTAGGACAACAAAACATTAACCGAATAACAATATAAAATTCTTCAAAACAACAGATATTTTATTTACTAACTAGTACTTATCCCATTCCTTTAAAAATATCTAAGTTCTAGCTAATGCCCAAAAGTATACAACTTGTTTTTCACTATCAACTATAGGTGACCATTTAATAAAATATTAGCTAGTAAACAAAACTTCCGTTTTTAACGTTATATACCAAACATAGCAAAATGCTGCCTAAGACCAACTGTCCGTTTATCCTGTATTTGCAGGAGGAACTATAGCAAAAAAAATAATAAAAAAAGGAGTAGATAGCAAACTAATTAGGCTCATATTTCATGGTATCCAAAGGAGGAAATAAAAACCACACAAAGCCGGAAAACGGAAATGACAACAACAACCAGGACGACAAACGACAAAAACAATAAGTATGACAATGACAAATATCAGCAGAGCAAAAATAAAAACATAATCCTTGCAATATTTTTGAACAATTTCTTTTTTTTTTTCTTGTTTTGGGTAAATTACAAAACAATTTACTTTGGGATTTTTTTATTTTGGTAAAATGACTTGGTTAAGGTCAATATTAAAACATTATTTATTATTTAAATATTAATTTTACTTTTGTCAGTAAAATGATAATCTCATGTTATTGTTGTAACAATATAGAAGAGATGTGTATTAACTTGTCCATTTTTGAGGTATTTCAAAAGAGATTTACTTTATGTATATGACTGTTGAAGTTAACCATGAAATCCATTCAAACATTACAAGTACATGCATATAAAGAGCACTTGTGGTATAAAATGTACAGAGAGGGCGGACAATTTAAGGAGTCTCTTGTTTTTAATTTTGGCAACATCGGAGGATACACTCAAAATATTATGTAGGTAAATTCCAGTGAATATTCACTTAAAACAAATGAAATTTTATTTAAAAACCATTCCACTGTTTTTTCATTTAAAATAAAAACATATTACAGTCAATTTTAAATGTTAATTTAATGACTAACCAAAACAATAAAAACTAGTGAATATTCACTTATTTTGTATTGAAAAACAGTAAAACTATAGAAGAATTTTTTTTACTGCCCTTAATAAAATTAATGATTTTTCTTTTAAAATAACTTTACTGATTACTTTTTAAAATAACCTACAAACAGTTAACGACATAATTTTCTTAGTGTAAGTAAAAATATAAAAAAAATAAATTAATAAAATGAAATCCTTCGAAAATTTAAAGGCTTTTCAAAAGGAAATAGAGAAATGGAACGAAAAATTATTAATGTATTTTCTATGATCTTTATTTTGGAGCGAATAATGACTTTGTTTTCATTTTCTTAAAACCAAAAATTGTAGTAACTTGGATTATAATTCACCTCGTGGTGAAAAAAAGTTAACACCAGCTAGTGAATAAAACGTAACATAATTATTTTTCATCAATTTTTTGTTTCCGTCAAAATTTATTCATCAATATTTTTTAACAATATTTTTTGTAATCAATAGGTCTATTCGATTACCTTACTACAATCTACTATTTTTTACTCATTTTACTACAGCTGGAAATTTTCAATACAAAAAGTAAACAAACTTTCCAGTTGTAGTAAGAAATTTGGGTAATCGAATAGCCCTAATATTTTTTATTAATATTTTTTCCATCAATATTTGTATACCCTCCAACTACAGTATGGTGGGTATACTCACTTTGTCATTCCGTGTGTAACACATCAATATATCGGTCTAGGATCCCATTAAGTATATATATTTATGATCAGTGATCGATTCTGAAACATTCTAGCGATGTCCATCCGTCCGTCTGTCTGTCCGTCTGTGCGTCCGTCTGTCCTTCTGTAGTTAACACGATGCAGTCTACAATAAGTTAGACTCCCGTCATTTGGAACGAATATGTCTTACGTTCCTAGGCAGCTTTAGTTCGTAAATGAGCAAAATCGGGCAGGGGGAAAAAGTTCTCCCTTGAAAAACTAAACCAACCTCTGAAAATACCATTTTTAATTCTGTTTTATATATTGTTGGACTTTATATTCTATAACTGAAGTTTTTTTTATTTCGGTTTGAGTCCATATTAATAATTTCTGAGAAATAATTATTTTTGTTGTACAATGAGAAAATCTGAAAAAATTAATTGACAACACAGGCTAAGTGGAGATGTCGACATCTCCATTTCATTACCCATATGTTACGTTTAGCACGAACTTAATGCTAAACGTAACATATGGGTAATGAAATGTGATATAATTCCCGTCCGCTTTTTCACCTTAATGTATGTTTAAATAGCTGATCTTAATCTTACACACTTACAGTGACAATCGAAGAGTGCTGACGAAGGAAGGGTGGCTTCTTCCGAAAGCTGTCGACATCTCCACTTAGCCTGTGTTGTCAATTAATTTTTTCAGATTTTCTACAATGAGAATATAATTATTTCTCAAAAATAATTATTTCTCAAAAATAATTATTTCTCAGAAATAATTAATATGGACTCAAACCGAAATAAATAAATACCATTTTTTTACATGATTTTTTGTGTTTTTGTTTAACAAATGCAACATTTTTATGCTACAAGAAGTTCAAAGGCCTACACTAGAACCCAGAGAATAAAAAATGACGTTTTTTTCGGTCCGTTTTTTATGGGCGTGGAGTAAATTTGTTTAAATAATGATAAACTTGTATTTCTTTATTGCAAAAAGCATAAGAAAGAACTTTTAAACACATATTATAGAGGATATTTGCCCCCCCCCCAATAACCACTACCGAGACCCCCACGAAAAACAAAAGAACCCTGCACTTCTTTTTGCATGTTGGAGGGTATAAAAGATTCGGCAGAGCCGAATTTGACACTCTTACTTGTTTTACATCCATTTTTTTCATCAAAATTTTTTTTTCATCAATATTTTTTTTCATCAATATTTTTTTTCATCAATATTTTTTTTCATCAATATTTTTTCCATCAATATTTTTTTTTTATCAATATTTTTTTTCATCAATATTTTTTTTTCATACATAGTTTGTTTTTCATCAATATTTATTTGTCATAAATTTTTTCATCAACATTTTGTTTTCATTAATATTTTTTTTTTCATCAATATTTTTTGTATCATCAATAACTTTTTTCATCAAAATTTTTCATCAATATTTTTTTTATCAATATTTTTTTTCATAAATATTTTGTTTTTCATCAATATTTATTTTTCATAAATTTTTTCATCAAATTTTTTTTTTTTCATCAATATTTTTTTTTTTTTCATCGATATTTTTTTTTGTCATCAATATATTTTTTTCATCACATATTTTTTTCTCAGTTATCTTTATACCCTCCCCTCCACTATGGTCCCAAATGCATTTTTTTGGCATAAATTCAAAAAATGAAGCAAGGTCACTTGGAATAATTCTGGGATGATTTTTATCTCTTAGCGCAATCAAAAATCGATTGTCAAAAAAAAAATTTTTTTTTTTTTTAATTTTTTTTTCAATTTTTTTTTTTTTGGCAAAAAAATTTTTTTTTTTTTAAATATGTTTTTCTTAATTAATTAGCTTTACGAAAGGAAAAAAAATATACAAAAAAAAAAAAAATTGAAAACGTGTCACTTAAAAAACAGCAAATTTGGCCGAAATTTGTGCTAAACTAAAATGGAAATTGTGGGAGTTTGCCAAAAAATGCTGGCAAGATGTAAATTTTAATATTAAACATACAATATTGAAAATACTTTCTCGTTTAAAGACTCATGCAAGTTCGTGCCCAAACACAACTTTTTGTCCACGAAAGATATAGGCTATTTTGGCTCCAAAATCCTCATAATCAAAACACCCAAGAATAACGCCAAGGATGCATTAACTCTAAAGTAGGAATTTTTAACAAGAACTAGTATCCTTAGATTTCAATTTGTCCCTTTAGCCTCTTTATAATTTTAGTTTTTCCCATTTGCCATTTGTATAACTGTAATATTGATTTCACTCCGGTTTTATTATACGTCTTAAAACTTTCAACTTTGAAAGCCTAGCAAACTGACAGTATTGACACCAATTTTTTTTCATTATACTTCCATGATAGCTTATAGTGTTGACATTGAGAAAATGTATAAGCTTTTGAAAATTTGTTAAATTTTATTTTTTTAATTTCTGCAAAAAAAAATGGATTTGGAACCATAGTGCACTCTAGTGATAGAGGGTATATATAAGTTTGTAATTCCGTTTGTAACACCTCGAAATATTGGTCTAGGACCCCATAAAGTATATATATTCATGATCCTCGGTCGACTTTAATACGATCTAGCGATGTCCGTCCGTCCGTCTGTTCGTCTGTCTGTTGAAAACACGCTCACTTTTAAAAGACTTTACGGAGGCTCTTGAAGTTTGGCATATATGTTGGGCATTTACCTGGTCAAGTAGCTATTGCAAGCCAGCGAAATCGGTCTAGTGGTTCAAAAGTTATGAACAAAAGACTGAATTTTGGCAAAAGTTTTTCGTGAATTTATGAGATAAAATACACTCTTAACTTTCGAAAGGCAATTCTGAGGCTGCTGAAAAAAAAATAGTTTTACACTAAAAAAAAAAAAAAAATCACTCGAAAAAAATGTTACACTCAAAAAAAATTTACACTCAAAAAAAAATTTAGTAAATTATTTTTTTTTTTTTTTTTTTTCAAAAATTATGTAAAAAAGTTTTTTTTACACAAAATAAAATATTTCTATCCAAAAATGTTATTTTTTTCACGTTAGAGAATTTACTATCACTTAAAAAGGGCATTGTGGAGGGTATTCATAGATTCGGCCATGTCGAATTTCACTTTTCTATTTGTTTTTCATCAAAAACTTTTTTATCAACAAACACTGACAAACAGATAGATGGATATCACTAGAAGGTGTTTGAAACCTTAATGAATCCATAATATATAAACATAATGGGATCCACGACCGATATTTCGATGCGTTTTGCATGTATTGACAAATTAATATAGTGTTTTTTTTTTAGAAAAATTTTGCTTTGGAAAGAACACCTGTTTATACAGCCAAACATTATCACGATTCAATGTTTTGGGCAAGAGTACAAACTTCGTAGACATTTTTCTTGGGTGTAGTGTCAACAAATTTTCTTCTTAACACCTCCCTTATTTGCACGATCCTGCCTCATAGTACCTAAGTAAAAACTACTTAAACAAATGAAGTAAACAATCTTAACACTTTCCTCTTAAGCTCACACCTTCACATTGACAAAAAAAAAACTTAAAACATATAAAGATTCATAACACCAATCAAACACCCCCCACACATACAGCAAGCAACTTCCTTTTTGAAAGTGCCTGAACCACAATTACATTAACAACTGCTGCATTCAATGTTGGCACTAGTATTCTTACTGTTTGGCTGCTAAAGTGTCATTATCCTTTTTTATTGTTGTTGTTTGTGTTTTTTTTTTAGCTTTCTTATATGTATGTATGTATTGAGCTACCAAAAATAGAAGAAAAAAACATTTCAACTTAACAACTACATGCATACACGTAGTTTAAATGACTGAATGAATGGTTGAATGAATGTGTGTTACGTCGTTGAGAGACATACTATGGTGGCACATTTATGAGGTTGTCGTTATCGGTCATGAGATTGTCACAATCTTAATTCGATTATAGCAGCTGCAATTTAGTTGTGACAACTACATTAAGCTAATGACTACCGAAATGTTGTTATAATAACCGAATGACAGGTAGCGAAAAATTCAAAAACGAAGGCGGAATACTAACCATTGCCATAATGAATTTGTTATGTGCTTAGGAGTTTCACTTAAACGTCTCTTTGTAGGGACAGAAAATGTATCTGTCGGGGGATTTATTTTTAATACGAACTGTTTGTCAAAAAGAAAAATATTCCGATCGGGGTGATTTTACACGTCTTATGTTAAAAAAAAACTAGCCACCCTAATGCATACGTAAGTATCAACCAACCGTATTCCCAAACTATTGTTGCAATGCTTCAACACTTTGGCACGCAGTTGTTCAGTTGTCTTATAATTGTTTGTCATCGTTATAGTCGTCTATCTATACGTTTGGTACATATAGTGCAATATCCATTTAACCATTTACCCAATTCATCCATCTATCCAATCGTCTGAATGTCTGCGTATCTGTTTATCTGTCTTTTCGGTTGTCTGACGTTGCAGACATACACAAACGTCTGTAGTTTAAAGACGCGCCTGGTTTTTGTTGTTGTTGTTGTTGTTTGCCTTCATCATTATTGTATGCATCTTGTTGTTGCTACAATTGGAGTTGTTAAAAATTGTTGTATTGTTATATGATGAGGTCTGGCATTTATTGCCAAATAACACCCTAATTTTATTTGCTACTTTTCTTTTTTTGTTCACTTGTTCTTCTTTTAGGTTTGTTTTGGTTTTTGCATATTGTTGTAATGCAGCTAAATACGAGGGTGGTTAGGAAATTTATTGGATTTTTTTGTTTCTCTATGATCGTTGAAGTGTTTACGAAAATTAAAGCACCATAAAATAATTTAGAGGAAGGGAAAACAGCGTACCGCTTTCCGCTATGTTTTCTAAATTTCCCAATTAAAAAAATTGACGGTCCAACAATTGTAGTTCATTTTTTTCTCTTGTATAAAGGACAAATTCACATATCCTTCATTATATTATTAAATTTAAATATTTTATTGTATTTTCAATTAAATCACATCATGAAATTTGAGTTTTTCGTTTTTTTTTACAAAACATACATAAAACTTTTTTTCTCCATGTTTTCTTGTAACATTGGCATTAAACTAATTTGGCTTAAGTCGTTGTTGCTATTATTATTGTGCTATTGTTATGTTTAGTTACCTTGTATAATATATAATATATGTATGCATGTGTGTTTCTATATGTGTATGTGTGTGAGTGCGTTTTTGTTTTGATTTGGTTTTTCGTTTAATTTCATTGCGGCACTAACTTATGGCTTAATAGATGTAGTAGTAGCAACAGCAGCAGCAATACCAGTGGAAACATGCAGCATCAATGGCCAACAAAACAGTGCTTCGTTTGTTCTTTCATTCATTCATTTGTATGATTGTATAATAGAGTGGCATTTTTTTCACTTTTGATTTTCTCAAATGTTCAGGCAGATTTTGATTTTCCTAGGCTTAAAATTTATTTGGTGCAAATTTAAGGACAATCAAAATAAAATAACACGTGGCGCACGTCGATCAAAGCTTTGGATTTTTGAAAATTTAAAAAAAAACGTAAGTTAAAGAACTAAAAAAAATAAATCTCAAATTTTCTTAACCTCGACCCTTTAATACACAGAAAAAAATAAAAAAAATATTTAATTAAAAAATTCGTAGATGTAATTAAAAAATTTATTAAATCCGGACCAATCACTAAAATGCGCAAATAAATTAAAAATATTTGTATGTCGTTAATTAAAAATAAATGGATATTTATTTAATTAAAAACTTAATACTATAAATTAAAAAATTTAATTAAAATTTAAAAAAAAAAAATAATTAAAATTTTAATTGTATAAATTAAAAAAATTAATTAAAAATATTATATTAAAAAAAAAAATAATTTGTAAAAACATTCTTTTTGAATAAAATAGTTAAAAAAAAAATATTTCTTCAAACTTTACCAAATTTATTTATGCCGTAAAGACATAGTCAGTGAGATGATTTTATAAAGTTGATTATAAACCTTTCATATACATACACATAAAACTATAAACAAAATGAGAATTCAAAAACCTATGTGAAAAATAAAAAAACTTTCAACAAACTTTTTATACTTATGTATTTTTTTTGTATGTAATACAATGCAAGAGAAAAATACACACTCGCACACACACGGAAAACAAAACAAAAAAAATAAGTAAAGCTAGAAATTTAATTAAACATTTAATTATATAAATTAAATACTTAATTAATATTAAATTTGAAAACAATTAAAATATTAATTAAAATAAAGTTAAAAATTTAATTAAACAATTAATTATATTAATTAAAAGTTTAATTAATATTAAATTAAAAAACAATTAAAATTTTAATTAAAATAAAATATACGATATTATTTTCTGTGTAGAGCTTTAGACGGACTTTCATTTAAACTTAATTTGAGCCAAATCTGATCATTCGGCATGCAGTCTTTCTTTCGCTCAAAGTTTTCAAATTTAAAAATTTTGATCGAGGGTCGCAACGGGTTAGAATGATCGGATTTGACTCAAAATTAGTTTAAATTAAATTTCTTTTCAAGCTCCATAAAAGAGAAAAAAAAATGTTTTGAGATTTTTTTACAATTTTTTTTTTTTTTTTGAAAGTAGTAAAACCCGACATTTTGCAAACTTCAAATAGCGGTATTTCGAAAACCGTTTGACCGACTTTCAAAAATTTTTAATATTCGTAATAATATTCGCAAGATTTACTTTTCGAAAATAAAAATGTTCTATGGATTAATCTATTTTACATAGATGTCCGGGAAAATTATTTTTTTCCTGGGCCTAAAACTCATATGGTACAATTTTGAAGACAATCGGAATATTTGTAACCCATGGCGTCCGGCGATCAAAGTTTTGGATTTTTGAAAATCAGGGCCGCTTTAAGGTATAGCGGGGCCCTGGGCACACAAGAATCGAGGCCCCGCTGGTAAGAAAATGTCTCAGTATAATATACAATGATATTATTTTTTATACGAAAATCGTCGCAGACCTGAGACTTCCTTAAAACGAAAACAGTCTCAGATACTGAGACTTTGTCTGCACGAAAAATGTCTCAGAATCTAAGACTTTTGGGATAATTTAAAAAATTAATTTATTTATAAAAAAACAAGTGAAAGTGTTAAATTCGGCTGTGCCGAATCCTTTATACCCTCCAAAATGTAAAAAAAAATAAAAAAAAAATTCAGAGGCGTTTTTTGGGGAGGGAGGGATGGGGTTAGGGGGGGACGTTGATAGCACCTTCCCATTGCGATAAATATACCAAATGTTTCGTTTATTTAACAAAAATACAAAAAAACAGGTACAAAAAGTGTATTTTTTCAGAGGTTGGTTCAGTTCTTCAAAAGGGACATTTTTTCCCCCTAGCCTGATTTTGCCCATTCACGAACTTAACCTGCCTATGAACATAAGACATATTTGTACCAAACTTGTATTATCTACAGACAGACGGACAGACGGACATACGGACGGGCATTCATAGAATGTCTTGTAATCGATCATGGATCAATAATATTATTGATATATTCTTTATGGGGTCCCCGACCGATATTTCGATGCGTTACAAACGGAATGAAAAAGTGAGTATACCCCCATACTGTGTTTGGAGGGTATAAAAATGTCTTGGATTTATTAATTTTGATGTGCTGAACGGAAATATCATAATCGCTCAAACGTCTTTCGGAGGTTTTATAATAGGTTCAAGAATTTCTTTTAACAAAATTTACAAATCTCTTTCCCTTAACCCTTTCATATACTATAGCTTGAGACAATTGCTGTGTTTTTCAATAAGTGTATTTATTTTCGGATTTATTTTATTTAGTTTAAAAAAAATATTTTAACATGCCAAAACAAATTTGGAATATTTTTTTCCATAATCTACTATAAATTAGCGATTATAATGCGAACAAAATTTTTTTGGAATATAAAAAAAGATTTAAATAAACCAAAATTAATCAAACAAAATTTTAGGATTTAATAAGTCCATTTTGGATTAATTTTGATTTGTTTATATCTTTTTTCATTTTTCATTATTTTTTCGGATTATAATTGTTAATTTAGCGTAGATTATGGAAAATTTTTTCCAAATTTGTTTTGGTATGTTAAAATATATTTCTTAAGCAAAATAAGATTGACCAAAAAATAAATCCACTTATTGAAAAACACAGCAATTTTCTCCATTTGGGGCAAATCCGATCATTTTTACCCATTGGGCCTTTCTATCAAAGTTTTGGGTTTTTAGAAAGTTTCCAACAATTTTGAATTTTTGAAAAATTACAACAAAATAAATATTTTCTTGCGAAAAGTTATTATTATTTATGTTATCATGTTGAATACGAATTTCAAAAAACTTTTGAAATCGGTGAAGTGGCTTCTGGATATCGCCATTAAAAATTTGTCAAAAAATGTTCAAAAATAAAGTTTTTTTCCCCTACGTTCAAAAAATTTTTAAAAGAAAATCTCAAAATTTTTTTCTATAGAATATTTCATGGGAAATGAGACAAAAAAGAGATAAAGGAATGAAAGAGAGATTAAGGAATATTGTTGTTTCTAAGGATCGTAATATTGTTTGTGTAAAATAAAAAATCTTCTGTTGACGTCACACACATGACATCTGTTATGAAATACGAACCAACTTCTGCTGTTAGTTTGTCAAGCAGAGCGATAGCCCAGATGGTTAAGTGCTAGCTTTGCAAACTGATGGAAAATTTCATGAACGTGGGTTCGATTCCAATCAGAGTCAAGCCTGTTGATGAAAAAACATATAGAAAAAACAGTCTTACAAAAATCAAACAATTTAAATCCAATGTAATTTTCTCCACTGAAGACGTAGAGGTGGCTACCGAAACCATGGTCTGAAATAAATCCACATTAAAAATAATCTTTAAAAATACAATGTTTTCTTCTTCAATCACAAACCCTTAATAACAAACAGAAATGGTATTCGCCGATAAAAACACTAAAAAACTAAGAGACAAGCTTTCATTCAAACTTAATTTGAGATAAATTATATCATTTTAACCCCTGCATACTTTCGATGAAAATTTTTAATTTTCTAATAATTTTCCAAAATTCAGAAATTTTGAACGGATGGCGCCACGGCTTAAAATGATTGTATTTGACTCAAAGTCAGTTTTAATGAGAGATCACCTCAAGAGACAAGGTAAAGAAATTTTGAGATTTTTTAATTCGTTGAACGTAAAAAAAACCGTCATTTTATCAAGTAGCGATATCTCGAAAACCGTTCGATCGATTTCAGCGCATCAAAATTGGCGTAAAATTTGTTCTACATAAGCCTAAGAGAATAAGAAAAATCGGAAGAAAAATTGTTTTTCCATACAAAAAAATGCCGGTCTATTGGACATACATAAGTATGTTTTCATAACAAACATAACACAGCATTGCAGTTATTGCTTTGCTTACGTAATTTCCGGGATTTTTCTATGGAACTGTATAATTTTTCAAGTATTTGTTTTTTTTTTGTTTAATTTTTACTATTTTTTTGTTTTGTTCCCATAAAATTGTTTTTCCTTTGATGTTTATTTTCTTTTGTTGTACAACTGTATAGTTTTTTCATACAATCAAATTGCATATGAGTTTAAATGTATGTTGTTTGCTTCCTGTTTCTAGTGTATGTGTTGTTAGAGATACCGGATGTTGTGCAGAAATTACATTAACAAATTGCATGAGAGTATAGCAGAGAGTAAGAGTTGAAAATAAAAGTAATATAATTAAAAAAACATAATAGGAGAGTTGTGAAAAGAGAGATTTAGCTGTAATGGTGAAGTATTATGACATTTAATAAGAGTTGCCAGGATATTAACGTTTTCTTTTTTTGTACTAATTTGGATTGCTATGAAATTTGACAATGTCCAGCAAAAAAAAATTGAAGTGAATATTTTTTGTTGCAAAAAAAGAAGTTTAAAATAACATCCAAATGTGTTGGTATGGAGGAAAATAAAATTAGAACACTATGGCCCATACCACAGAACAATTAAAAGTCTATTTTAAAAAACGATTTATTATACCCTCCAGCCACAGTATGGGGGTATACTCACTAGTGTGGTTCATATATGGCAACTTTTTTTTTTTTTTGGATTTTTGTATGGGGCACCCGGAATATATATTAAGCACCATGAAAAACTGACCCGTGATTTTTTTCAAATTTTTTCATTAACATTTAGGGGTCGCTACCGGGCCCTAAACTTTGGGTCATAAAAAAAAATTTTTCACACAATGAAAAAAAAAAAATTTCGTTTTTTTTATATTTTTTTTTTTATTATAATTTAACTTCATTAGCTTATTAACGGCAAAAGATTTCATTTTGGTGGGACAAGTTTTTCAGTTCCAAAATTGACCATGAAAAAAAAAATTGAGGCTGGTTGGGGTCTCACTCTAAAATTTTTTTAAAATTTTTTTTTTTTTAGTTTTGATAAGCTTCCGCTATAGGTCTTTAGTCCCTCTTGATACTACATTCTTCGTAAAAATTTTTGTTCTTTCCGAAACATCATTAACATGCGGCGAAAATCAAACGGATATTAAAAAAAAAAAAACATATTTTCAATGTAAATTTTGGAAATTACATACTTTTCCGACCATATCGAATTTTTGTTTGCCGTTAATAAGCTGGATTAGCTTATCAAATTATAATTAAAAATTAAAAAAAAAAAAAATCGATTTTTTTCACCGTTTTTTTTTTTTTTTTTTTTTTTTAATATCCGTTTGATTTTCGGCGCATGTTAATGATGTTTCGGAAAGAACAAAAATTTTTACAAAGGGCGTGTGTGAAACGGTAGCAAAGTATGCTTCTTAGTAAATTTTTGACAGTCTTGAGGTGAATAAAATTTCATTAGCCCAAGGGGCTAGTGGAATTTTTGACATAACAATAGAAATTTTTGAAATACAAAATTTTGAAATTTTAAACATAACAAAAAAATAAAAACAAAGAATATTTTCAAATAAATTTTTGTTTTTGCAAATATTTTAATAAAAATGGGATTTAGATTGCAAGGAGGAGCTTTTTTAGTATTTAAATAATAACGCTAACAGAAACGAGGGGCAAGGAGCAAATTTGTGTGGCGGCAAAAACATTTTAAATTGGTGCACTTGGACTGCCGGGAATTTATCAAGTCGGGGTTTTTTAGATGTGGTGTTAAGATTTGTTGTTTTTATGATTTATCTATTTGTTTTTTTAAATAAAAGTCAACGAAAACCATCATTACAAAAATAAAGAATATTTTCATATAAATTTTTTGCAAATATTTAAATAAAAAGGGGATTTATGTAGATAAGAAGTTTTTGTGATATGTATTTAAATAATATCGCTAACAGCAACGAGTGACAGGGAGCACATTGAACTGTATGCAAGTTATCAAGTCGGTGTTTTTTATATGTGTTGTTAAGATGTTTTTTATGATTTATCAAATTTTTTTGTAATTAAAGTCATCGACAACCATCATTACATGCTGTATCAATCGTTTGAAAGAGATTTTTAATTATTTAATGTAATAATGCCCATAAATTTTCATAAAACCCACATTTTTTTATATTATTTTTTTAAAACTATCAAAAATTTACTAATGTCAAAAATGATTTCATTTCACACAGCAGAAATCAAAAATTTAATCACCACAGGAAAAATATTTTTCACCATAGTACTTTGCTACCGTTTCACACACGCCCAAAGAATGTATTATCAAGAAGGACTAAAGACCTATAACGTAAGCTTATCAAAAGTAAAAAAAAAAAAAATTTAAAAAAATTTTAGAGTAAGACCCCAACCAGCCTCAATTTTTTTTTTCATGGTCAATTTTGGAACTGAAAAACTTGTCCCAACAAAATGAAATCTTTTGCCGTTAATAAGCTAATGAAGTTAAACTATAATAAAAAAAAAAATATAAAAAAAACAAAATTTTTTTTTTTTCATTGTGTGAAATTTTTTTTTTATATCCCAAAGTTCAGGGCCCGGTAGCGACCCCTAAACCTTAATATAAAAATTTGAAAAAAATCACGTGTCATTTTTTCACGGTGCTTAATATATATTCCGGGTGCCCCATTCAAAAATCCAACTTTTGTTTTTATGAACCACCCTAATACTCACTTTGTCATTCCGTGTGTAACGCATCGAAATATCGGTCTAGGACCCCATAAAGTATATATATTATTGATCAGTGATCGATTCTAAGACATTCTAGCGATGTCCGTCCGTCCGTCCGTCCGTCCGTCTGTCCGTCTGTCCGTCTGTAGAGGACACGATACAGTCCAAAATAAAAGAGCTAGACTTCCGAAGTTTTGCACGAATATGTCTTATATTCCTAGGCAGGTTAAGTTCGGAAATGGATAAAATCGGACCAAGGGGAAAAAAGTTCCCCCTTGGAGAACTAAACCAACCCAAGAAAAAAGGAATTTTTTGCAGAGTTGTTTTTACTTTTGGGAAGCAAATGCAACATTCTTATCTCAGAAGAAGTTCAAAATCACAAGGGGAAGGTGGCCCCTAACGTCTCCCACCAACCACCCCCCCAAAAAAAAAACAAAAACAGACGCCCTGGATTTTTTTTTTTTACATTTTGGAGGGTATAAAAGATTCGGCACAGCCGAATGTAACACTCTAACTTGTTTTAAATTTCAAATTTTCAGTAGATTTTCTGAAAGTCGATTTTAAAAACAAAAACAATTTGTATGAAAATTAAATTAAAAGCTGATTTTAATTTACATTTTAAATTTCTGTGGTAAGGCTGTATATTTGCAATGAGTTTTTTTCATATTTTCTAAACGTTATTAAAAGAACATTGTATTTATTCAAATTTATTTTAGGTTTTTCTAATTTTCAAAAACAGGGCTTAGGAAACGTGGTCAAATATTGGAAAAATGGTCAAATTTGTGGCGAGTTGCCTTGATTAAATATTTATCGCACTAAAACGGTATGAACCACAATCTCAAAAATTTACATTTTTCACTCAAAAAATTATGTAGGTAAATTCCACTGAATATGTGATAAATATTTAATCAAGGCAACTCGCCACAAATTTCACCATTTTTCCAATATTTGACCACGCCTCCTAAGCCCGGTTTTTGAAAAATTGAAGAATCTAAAACGCAATTTTCTAAGTTCCATATAGGGCTATCCATACAACCTATTCAGAAGTTTACGGTACACGTGTTTTTTTTTTGCTAGACATTTGGTGTGGAAAGCCTTATATATAAGTTTGTCATTCCGTTTGTAACACCTCGAAATATTGGTCTAGGACCCCATAAAGCATATATATTCCGTCCGTCTGTCTGCTTACTTTTGAAAGCCTTAACGGAGGCTCCTGAAGTTTGGTGTATATTTTGGGCATTTACCTGGTCAGGTTGGTATTGCAATACAGCGAAATTGGTGCAGTGGTTCAAAGTCAAAGAGTAAAAGACTGAATTTCGTAAAGGGTTTTTCGTGAATTTACGAGATAAAAACCAGGCTAACTTTCGAAAGAAAGTTGCTGAAGCTTAGCATATATATTTGTCGTTCCACTGGGCTGGTTAGTGTTGAATTTCAGCCAAATCGGTCCAGTGCACAGTGCCACATTTGGCCAATCTAGCACGACAAAAATCAAAAAAAAAAGTTTCCCGATTTTTATGATTTGTTTGTATATATTATAAAACATTCCTAATAACACGGAAATACTCAAATAAGAACTATAATTCTATTCGGTATTAAGATGTTGTTGCATAAAGTTGCATCTTGAAAGTAGTGTTCATTATTCCGCATTATTTAAGTAGATTTTAAACTGCTGTAACTTTTTAACAAAATAAGATATTTATACGCTCTTTTTTGGTAATTTTAAAGGATATTTAAAGGCTTTAAGTCATATCTTTTCTTCTTTTTTTAAAATTTTTTTTCTATTTTTTATTAAATTTTTAACATAATAAAAATTTTTGAAAAGAAAGTCATATAAAATTAAATAGTGGGCGTGGCCGTTAACTGGCCTCCCAGATTTTTTATAATGTTGTTTTTGATGTCAAAACGAACATTTATATCGAATTTCTAGTCAATATAAATAAAATTGGATTTTTGTCGTCCTAGATTAGCCAAATGTGGCACTGTGCAGTGGTTCAAAAGTTATTAGCAAAACCGTGAATTTCAGCTTAGTTTCACCTTAAATTCACGTATTGAAAACCCGTTAAACATGCCCTAGTAAAAATATTTTGCTAATTTTACTAAATAGATCTAATTTGATCCATAAAATGGTTGTATCAAATAATATCTAATCGTATTACTTTAAATCAAAAAATATAAAAATTGATACAATTTGATCCTGAATTTTGTCAAATTTAATTAGATCAAATTGATCTTATAATATCTATTTTTATATAATTTGATGAGCAAAACCAAAATACGAATCTAATCATATATGGAACAATATAACCATATAAAGTGGATCAACCGTATCAAAGTGAGAGATAAAATTTCATATAAATTTATACGGGAATATGCTCCCGTCTTATAAGATTGTATCAAATTATATATGATTATATCAAAAAATTTGTACTCGGGTGTTAAAAATACATTGGTAAGTCCCTAGTAAAAAAGTTTTGATATAATAATATATAATTTGATACAATCATATTAAAATATATATGAGTTTTTATATGTTCAGATCTAATTATATGAAAGATTTAATATGGCTTCATTTTCTTATCTGAGGTTATACATAAATATATATGACTTCATATAATTATATAGATCTACATTTATTTATATAAAATAAGATCAACTGGATTTATTTGGATGTGACCAAAATTCGGATCTAATTGTATCATTTTTTATATTTGTGTATCTAAAATAATACAATTAGATAATTATTTGATACAACTTGATACAGCCAATTTTGAGATCAAATTAGATCTTAAAAAGTTTTTTTTTTACTCGGGGTCACAAAAATATTTTACAACGTATTTTTGTCACTCAAAAATATTTTTAGACTAAAACAAAAATACACTCGAAAAAAAATTAACACTCAAAAAAAATTTTACACTCAAAAAAAAATTTGTAAATTATTTTTTTTCAAAAATTACT
Organism: Pegoplata infirma; assembly: GCA_963921195.1. Lineage (NCBI taxonomy): Eukaryota > Metazoa > Arthropoda > Insecta > Diptera > Anthomyiidae > Pegoplata > Pegoplata infirma. The sequence continues at coordinate 62,564,390 of OY992540.1, forward strand.
TTAAAAAAAAGTTTTTTTAGACAAAATAAAATATTTCTAATCAAAAATGTAATTTCTTCACGTTAGAAAATTTACTATCACTTAAAAAGGGCATTGTGGAGGGTATTCATAGATTCGGGCAAGTCGAATTTAACTTTTCAACTTTTTTTTGATAAAATTTCAAACATACTTTCCTTTTTGACATCTTTAACACTTTTTAAATGATGAATAATGATTTTTGATAAACTCTACAAAGAGAGCTTCACTTTATCGGTTGCCCAAAGAAATCATACCTGAATTCTGTTGGTTTGGATGCGTTTTTTGACTAGTGATTCCTTTCCAAAAGCTGCTTTAAATTCAGCAAAAAATGTTCAAGGGTCTCTTCAGTCGGCAAACAAGAGTCCCTTACATTTTTCGAAAAAATTTCATGTCCGAATTTGTTTACCAGATTCGGCTAAAGCCTTTTAAATATATTTTTAAAACCAAATTTGTTGGTTACTAAGACCAGAATTTAAATTCTACACAGATAAAAATGAGTTGTTAGATCAAGCACGAAATACACCAGGTTGAGCATTATTTTAATTAGAAGTCATCTAATGAGGAAAATTGTTGGATCAAGCACGAAAACTGTAGGTCAGTCATTGACTGTTCCTTGATTAAACCAATGCTTGATTTGAGTAATTTGTTAATTGATATTTTTCTGTTATTTTTGATTAAACCAATGCTTGTTTTGAGTGAGCGGTTAATCAATAATTTTGTATTATATTTGATTAATCTAATGCTTGATCTGAGTGAATGGTTAATCATTATTTTACAGTTTTAGTGTTTTTTGTCAGTTTTTTCAATTCTGTTGTTTAAATTGTTTTTTTTTTTTTGCTTTATATTATTTTGTATTTTTTCGTCTTGTGTGTGTGCGTGCAAGTACTTTTCTATTCGACGACTAACGGAAACTAAAAAAAAACGCAACAGCGTTCATCGCATTGTTACTCAATGCCTACTATGATGAGTTTTTTTGTTTTTATGATTTTTTTGTGAATTTTTCAGATTTGAGCAAGTGGTTAATTGATTCAAGTAAAATTTAATTGAATGTCAAATTTTAAGCTGAGCAAATATTTAATTGTTTTTTTCCACTGAATATTTTTTTCTGTGTACTTTAAACTTGTATGACTCTTACGAGAAAAAAGGAAAGAAAAATTGGACAAGTTAAATGTATCATGGTCCAAACCAGCAACATTTTCCGTTTCAAATAATCGGTTCAAGAACGCATCATATTATCCTGCAATCGATTCTACTTAACATTCCAGAATCAATGATTTTTGTTTGAAATTGTGCCGAAAGCAATCATTTTTAAAGCAAATAGTTTTTTTGAAAAATAATTTTACATAGAAAATATTGTATTGATTACCGCAGAATATATTCAAAAAATTTTAAACTGATTTAAATTCGTTATAAAAACAGTTTACTTCATAGCGTCGAACCTGAATCAAATTACGTCGCGTAAGGCGTAACGCCCAATAATTTTTCGTTTCTTATATTTAAATGTGAGGTACCTAAATCAAAGAGACGCAAAACTGTCAAATTTGATGTGTTTGCTTTTTTTTTTTTTACGTCTTGCGCGACGCAATTTCATTCTGGTTCGAGCCATAGAAATGATTAATGGTAATTGCATGATTTTTTTGTCGATTACTATTAATTGGTGCGATTAATCCCGATTACGATTACGACTTTAATCGTTTTGCAAACTCCACTATGGGATACATTACTTGTTAGTGAAGATCCTTGGGGTGGTTCATCGCACTTGAAATCGCAGATTTTAAGCAGACTTTCTGTAGAGCAAACACGGTTAAATATATTTTAAATATGATTTCACCAGTCGATTTGACATCAAAAATACAATTGCCGTTTTTTTAACTCTTATAAAAAGTTTCAAAAACCCACAGTAGGTGGCGGAAAATATGAAAGAAAAAGAAAAATGGCAGGCAAAGCTCCTTTCTATCACAATCGATTAACATAAAATTGTAGATCAAATGACCCACTAAACCTTACAACATCTAAAGTGGTGTAGAATGTAAAACAGGTCAAAAGTTTAAATGAATTTAAAAGTTTTTACAGATATTTCAACAGCAATATTGTTTGCGTGTAAACTCACGTTTTCAAAACAAAACCTATTTCATACACTCTCATACATATAGAATGCATTAGTTATTATTTTTAATTTCAATTTATTCTTTATCAACCTCTAATATTTCGCAATATTCCCAAAATTTAGATCAAGGTTCTAAACTACAAAGTAGCAGCATTTTATTTATATTTTAAATCTGCATAATCATCAATCACAATATTTGCGACATTGTGTATGGAAGTGCATAAAAAAAAATGCATTGTTTTATTTAGAATATTGTGTATTATATTTTTTATAATTTCTTTTTTTTTTTTTGCTAAAATATGGTTTAAACTAAAAATATTCAAATTTTGTATTATGAAACCCCCCAATGAATGGATGGATAGATGACATACACAATATTATTTTTAGTTGGAATTATCAGTGTAACCCAAAAAAAAATACAATCACACACACATACCGACTCACACACACAAAAATATAATACAATACATCAATGCATCTTTTGTTGAATTTAGCACTAGTTTAACATCTGCCAATAAACAAAAAAAATGAGTGGACGTAAAATCATGGTTTGATTATCTAAAATGAAATACAATGAAAAACGAACAGATAAGTTAAATTCGACTTGGCCGAATATATTTATACCCTCCACGATGCTCTTTTTAAGTGATAGTCAGAAAAAAAATTTACTAACATTTTTTTTTGGTGTAAATTTTTTTTAAGAGTAAGGTAAAACCAATCTGAAATTCACGGGTTTTCCCATAATTTTTGAACTACTCAACAGATTTTGTTGAAATTTAATCTTAAAATTACTAGAAAAAGTCTCGCAATCCCATATTACCAATATATGACAGTTTTCCTTATTTTTTAACAAAAAATTTTCGATCTAAATTTAAATTTTTTTTGTAATTTTACAATTTTTTTTGAAATTTAACAAATTTTCAAAAAAAAAAATACTAGTAAATTCACAAGATTTCCTTAAAAGTCTTATTGCACTAAAAAAGTTGTAAATTTACAATTTTATTGGTAAAAATCTTGTAAAATTACGAAAAAGCTCGTAATTTTTACTAGGAATTCTCATAAAATAGGAGGTAGCAAAAAATCTAAGTAAAAACAAGAAACCTCCTTGTAAGTTTTATCGCGTCAAAAAATTTTTAAATTTACAATTTTATTGGTAAAAAGTTTGTAAAATTACAAAATTATTGGTAAAAAGCTTTTAAAATTACATGGAATTGTTGTCAAATTGGAGTTGCAAACTTTTCATGTCGTTGTACAAGGTTTTTTTTTATCTCAAGGTGTTACATACGGAATGACAAACTTATATATGTTTACCCTCTATCTCTAGAGCGTAGGGTATAAAAATTACACAGTCAAAGCCCTAAATACATACAAATTGATTGTGATGCGAATTGTATTTTGGCAGTAATATTTTCAATTTTTATATGAAAAAAAAAATAAAATATACAATAATTCAAGGTAAACTCAAATTGTTTTTATGTGTGTTAAGTAAATAGACAATAGAGAGCAAAAACATTTATTTTTTGGGTAAACCTTGATGTCAGCTTTTACAATGATTAAAATTTGGAAGGAATAATGGATTTTTTTCCACCAAAATAATTGAAAATTTTTTTTGTTATACGATCCTAATAAAGCCAATTTATAGAAGAAAAAAAACGAATCAAATTAATACATATAACTGAAAGAGAAGCTTAAAAATAGAAACGATAGCACAGACAATATGAAATAAATTTCGTATTTGGAAATATTAGTGTGAGTGTGTATATGAAAGATAGTTTCCTTCCTAAAGTTCGTTGTACCTTTTGAAACACTCAGCAAAGTTCATTTAAAAGCACTTCGATTTTTAACAAACAATAAATAAAAGTTTAGCCAAAAAATAAATTTAAGGCTACGTTCACACTACAAATACTTACCATGGTAAGTTGATATGATTTTGTGATTTTTCTTTACGCTAGTACAATTTGAGATTATTTTTGTAAATTATTATGTGATTGTGTTCAATGAAAAATCGCATAGTGATTTTAAAATCACGCTAGTCTGTATACAGTATAAGTTTCACAATGATTTTCTCACCATAACCTGAAAAAATGTATTCAGTAATAACGTTTTCGTGCAGGTGCATTAAAGCGGCATGTTTTATGGCAAAAAATGTCCGGAAACTTTTTTATTCTAATAGGCCTTTAGCTTATGTGGTACAAATTTTAGGCCAATTAAATTAACCTGGGTGCCACCGGCGATTAAATTTTTAAATTTTTGAAAATATAAAAAATAACATGTCTTGCGATTCATTATATTTAATATTTTTTTTTGCGGTGACCACGTATATCAAAAAAAGTTTTAAAATTGGTTGAACGGTGTTCGATGTATCGATATTTGAAGTTTGCAAAAATTGCGATTTTTTCTACGTTCGAGATTAAAAAAAAAAATCTCAAAATTTCTTTCCCTTGACTCTTTCACAGAGCTTGAAACAATCTTTCATATAATCAAAATTTGAACCAAATCCGATTATTTTAACCAGTGGCACCCTCGATCAAATTTTTGAATTTTTAAAAAATTTCCACAAAAATTTTAATTTAAAAAAAAATAATATTCATATCTTGCGTTACATTATTTTTATAAATTTTAAAATGTGAATACGAATATTAAAAAAAATTACAATCGGATCAACAATTTTCGAGATATCGCTATTTGATACGTACGTTTTTTTTTCTAGGTTCAAAAATTAAAAAAAAAATAATATCAAAATTTATTTTCCTTGACCATTCCATCGAACTTGACACAATCTTTCATTTAAATTTAAATCCTGATCATTTTATCCCGTGGCTCCCTTCGATCCAAATTTTGAAATTTTCCACCAAAATTTTAAACTTTTGAAATGTTAAAAGAAAAACAAGTAAAAAAGTTAAATTCGACCTTGTCGAATGTATTTATTGATCCTCCACAATGTAAAAAAAGTTAATTTGCCAAAAAAATATTGAAAAAACAAATAAGCGAAAAATTTTTTTTTAATATGTCTGTTCACATGTGTCAGCCAACAGCCGAAATTTTAGGTTATGTTGAATGTACAAAAATTTTCGAGGTGTCCTTACATTTTTGTTCCTAACTTTTGAACTGCTTAACCGATATCACTCAAATGCAATACCAAACTTCTCGTGGCAACACCAAGTAACTATGTTAAGTTTCAGTCATATCCGCATCCGTGTAATATTTTGGCCGTGATCACCATTTCCACAGACAGACAGGCGGACAGACGGACATCGCTAGAATGTCTTAAAATCGATCACTGATCAATCTATATATGGAGCATTCCATGTGAAATCGGACACTTTGAAAATTTTTTTTTTTAGATTTTCCCAATTTATTTACAGTTTTTAGTACCCTTTGAAAACCCCTTCGTGGTAAATTTTCAGATTTTTTTGATGACCCGTTCAAAAGAAATCGAATGTTTAAAAATTGGTAGTTTGTTCCTTTACTCAAACTTCTTTTACTCATAACTTCTTCAATAATGGTCCAAATTTCAATTTTTTTTTTTTCAAAATTTTTGTTTTTTTACGTACTTTCTAAAAAAATCCCAAAAAATTCTGAAAAGCGCTCTTGTATGCGATTTTTAAGTTTTAAAATTTAAATCTCATTTTTGAAAATGTTTGTACTCTTCGATTTTTTGGAAATTTTTTTGTGTAAAAGTTCTATCAATTCTACAAATTTTTTGCCCAGGAAGATCGTGGGATAACGATTATTACTATTTTTTAAAATTTTTTGAAAAAATTTAATTGTAATTTTCCAATCTTAAAATCATTTCTACTGCTCCAATGGTGCGTCATAGAGGGGTCCTTTATAAGACCGACCCCCATTAATTTTTACGTTTTAACATTTCTTTGGAACAAACTAGTACCCTATCTCCAATTTCTAAGGGGGCTCCAATGGTGCGTCCGAGAGGGGTCATTAGTGAGACCGACCCCCATTTATTTTTACCCTAGAATATTTTTTCAAAACATACCTACGCCCTATCTCCACTCCCTAAGTAGGCTCCCATACAAAATTACATTTTTATAAAATTTCCTCCAACTGTTATTTGTATGGGAGCCTACTTCGGGAGTGGAGATAGGGCGTAGGTATGTTTTGAAAAAATGTTGTAGGGTAAAAATAAATGGGGGTCGGTCTCACAAATGACCCCTCTCGGACGCACCATTGGACCGGTAGAAGCTGATTAAATAAAACAAATTTACAAAAAATTAAAAAAATTGTATGGGGACCGCCTTAACAGTTAAAGATAGAGTGTAGGTGTGTTCAGAGAAAATGTTTGGACTAAAAAAATATTGTGGGTCAGTCATACATTTTGTTGCTCTAAGGGCACAATTAGGGCAGTTAGAGCGGTTGGAACAAATTTAAAAAAGTGTCGTTTTGTGTGGGAGCCCCCTTAGAAATTGGAGATAGGGTACTAGTTTGTTCCAAAGAAATGTTAAAACGTAAAAATTAATGGGGGTCGGTCTTATAAAGGACCCCTCTAGGATGCACCATTGGAGCAGTAGAAATGATTTTAAGATTGAAAAATTACAATAAATTTTTTTCAAAAAATTTTAAAAAATTGTAATAATCGTTATCCCACGATCCTCCTGAGCAAAAAATTTGTAGAATCGATAGAAGTTTTACACAAAAAAAATTCAAAAAAATCGTAGAGTACAAACATTTTCAAAAATGAGATTTAAATTTTAAAACTTAAAAATCGCATACTAGAGCGCTTTTAAGAATTTTTTGGGATTTTTTTTTTAGAAAGTACGTAAAAAAACAAAAATTTTGAAAAAAAAAAAAAATTGGAAATTTGGACTATTATTGAAGAAGTTATGATTAAAAAAAGTTTGAGTAAAGGAACAAACTACCAATTTTTAAAAATTCGATATCTTTTGAACGGGTCATCCAAAAAATCTGAAAATTTACCACGAAGGAGTTTTCGAAGGGTACTAAAAACTGTAAACAAATTGGAAAAATCTAAAAAAAAAGTTTTTCAAAGTGTCCGATTTCTCATGGAATGCCCCATATATACTTAATGAGGTCCCAGACCGATATTTTGATAAGCTACAAACGGAATGACAAACTTATATATCCTCTATCACTAACTGTAAGTGGAGGGTATAAAAAAACGATTTTTTCACGAAAAACAAAATTCTGATAAAAAAAAATTTATGAAAACAAAATTTTTGGTGAAAAAAAAGTTTTTGATGACTGGAAAAAGTTTTAGTGAAAAAAAAATTTATGAAAAAAAAAATGATGAAAAAAAATTTATAAAAAATTATGTAAAAAAAAAAAAATTATAAAAAAAAAAAATTTTATGAAAAAAATATTTGATGACAAAAAAAAATTATGAAAACAATTTGATAAAAAAAATTGAAAAAAAAAAAGTAATAAAAAAAAATGATGAAAAAAAAAATTGAATGAAAATAAAAATTTGATGAAAAAAAAAATTTTTTGTTGAAAAATAATTATGTTACGCTTTATTCACCAGCAGGTGAACTTTTATCCAAGTTACAAATCCAAGTTACAAACCTTTTTGGTTTTAAGAAAATGAAAACTGTAATTCTTATTTTCTCTTTTGTTAGTCGGTAGCTTATATAGTCAAATTGAGGTGGCGTCCTGCATCATTCTTAAGATTAGACACAGCCGAATTTTTCACTATTTCTTGTTTTTATTAATTTCAAAATCAATTGTGGAAATTTTCAAAAAAAAAACTCAAAACTTCGATGGAAGGGCGCCCGTTAAAATGATCGGATTTTGGATCAAATTAAGCTTAAATGAAAGAATGTCTCGATCTCTATGAAAAGGTCAGGGGAAGAAATTTTTCGACTTATAAATTTTTTTTTTTTTTTTGTATATTATAATTCTTTTAAGTTGACAGTTGTTACGAGATTTATTATGTGTGTTGGGCGCCGTGTGTTAAAGTTATTCGATTGAACTCAAATTCAAACTCTACATAAATTTTGCATGGTTTATAAAAAAAAGAAAAAAAATATTTTTTCTCATAACTATAAAATGCCCCTAAACAACTTATCTAACGAATTTTCCATATCATATCCAAACTTTATGAAAATTATTGGGTGCCCATTGGAAAACCTTCCCAGTAAGTGTTAGGTCTTTTTTTCAAATGGTTTAAATCGATTGTAATCGCTAATTTATTTTTGCAAATACACCTTTAATTAAATATCTTTAAGTGTATGGTATGTATATTACATTGTCAGTTAGTTTGAATGTGTTTGTGTGAAATTATACTCGATGATAAACAACAAATCACAGTAGTGTCAAAGTATGTACTGTATTCAAACACACACACACACAGAAACACAAAAAAAAACTAAACTGTCACATATGTCGCTCATCAACAAAGAGCTTCAAACTGACGGTGTTTTGTTAGAAAATTTTGCTTTGTAACTTTTGCATATGACATGCTAAATTTTTGTCAAAGTTTTTCTTTAGCTATTTTTTTTTAATATTTTTAGTTTAGTTTCGTTTGTTTTTTTAGATTTTTTTTTTTAACTACTAAGGAAAACACTAACACATATTTTTCCAATTAATCAAAGTAGAAAAACAACGGTCGGTGACTTACCCCATCTGACGAAACGAAACAACGTTAAAAGCTAATAAAATATGCTAAAAAAAATAAAAGATAAATGCAAAAACTAAAAATTTAATAATACAATATGTAAAAGTTTTTAAATAAAAACTGCATTTAAATGGTAACTTAGGAGAAAAAGAAAAACGTAGAGATTCTTTTTTGCTTAGAGATATAAAGAAATTTTTCACTTTCAAAAAAAAAAATATATATTCCCTTAAGGAAAATGTCTTGTTAGATAGAGATTAAGATAAATAGTGTTAAAAAAAGGGAGATTTTTCAAAGAAAAAAAAAACGGTGCTGTGCGTTGAATGATGAAAAGGAGTTATTTGGGAGAATTTTTGAAAAGGAAGGAATAGAAAACTTACCAGGTTAATTGAGGTGGACCCAGCAAAAACCTTTAAAAATTATATAACTACTTAACATGTCCCAGCAAAAAAAATTAGCTCATAACAATTTGTTATGATTTAATTATGTTAATGTTCATACTTTCCATTCGCCAAGGCCGATCTTCGTAAATGTAAATCCACCTGGGTTTCCACAGCCGCAATCCTCAACTACAATAAAAATCAATATTAATAATAAAATACTAATCGAAGAATGATATGTAATGTTAATATTTTAGACACTATTACATGCCCCTCTCTGGGCGCCAAAATAGTTTTTTTTTTTTGCACAGTATTTAATTTTTTTCCAGTAAAGTTTTTAAAAATAAAAACGATTTTGATACAATATTTTTTACATATGAGGCATTCCACACCAAATGTCCAGCGAAAAAAAACATGTGTACCGTAAACTTCTAAATAGGTTGTATGGATAGCCCTATTTTGAACTTAGAAAATTGCGTTTTTGGTTTTTCAATTTTATAAAAACTGGGCTTAGGAGGCTTTGTCAAATATTGGAAAAATTGTCAAATTCGCCACAAATTTGCCTTGATTAAATATTTATCACATTAAAACGGAATGCACCACAATCTTAAAAATCAACATTCTTATATAGTCTTGTATGGGCTATCGATTATTTTTTTTTTTTTTTTGGAAAATTTTCAGAACCCGTTCTGAAATTTTCCATTTTTTTAAAAAGTCAATTTATAAAAAATCCGGCCACTTTTTTTTTTAATTTCTTTTTTAAGTTGAGATGTTTGTCCATCCACACAAAAACATTCAGACACCCGTTTTTTCCCCGAGAAAATCGCATTTGAATTTTAAATTTTGTAACAATTTAGTAATTTGCTTGTATTTTCTTGTTTCAACAGAGCGTATGAGTAATATTTATGCAATTAATAACACTGTGGCACAAAAAACACAAAATCGAATATACTTTTAAAATGAGGTAGCTTAGGTTGTAGGTCTCGTCATAAAGATCACAAAAATACCCATCAAACTTGCCAGACACCCTCAAATTTTAAAGTTATTGTCAAAAAACGTTTTTTTGGGACTTTTCTCACTACACCACGTGTAACTTAAACATTTTTCAACCGATTTTAAATTTTTCAACTGTTTTGAATAGAAGAAGGATAGGGCTTTTCATGTGTGTGAATTGGTCTATACATATAAGAAAGATATGTATAGATTTTTTCTATAAAATCTCTTTTTTTGTCATTTTTTGAAAATTTTTTGAGTTTATCGATTTTTTTCTGCTATAGTTTGTTCAACAACATTTATATTAATAAACGCATTCCTAAAGAAAATTTAATTGTGAATACGATGAGCTTTATGCCAAAAAAAACGGATAACAATTGACAGAGTTGTGATAATTTTCTAAAAAAGAAAATTATGATTTTGTATGAAATTGCCGTGCGGATAACCCAGGCAAAAAAAATAAACGAACATACTGAGAGGTAGCGTATCATCATTGTAAAGGTTTTTGACCCCTTGAATTCGAATTTGACCTTGAAATTGCGCCACCTTATTAAGTTTTTGATATATCAATTTATGTCAAATATCTCAAAAACCTGATGAGATAGAGCAATTTAAAGGCCAGATTCGGATTCAGCGCGCCAAAAACCTTTAAAAACATTGCACATGACCATTTATGATAAATTTATTTTTTTTGCCTGGGTTATCTAAAGGGCGATTTCCTGCAAAATCTTAATTTTCTTTTTTAGAAAAATTATCACAACTCTGTCACTCTGTTTTTCAGGATAAAGCTTATCGTATTAAGAAATAAATTATCTTTAAAAAAAACGCTCATAAATATAAAGGTTGTTAAACGAACTATAGCAGAAAAAAATCGATAAACACGAAAAATTTTAAAAAAATAACAAAAAAATTGATTTTATAGAAAAAATCAATAGATATCATTCTTTTTCGTATCGACCAATTAATACACATGGAAAGCCCTATCCTTTTTCTATCCAAAAAAGTTTAAAAATTTAAAATCGGTTGAAAATTTTCTGAATTACACAAGGTTTAGTGAAAAAAGTCCCAAAAAAAGTTTTTTGACAATTACTCTAAAATTTAAGGTAGTCTGGCAAGTTTAATGGGCATATTTGTGATCTACTCGACAAGACCAACAACCTATAATATGTCACATCAGAAGTATTTTTTCACTTTAGCACAGCGTAATACTCATTCGCAACGTCAAATTAGAAAAACCAAAAATGCAATTTTCTTAGTTCCATATAGGGCTATCCAAACAACCTATTCGGAAATTTACGGGACACATGTTTTTCTGTAGCGGGACATTTGGTGTGGAATGCCTCATATGGGACATTATTTTAAATATTATATTATTCTTTATATTTTTGTTTAATTAATTTTTTTTTTAATTAATAAAAAAAAATACAAATACAGGAATGTATAATATAGTGGTTAAAATGTCATAACCATTTTATTTAATTGAATTTATTAAAAAATAATAATATTTATGCTCTAAAAAGTATTGAAATAAACCACCTTAAGCTATTAAATATGATAAATATTTATTTACATTTTTATTAACTCGTACAAATGATATTAAAAAATAACGCCTACAAAAAATACATACAGGTTTATTATTATAATCTCTTGAATATACAAAGCATGATTTAACTTTAATACCCAACCATAATGTGCACTAAAAGCGAAATAGTTTTTACAGCTTTTTAAAAAAATAATAATTTAGAGGTTGATCATTAACCTTTTGTTATTTATTCCCCACTTTGGGATTTAAAAACTGTATCACACCATATTTGTTTTTTATGAGCTGAACACGAATATCAAATGATTTGTTGAAATCGGTCAACAGCTTCGGAGATATCACTATTTGAAATAAGCAAAAAAAAATTAATTATAAATTTCTTTCCCTTGGCCCTTTCATTTAATTTTAATTTAATCAAAATCTGATCATTTTAACCCGCGTCGCTCTGCGATCAAAGTTTTGGATTTTTCGGAAAATTTACACCAAAAATTTGAAATGAAAAAATAATAAATAATATTTGGCAATACATTATTTTTATTAATTTTGGCATGCTTAATAAGAACATTAAAAAAATTCTAAAAACGATGCAGCGTTTTTGGAGATATCTCCATTTGAAATTTGGAACAAAAAATCCAAAAATGGTGTTTTTTTTTTCCTTTTACCTTTTTCAAATTTTTTTTTATTAAAATAATTCACCTGCTGGTGAATAAAATCGTTTTTTACCAGCTGGGGAATAAAAAGTAGCATAATTATTTTTCAACAAAATATTTTTTCATCAATTGTTTTTTATACCCTCCACTCTAGTGATAGAGGGTATATATAAGTTTGTCATTCCGTTTGTAACACCTAGAAATATTGGTCTAGGACCTTATAAAGTATATATATTCATGATCCTCGATCGATTTTAGACGATCTAGAGATGTCCGTCCGTCCGTCTGTCCCTCTGTCTGTCTGTCTGTTGAAAACACGCTAACTTTTGAAAGACTTTACGGAGGCTCCTGAAGTTTGGCACATATGTTGGACATTTATCTGTTCAGGTTGGTATTGCAATCCAGCGAAATCGGTCCAGTGGTTCAAAAGCTATAAGCAAATGAGTGAATTTCGGCAAAGGTTTTTCTGGAATTTACGCGTTAAAACTCACGGTAACTTTCGAACAACAATTCTGAGGGTGCTGAAGTGGGACATATATATTTGACGTTCTTCTGGTCCGGTTCATTTTAAATTTCAGCCCAATCGGTCTAGTCGTTCAAAAGTTATTAGCAAAACCGTGAATTTCAGATAAGTTTCACCTTTAAAACAAGTGCTGAAAACCCGTTAAACAAGTTTTAAAAACATTGGTAAGTAACAAAAATATTTTGCAAGGTATTTTTGTCACTCAAAAATATTTTTACACTAAAACAAAAAAAAAAATACACACAAAAAAAATTTTACACTCAAAAAAAATTTTACACTCAAAAAAAAAATACTAAATTATTTATTTTTTTCAAAATAAAATATTTCTAACCAAAAATGTTATTTTTTTCACGTTAGAAAATTTACTATCAATTAAAAAGGGCATTGTGGAGGGTATTCATAGATTCGGCCAAGTCGAATTTAACTTTTCTACTTGTTTTTTTTTTTTTTTTGTTTTCAGAATTTATTTTTTCATATATTTTTTTATCAATTTTTTTTCATCATTATTTTTTTACATTAAAAAATGTTTTTTTCTTCGTTTTTATTTTTTTTTTAATTTTTTTCATCAAAATTTTTTCTTTTTTCTTAAAATAATTCACCGGCAGGGTGAATAAAACCGTTTTTCACCAGTTGGTGAATAATTTTTTTTTATTTTTTTATACCTCCACTCTAGTGATAGAGGGTATAAATAAGTTTGTCATTCCGTTTGTAACACATCGAAATATTGGTCTAGGACCCCATAAAGTATATATATTCATGATCCTTGATCGATTTTAAGTCGATCTAGCGATTTCCGTCCGTCTGTCTGTCTGTCCGTTGAAAAACTTTTGAAAGACTTTATGGACCTTCCTGAAGTTTGACATATATGTTGGCCATTTACCGGGTCAGGTTAGTATTGCAATCCAGCGAAATCAGTCCACTGGTTCAATAGATATGAGCAAAAGAATAAATTTCGGCAAGGGTATTTTGCGAATTTAAGAGATTAAAACTCTAACTCTCGAAAGACAATCCTGAGGGGGCTGAAGCTTAGCATATATATTTGTCGTTCCCCAGATTGTTTGGTTTTGAATTTCAGCAAAATCGGTTCAGTGGTTCAAATAATAAGCAAAGCACTGAATTTCAGATTTGTTTCACCTTAAACTGTTGAAAACTCGTTAAACAAGTTTTAAAAGCATGGTGAAATACCAGTTTTTAAAACTTGTTGTTGTTTGTTTTCTTGTCGTGGGGTGCAGTTTAGTTGTTAGACAAGTAAATATTTGTTATTGTTTTGTTATTGTTTTTGTAACTGCACTAAGAAAATTATGTCATTAACTGTTTGTAGGTTATTTTAAAAAGTAATCAGTAAAGTCATTTTAATGAAAAATCACTTATTTTATAAAGGATAATTTACTGTATTAAAAACGAATTTTCTGTTACATTTAATTTCGGCAGTAAAAAATTTCTTCTATAGTTTTACTGTTTTTCAATACAAAATAACTGTATATTCACTAGTTTTTTAATGTTTTGGTTAGTCATTAAATTAACATTTAAAATTGACTGTAATGTGTTTTTATTTTAAACGAAAAAACAATGGAATGGTTTTTAAATAAAATTTCATTTGTTTTAAGTGAATATTCACTGGAATTTACCTACATAATTCTTTGAGTGTGTATGTAACGGTGTATAGTAAGAATTTTTGGAAAAAAAAATCGAATAAAGTGGGATTTATATAATTGAATATTAGTTTGTTTTTGGTTTTTAAAGAAGAGGATGGTAAAATAAAAGGAGGAAAATATGTCAAATGTTTTTTTTTTTTTTGTATTACATATTGGTATACAATAGGATGGCTCGTTTTTGGGCTTTTCTCTCTGATCAAATTCTAATACCCGCCAAAAGTGTCGGTCCCCTAAGCGTAACTCATATGCAAAATATCACTCTGATCGGAGTTTATCTTCTGTCTCCACTTTGAGCCTCAAAATTGGGGTTTTCGCAAAAAAGGACTTTAAAAAAAAAAAAATAAGTTTTTTTATTAAAATAAATAAAAAATTATTTTTGTATAATATTTGATCGTAAATACTTAAATATGAAACTTAAAGATTTTATGGTATCATTAACCCGTTCAAACTTGATACCAAAAAAATGGCATGATTTTGGGGGCGTTCTCAAAACACCTTTTTTCAAAATTTGAAAATTTTATTAAAAAAAATTTTTAAATATACCATTTTTTCCTTCTGAATTCATCAAGAACACCTTGGAGAAGAAAAATGTGAAATATGACGGATATCCGTCGAGCCACTTTTCGGGAATCACGGGGAGAATTTAGCGGATTTCACGGAAATGTTGGTTTTATCAATAATTTGGATTAATATATTCTTATAAATTTAATTTTTGTGCAAATTAATGTTTTTTTGGTGTCGTGGCATTCTATTATATAACTTTAAGTCTGTCATGAAATTTTACCGATCTACGACGTCTTTAACCCACATTGGCTGGGGGTCAAAAATGACCCCCGAATAGAATTTGAATTTTAAAGCTTAAATTTTGTGCTATAAACAAGTATAAAACGGCTTTTGTGTTTTTTGCCCCAACTATTATTCCGTATTGTTATATTTTCTTTAAAAAAATCGTTAACCCTTCTTGGTAGGGGGTCAAAAATGACTCATTCAATAAAAAATATATATTTTGTTGATATCAAAAAATTCAAGCACTATTCTTAAAATTTTTTTCCTGGGTTATTTTTGACCCCTGACCAATGTGGGTTAAAGATATCTTAAATATGTGAGATTTAAGGGCTGATTTAAAGTTATCTAATAGATGGCCACAAATTAATTTTATATGAAAAAATTATTACTTTTGATTGAATGGTCATTTTTGACCCCCTACCAAGAAGGGTTAACGATTTTTTTAAAGATGATATATTAATATGAAATAATAGTTGGGGTAAAAAACATAAAAGCCGTTTTATACTTGTTTACAGCACAAAATTTAAGCTATAAACTTCAAATTTTCCGCGGGGGTAATTTTTGACCCCCAGTCAATGTGGGTTTAAGACGTCCTAGATCTGTAAGATTTCATGACAAACTTAAAGTTATCTAATAGAATGCCACGACACCAAAAAACTGTTAATTTGCACAAAAATTAAATTTATAAGATTTTATTAATCCAAATTATTGATAAAACCAACATTTCCTTGAAATCCGCTAACTTTCCCCAGCGATTCCCGAAAAGTGGCTCGACGGATATCCGCCATATTTCACATTTTTCTTCTCCAAGGTGTTCTTAATGAACTCAGAAAGAAAAAATGGTATATTTATTTTTTTTTTTTTAATAAAATTTTCAAATTTTGAAAAAAGGTGTTTTGAGAACACCCCCAAAATCATGCCATTTCTTTGGTATCAAGTTTGAACGGGTTAATGATACCGTAAAATCTTTAAATTTCATATTTAAGTATTTACGATCAAATATTATACAAAAGTAATTTTTTAATTATTTTAATAAAAAAACTTAAATTTTTTTTTTTTTTAAAGTCCTTTTTTGCGAAAACCCCAATTTTGAGGCTCAAAGTGGAGACAGAAGATAAACTCCGATCGGAGTGATATTTTGCATGTGAGTTACCCTTAGGGGACCGACACTTTTGGCGGGTATTAGAATTTGATCAGAGAGAAAAGCCCAAAAACGAGCCGCCACCCTAGTATACAACAACAAAAATATTTTAAAAAGTAATTTTTTTACTCAAAGAAATTGTACACTAAAATAAATATTTACACTCAAAAAAAATGTTACACCCAAAAAAATGTACACATAATTTTTTTTTTATTGAAATGTCACGCTCAAAAAAATGTTGACATTAAAAAAAAATTTACACTAAAAAAAATTTGATTGATTAAAAAAAGTTTTACTCAAAATAATATATTTCTAATAACAAATTTGTAATGCAACTTTTTAAATTTTTGTTTAGAAAAATACTACTAGATAACATTGTGGAGGATATATATAGATTCAACCAAGTCGAATTTAATTTTTCTACTTGTTTTTTTTTTTTAATTTTTCATCAAAATTTTTTCTTTCATAAATTTTTTTTTCACCAAAAGTTTTTTTCTTCACCAAAAACATTTTTTCATCCAAATTTTTATTTTCACCAAAAATTTTGTTTTCATCAAATTGTATTATATTACATAATAAACAAAATTAAATTATAAAATATTTTTTTCCCATTTTTTTACCAAACCTCCATTTGTTTACCAAATGCACAAAAAAAAATGTCAAAGTGTTAAATTCTTTGGTTCCGAATCTTTTATAGTCTACAAAATTTAAAAAAAACAAGTTTTTTGCACTTAAGAAATACACTCATTTACTAAATTTACTGCTCTTTTGGTTTTGACTGGATTGGATCAATAATATATAAACTTAACGGGGCTCTCGACCAATATTTCAGTTCGTTTTGAATGAATTGGCAAATAACATTATTTTTGCTAACAAAAACTTTGCTTTGTCGAGTACATCCAAATCTTTAGAAAAACATTATTAATGTTTTGGGCAAGAGTACAAAATTCGCAGGCATTTTTTCTTTGTGCTGGAGGATCATTCCAAATTGTAATTTTCCAGAATCATTATATCAGGATATAGAAAAAAAACACAAAGTAACAATTACGGAGAAATTAAGAAGTACCAAAGTACACTACTTAAACTTTGTTGCCCCCTTAGAATCGGAATTTCAAAAAAGTACCTTTTCATAAAGTTTTTTTTTGTCGGAATTTAAGGAAATACAAACAAGAACAAAAGTACACTTTTTAACCCCTTTTTATACCATTGGAATCGGAATTTCCAGTTTAAATGGATATTTTTTCCAGCAAACGAACCTACATCAGTCTGTCAGCCAACTTTTATATAAAAAAAATTTCGTGGACATCCTCTTAATATTAAAACAAAAAAAGCCTTTAATCGAAAAAAAAATATTAAAGAAAATTTAATTTTTTCCAAAAATAACCTTGTGTTTGTTGCCAAAAAAAAAAGCCAAACATGAATTTTGGATTCGATTACATTTTTACTTCTTGTTGGACTTGTTTTTTTCGGTTCCGTTTTCTTTTTTTTTACTCCAAATTCATTTGTTGAGTTCTCTTTATGTTGATTTATTTGGTTGTGTGTCAGTTTTCAGTTGATATTTGTTTAAGTTAGTGTGATTATTTGTTTGGTAAAGTTGTTGAGTTGATTTGTTCATTCATTCGTTTACTCATGTCATTTTGGTATTTTCATTTCCCCTGATAGTTTTCTTTTTTTTGCAGAGGTAAAAACATACATACTACATTTGTACTATAGGTACAACCAAAAAGATATACCGTATTTTTACCAATTATTTCTGTGTATGTCATGACGCGACCTTCTTGTTCTTTTTTTCTTCTTTTTTTGTATTTTGGCCTCAATTTTTATAATAATTTTGGTATGTTTCAATATTATACGAATTGAACTGTGCAATTGTAATATGTCGGTTTGTAGTTTGATTGTTAAAATGAGTACCCTACGTTAGACTTAAAAAACTTTGAGTTATGAACTAAGAGGATAAATATGTTATCGAAAAAAAATAGAAATGTATACAAGCAAATCCATGGGAAATTTAACTGGCGAAAAAACGATTTTGTTTATTTGATAGAGCTTTATAAATGATTAAAACCCATATATTTTTTTTGTCAATACTTTAGAAGATATAAAAAAATTGACTTTCAGACAGGTCTTCACTATTTTTTTTTTGCTCGAAAACCGTAAGTCGTATAAAAACAATATTGTAGGTAAATTATAAAGATTTAAAATTTGGGAAAAAAGTTTTTTTTTTCAAATAATTTCAACAAAAAATGTTGAAAAGATTAGTGGAATGCCATTTTTTCATGAAAGGGACACCATGGATTTCTAAAAACAAAATTTTGTATTAAAGCTAAGAATGTTCTTTTAACGCTGTTAAAATTTCAGAGATGTGTTTTTTCGTATTGTTGAGTAATAAATTTTCAAATTTTGCTGGAGAGCCAAATATTTGATTTTTTGCAAAAAAATTTAAATAATCAAATAGTTGGCGCGTTTTTTATATTTTTTTGCTCGAAAGCCGTAAGTTGTACGAAAAAACTTTCTGTGACAATATTGTTGATAAAGTTATGGAGATTTAAAATTTAGAAACAAAAAAAAAATTCAATAAAATTTCAACAAAATTTTTTGAGAAAAATATTTGAATGTCCTTTTTTCCTGGCAAGGACACCATGGATTTCCAAAAACAAAATTTTGTATTAAAGTCTGGTATGTCCTTTTAGCGCTGTTAAAATTTCAGGGAGGCGTTTTTTGGTGTTGCCGAGCAATAAATTTTCAAAGTTGGTGATGAAGCAAAATTTTGGATTTTTTGCAAAAAATTTTGAATTAAATCAAATATTTGACTTTCTAACAAACTTTGAAAATTTATTGCTCAACAATACGAAAAAACACTTCTCTGAAATTTTAATAGCATGGACACGACATTCCAAACTTTAATAAAAAAATTTTGGAAATCCATGGTGTCCTTCCGAGGAAAAAAGGACATTCAAACATTGTTTTCAAAATTGTTTGTTGAAATTTTTTTGAATTTTTTTTTTTTTTTTAAATTTTAAATCTTCAGAACTTTTTCTACAATATTGGTTTTATATGTTTTTTAATACGACTTACGATTTCCGAGTAAAAAAAATTTAAAAAAAACTGTCTAAAAGTCAATATTGTCAAAAAAGCGCTTTTTTAAATGCCCATATTTTTATGATTTAGTTAGGTCTATCAAATAACCAAAAATTAACAAAATCGGTCATCCGCCAGTTAAATTTCTCATGGATTTGCTCATAAGGGCGTCCCGTCAAATCTAAACTTTCGAATTTCGTGTCGTACATTAAAAAAAACCTTGTAAAACAAGAAAAGTTTGTATTTTTTTTCTACCTCCTATTTGACGAAAATTCCCAGCAATTTTACAAGCTTTTTACCAATAATTTTGTAATTTTATAAGATTTTTACCAATAAAATTGTAAATTTACAACTTTTTTGACGCGTGATTTTATTAGATTTTTTTTCTGCCTCCTATTTTACGAGAACTCCTAGTAAAAATTACGAGCTTTTTTGTAACTTACAAGCTTTTTAGTAATAAAATTGTAAAATTGCTAAATTTTTGGCGCAATAAAACTTACAAGGAATTCTTGCGAATTTTTTATATTTTTTTTTTGTCAAATTATCTTGAAAAATTGTAAAATTACAAAAAAAAAAATGTAAATCTCGATCGAAATTTATTTGTTTAATACAAAGAAAGGAAAACAGTAAAGTATCGGTAAAATGGGAATACGAGACTTTTTCTAGTAATTTGACAATTTTTTTTTGGGTGTAATATCTACCGAACGCTGGCCACGGAATAGCTGATTATGGTAAATTAATCAAAAACCAGCGGCCAAAATTTTAAAAAAATTATGTTTTTCGAACAAAATTCACGTCCGGATTTTTTAACCAAATCCGGTTTAAAAATTAAGACTTTTTGGGTAAAACCCCCATAATCTAAGGGTTTTTTTTTAAAAAGCTCACATTCTGTGACATTTTTCCTAAAGAAAAATTCTAAGATTCTGAAACATTTTTCCTATTGAAAAATTTTCTGATTCTGACACATTTTTCTTAAAGAAAAATTCTCAGATTCTGATACATTTTTCATATAGAAAAATTCTAAGATTCCGAGACATTTTTCTAAAGAAAAATTCTCAGATTCTAAGACATTTTTCGTATAGAAAAATTATCAGATTTTGAGACATTTTTCCTATGAAAAAAGTCTCAGAATCTTAGATATTTTTCCTAAGAAAAAGTCTCAGACCCGGCCCACAGTGGGCCAAATTCTTAATCTAGCGTGCAAGAGAGTATTATTCGACTTTGAGAGCACTTAGAAACATGAAATTTGTAATGCAACAGGAAAATGAGATGAACTTCTATATAGTCCAAATGTGGGCGGTATTTGAAGGGGCGTGGCACTAGAGTTTCTGTTTCGGTTAAAACCGTAACCGAAACCGCGGTTATTGAAGCCAAAAACCGAACCCGAAACCGACCCATATATTTTCGGTTACCCGCTTTTTAATAATAGAATAGATTTTTTATATTTTTTTTTGCATTTAGAAAAATTAATTTAAATAAACAACTATTTACATACAAATATATTTTATATCGTCGAACTATATTCAATAAATGCCAACTCGAAAAAGCTTACTTTTCAGGAGAGCTAAAAAACTAGTTATTTCGCATATTATTGCAAAAATAAACAATGTACCTTCCATAAAATGGTTTAAATATTCTAAATAATTTATACCGATGCAAAAAATTTCATATTTTGCACTGGTTTGCGTATTTTTTTGAGATGGCATTTATTACTATATCAAAAAACAAATATTTTTTTAGAGTTGGCATATTTTGTCGGAAAATAAAAATAATTTTTTTTTGGAAAAATTTTTAAAATTTTTTTTTTTTTTGGTTTTTGTTATCCTTAGTACGGTAATTGCAAAAACTGAACAAAAAATTAAAAATCTTTGCATATTTTTAAAAGTTACTAGCTCCGAAAGCCATTTAATCTCAGGGTGGTCAACTTTGGCACTCTGTAACTCACGCTGTATTGCAATAGGGTCACTCCAAACTAGCAATTTTGAAAGCTTATATCATTGACTTTATTTGCCCCATTCATAATGTTTCAATCTGATAAATAGTTTGAAAGTTACATAAATACAAGCAATTTTTTTTTTGCAAACACTATTTACCGATATTTTCAAAATGTCAATATCTCGAGAACCAGTCATTAGATATCAAAATCTTTACAAGATTCGTGTTTAGCATGGCAAATGCAATAAGATATGTGGTCTAATTTTTTTTTTTAAATTTTTTGAAAAATTTTTGGAAATTTACAATGGGAGTTGGCATTTATTTTCACCAAAAAAATATGTACTTTGAGTTAGCAGAATAACAAAAATGAATGTAAAACGACAACAAATTATTTTTTTGCTCTGAAATTTTTATGGCAGATAGGTATTACATAGGGGAGCTATTTGCCATCGGAAACTCATTTCCGTCAAATTTGAGTTGGCATATTTTGAATATAGGTTCACGATATGTTTTTCGTTAAAAAAATGTTAATTATTAACTTTTGCATAAGCGAAATTTCACTGCTACGCAGTCACTTTAACATTTTAATGTTACAGTGACTAAACGATTCATATTGTATTCACAATTAGAATAACTATTCAAAAAAGCGAGTGGCTATAATTAAGCAGGTAACATTTTAACTCGCAATTTTTAATTAGGGAATGTATGAAGTTTCAGATAACTTATTGTAAGATTTTTCGTCTCAATAAAAATACGGGTTATAATGGCAAATTTAAAATCTTTTTAATTTAAAATTTTTGCTTTACTATTGAGATAACTGTGTTTATATCCAGTTGAAGAATTATTCAGTTCTGAAGTTAAGGAACCACTGGATCTGTGGAAGATGAACTGAATTCCTATGTTTAAAAGACATTAGCGGAAGATAAACCAAAATAGAAATTTAAACTGAATTCGATTCTAATAAAAACTTTTTTAAAATGAAGTTTTTCCACCGGAATAAAATTTTTACTTATAACCGAAAATAACCGAAACCGATCGGTTATTCAATTTTTTATAACCGTAACCGCGGTTACTAAATTTATCGGTTATTCAGAAACTCTACGTGGCACTTATTAAAACAATGTCATAATAAAATATAGGTAAAGTAGAGCCAATAATAAGCAGAGAAAGTAATTTTTTTAACGTAAAAAAGATTTTTAAACAGTTTAGAAAAGAAATATTTTATTTTGAGTAAAAAAAAAATTTTTGAGTGAAAATTTTTTTTTTTTGAGTTTAAATTTTTTTTTGCTTGTAAAATTTTTACATTGGGTTAAAAAATGTTTGAGAATGTCAAAAATACACAGTAAAATATTTTTGTGGCTCATCAATGTCATTTAAAGCGTTTAGGTGTTTTTTTTTAGCGTAAATTCAAGGTACACCAATCTAAAATTCACGGTTTTGCTTACAACTTCTGAACCACTGAACCGATTTGGCTGATATTCAATACCAACTAGACTAGGAACATAAAAAATATATATGCCAAGCGTCAGCAGCAACAGAGTTGCCGTTTGAAAGTTATCGTGTTTTAAACAGACAGACGGACGGACATTGCTAGATCGACAGAAAAACAAAAACCAGCAAAAACCAGCAGCCAATTTTTTTATTATTTTGGAGCTCAGTATCTATTCTTTTGAAATCATGTAAAAACCCTATAAAAGTAAGCGGTGTTAGTACCTAAATTCATTAACAAAATTCAAGTTTACTTTAAAAATAATTCCATTGTGGACTCTCTTTTTAATTCACGTTTTTTTACGAACAACAACACAAATTAGCTTCAAATATACATTCCTTGAGGTTAAAATATAACAAATTATTTGATAAATTGCCTTAATACGGTAGTAAAATAGCAGTTTAAACAAACAACACGTCTACACAGAACTTGAAGAATTTTTTTTATAAAAACTAATTACTCATGTTTGGCTGCCTACTACGATGGTTTTTGCAATAAACAAAGAAATTTTATTAGCGTTAACTAAGGTAGGAATAGTGCAATCATATATGCGATACCAATTCAATATTGTAAAAACTTCATTTTTCGACCAACTGCGCACCAGATTCAACATTTGGTCCACTGTGCGGTCCTCCCCCCCCCCCCCCCCCTTTATACGCCACTGCGCTGATTTATATATATAAACATATAAATAATTTTCAAATCAAATTAGTTCTAAAAGTTGGAATTTTGTTATGTCAAAAATATTAAAAAAAAATTAAAACACGATTTTGGTCCACAATTCTGATTAGTATCTGTGGACCAAAATCGCTGATCAGCATTTTTGTACTAAAATCAAATTTTTTGGTTTTTTTATTTTTTAGATAAAATGGTAACATATTCTAAAATCTCTTTTTTGAATTTTTTAAAATATTTTTCCTAAAAAAAACCCCAAAACTTCCTTATTTTTGATCCGGATTTCGGCAAAAAATTCGGACATGAATTTTAGTCGAAAAATTTAATTTTTTCAAACTTTAATCGTTTGTTGCAAAAAAAAATTTCATAAATTTTCCCCGAATCAGATATTCCGTGGAATGGAGCTTCAATTTTTTGGTATCAACAAAATATATATTTTTAACTGAATGGGTCATTTTTGACCCTCTATTAAAAAGGGTTAACGATTTTTTTTTTTTTAACACAGAAGACATTTTATACTTGTTTATAGCACAAAATTTAAACTCTACGCTTCAAATTTTCTGCGGGGGTCATTTTTGCTCACCAGTCAATGTGGGTTAAAAACGTCCTAAATCGGTGAGATTTAATGACAGACTTACAGTTATCTTATAGAATGCCACGACATCAAAAACAGTTCATTTTCCCAAAAATGCAATTTAAAAGATTTTATTAAGCCAAATTATTGATAAAACCAACATTTCCTTGAAATCCTCCAACTTCCCCCAGCAATTCCCGAAAACTGGAATGACGGATGTCCGCCATATTTTACATTTTTCTTCTACAAGGTGTTCTTAATGAATTCAGAAAAAAATATTATATATTTAAAAAAAATTTTAATAAAATTGTCAAATTGTGAAAAAAGGTGTTTTGAGAACCCCCTAAAATCATGAAATTTTTTTTTTTGGTATCAAGTTTGAACGGGTTAAAACTTTTTTTTTAAGTCTCATTTGTAAGTAGTATTTACGATCAAATATTATAATTTTTTAATTTTTAATTAATTTTAATAAAAAACAAGTAGAAAAGTTAAATTCGACTTTGCCGAATCTATGAATACCCTCCACAATGCATTTTTTAAAGGGTACACTCAAAATAATTACTCTGTTAAATACTCTGTAAAATGACTGTAATCTCAATTCGACAGATATTTGACAAAGTTATCTGTCGAAATACAGATTTTAAGAAAATACTTCGTATTTTCTTGTGACCGAAAAACAAAATTTTGTAAAATTGGAGTTACTCGCTAAAAACTTGTAATTTTCACAATAATAAAAAAGTAAATTTACAATTTGGAAGCATTAAAGCGGGAAAATTTAACAAAATTTTAATTTTAATTAATGTTTTTGAAGCAGAGAAGTTTTACTCATAAAATGGATTTAACTACAACTTTGTAAATTTACAGTTTTTTTTTTGTAAAATTTTGAACTCATAAATGCATTTAACTAAAACTTTGTTAATTTACAGAGTTTTTTGGTAAAATTCTTCTTGGTTTAATCGGTTTTTTACAGATAATTCTGTAAATTTACAGTTTTTTTTTTGATCGAAATCATTTTACAGAGTTTTCTTCGTAAAATAACAAAAAATCTTGCTGGTTGGAAATCTATGGTATTTTCTGCTGGCTCAGCAGAGTATCTCTGTAATTTAACAGAGTGATTATTTTGAGTGTAGTACATTTTTTAACGTGAAAAAATTAACAATTTTGATTAGAAATATTTTATTTTGAGTAAAAAACTCTTTTTTTGTCATTTTTTTTTTTTTTAAGAAAAATTACTAATTTTTTTTTTTGAGTGTTTAATTTTTTTCGAGAGTAATGTTTTTTTTTACTGTAAAAATATTTCTGAGTGAATGCACGTACGTATGTACACAAAATATTGTCATTTTTGTAAAAAAAAAACTATTTTTTTTTTGTGTAAATTTTTTTTGAGTGTAAAATTTTTTTTGAGTGTAAAATTTTTTTTGAGTGTAAAATTTTTTTCAAGTGTAATTTTTAAGTTACCAATGCTTTTAAAACTAAACAAGTTTAAAAAGCATTGCTTTAAAATTAAAAAGTTTGAAAAGCATTGTTTAGTTACCACCAATGCTTTTAAAACTTGTTAAAACACGTGGCATTTTAGATAAAACTTATCTGAAATTTAGGGTTTTGCTTATAACTTTTGAACCACTGGACCGATTGAGCTGAAATTTAATACAAAGATACATGCCAAGCTTCAGTAGTCTCATTATTGTCTTTCGAAAGTTATCGTGTTTTTTATCTCGTAAATTCGCGAAACACCCTTGCCGAAATTTACTCTTTTGCTCATAACTTTTGAACCACTGGACCGATTTGGCTGGATTGCAATACCAACCTGACCAGGTAAATGACAAACATATATGCCAAACTTCAGTAGCCTCTGTAAAGTCTTTCAAAAGTTAGCGTGTTTTCTACGGACAGACAGACAGACGGACGGACGGACGGACGGACGGACGGACGGACATCGCTAGATCGACTTAAAATCGATCGAGGATCATAAATATTTATACTTTATGGGGTCCTAGACCAATATTTCGAGGTGTTACAAACGGAATGACAAACTTATATATACCCTCTATCACTAGAGTGGAGGGTATAAAAATTTCGGAGATGGATGTGTGCCATGGAGTTGGGTCAAAGTAAAACGCGCGCATCGAAGTTTTTTGGTTATAACTTTAGAACCAATTAGAATTTCTTTACGAAATAAAAAGAAATAGACAGTAGACACTTTTGGCTAGTAGCCTGTTTTTATTTTGATGATTTATCACTAGTACCCTACATTTAAATGAAAGACAAAGCCATGGCATTACTATGTAAAAAAAAAAAAAATATTTTTTAGAGTTGGATTTTGCAAAAATCCCAACTTTGAGGCTCATAGTGGAGACAGAAGATAACCTCCGATCGGAGTGATATTTTGCATGTGAGTTACCCTTAGGGGACCGACTCTTTTGGCGGGTATTAGAATTTGATCAGAGAGAAAAGTCCAAAAACGAGCCACCCTAGTTTACACCCTCTAGCAGAAAAGTATAAAAAATGCAATTTTACCAAAAACCATAATGTAGGGCATTATCATGTTCGTTACGCATTAAATGCATTGAATGCATTTTGCATTTTTTGCCATTGTGCACAAAACAAAAAAAAATATAATCTTTGTAAAGAAGTTCAATTTGAATATTTGTGCAGAGCATAGTAGTAGTAGTAGTTCATATATTTATAAACTGAACACAAAAACGAAGAGGGCCAGATGTTCAATCAACAACAAAATAATAAAAGGGAGCACAACACAACTTTTGATTATTGTCGTTACAAATTTTTTACTTCTGACAATTTTTCTGTTTTTTTTTTTTTTTTTTTTTGCAATTTTTCGAGTTTGTAACCTACATGACAACATTTTCAAACATACATACGTACAAATATCATGAAATTGTTGAATTGAAAAATAGGCAGAAAATTTAAAAATTTTTAAACAAATTTAAATTAAGAACTTAAAGAATTGTAAAAAAAATAGCAGTTAGGTTAAACAAGAAAATCTCAAGAAAATTTTTTATTTATATAAAAATTACAGACATTTAAGTGCGATTAAAAATGGCAGCTGCCACTGTTTAAACCCATGAAGACCTGTTTATGTTTTTTGATCAATTAAAAAAATTTCTCACTGGGTATTAAAATATTTCAAAAAGAAAAACAGTGCAAGGTGGCGTATGATTAATATTTTGTTTGTTATATGAATTCTATATTACTCATACGCATTGTATTTCTTTTTTGCTATAAAAACAAAATTTAAATCTAATATACCGCTTTCATCTTACAAAATTTTATATAAAATACATTTAATATTCCTTATAAGTCTATTGTTTTGAACAAAATCTTTACCAAATCCTTAGAAATACCAGGTCAAAATGTGAACTTTGTGCAACATTTTTTCTTATTCTTTAATAACAAATTATGTATTCAAAAAGAATATTTTTTTTGTTTTGATTAATGCAACAATAAAGAAAACTTAAACTCTTCCTTTTTTTCTTAAAGCATTACGCCATGTTAAAATTCATAACTAAGATCATGCAAAAGAAATGACAGCTACAACATTTATCTATTCATTCATCCATCTATCCATCCATTCGTTCGTTCGTTCAGTCATTCATAATGCCATAGGTTAGAAAATTGATGTTGTTATGTTGTATGTTGACTTTTACCTATTTTAACAAAAAAAAAATTTGTTATACACTATCATCACACAGAAAAGCAAATACTAGGTACAATGAATATGTAAGAATGAGTATTAATTCATTATGTTATGAATAACAGAGATAAGAAATATTATCCTTTTTTTTGGACTTGCAATATTTCTATATGTGGTACAAACGTTCTTTAGTCAAGGACATTTTTAAGGTAACGGAATGAGAAAATATTTGTCATATTTATTTTTCATGAAAAAGATTATTTTTATCGAAAAAATTGTTATTCTAGCTTGAAGTCATTATTTCCTTTTCTAATTAAAACTTGAATATTCCCATAGAATAATTTTTAAGCAAATTCTTTTTCTTTTTTAAATTTAATTATGTTGGTCGTTTTTGAAAAACTTACAAGGGAAGTCTCCCTGGTGTCACCCTCCGATCTTCATGAAAGTTGGATATGTTGTTAAGAACGAAAATTAGTTCTACACGTATTTTTTTTAGCGGCCCAAACTCATGTGTAGGGGGGGGGGTCGATTTGTATGGGGGGAAAAAAACCTTTTTCAGTTTTTTACGATTTACGCCTATTTAAACAAAATTAATATAGGCATGTGTGGTATCAGATTAAAGGTATTAAAAATACATATCTCGTGGTTCTAACAACGGGCCAAAGAAGTTAATATTTTTCAACTTATTAACAAAAATGTCCTAAAATGTTGGTATTTTACTCAATATGACAAAAAGTTGTGCATGTTTGGACACGTTCTTACAATACGTAGATAGGTTTTCCAAAGACCTTTCATTTGGTATGTAGCATGACTAGGTTTCTTTGCATAATATAGGAGATAAACGAACAAAACTGAGAAATGGCCTTGTCGCCCCCCCTCCTTTTTCGCCCTAAATATGAATTTTGGGCCGCTAAAAAATACGTGTCCCTTTATTTTTTCTACTCTACAAATTAAAACCAATTCCATAAAGATCCGCGGGTGACACTAGGGAGACTTTCCTTGTTAGTCGACACACGTTTTAAAATTTGTCAGATTCCATTGTCAAGACTATTAAGCAAATATAAAAATCCTATACAAGGATTTAAATTACTAATCGCAAATTTTTAAACAATAATATTAATACATATTCTACTGTACCCTGATTAGGAATTAGAAGAAGAAAATTGAACAATCATGATCGTCAAATAGCCAACAAAAAAAATTGAGTTATGATTGAGTTATGACTTTTTTTGTGAACAGGCCCCTAAATGTAATAAAACTGCATTTACAGTTTTTCATTTCGTGATTATGTTTTAAAGAATTAAATTTATAAAATATTTTTTTTAATATTTGTACTTGTCCTAGGATGCCACTAGTGATAGCAAATGAAAGAAGAGTATCTCCCCTTATTTTCCTTTTTTATTTTTACATTTTGGGAAAAAGAAGGTAAGTTTCGTCCTTTCAAAAATGTATCCTTCAATATCATTCAAAATTTTCAACAAAATATGTTGATAAAGTTTTCAAATGACTTAATTTACATCCTTTTATCCTGATATGGCAAAATAGAAAAACGAAAAAGATTAGGGGAGATCCTCATCTTTCATTTGCCGTCAGTGTCATCCTAAAATAAGTACACATATTTCAAAAATATTTTTCAAAATGTATCCTTTAAAATTTTGAAGTCCTTTTAAAAGAAAACAGGATCACGAAATGAAAAAGTGTAAATGCAGTTTTACTCCATTTGATCTCTACTTTCAGACGTATATAATCCAGTTCATGTTTAATATTGGCTGTCGGACGGTGTTATAATACGGTCATTACATTCATTTGTCAAATTATAAGAGGACGTTTGTATAGGGACTAGTTTAAAACATAGACCGATTTTTTTTTCATTTTCAATAGGCTTCGTCATTGGGCCAAATGTAGCTTAAGTTTCAAATTTCATACAAATCTATTGACAATTCCGACCTGTGTCTTGCTCACAACTTTAATATGGACAGACGGACGGACATCGCTAAGTCGCCTCAGAAAGTTATTCTAGGACCAATATTTCAGATAGTTACAAACATCAGCACAAGCTATTATAATAGAAAATAAATTTTAAGATTTTGTTTAAAACATTTCTTGAATGTGGGAAAAACCTACATCCTTGCAAAATTCAAATAGCGATGTCTCGAAAACCGTTCAACCGATTTTAAAAATATTTATGTTCAGCGTATCAAAGACGCAAAATTTTTTTTTTTTATTTTCACAAATCCAAAACATAATGCGCCGGGCGTCACATTTTTGTGATGGCCTTAAACGACCACAATTTAATAAAATAAACCCAGTTGGAAAATGTGTCACTGAGGAAATTTCCACAGTGATTCCTTGAGGAAATGTCTTCAGGTTCGGACAAATCATAAGTAATCCTTGATGACATGTCCTAACATTGTCAGCTCTGAATGTTTGCTTTAAGATTGTGGACAATTCCTCTAAGACGTCTAAACGGAAATGTCTTCAGAATAGCAGTATATTAAATTAGAATTTTAAATCTGGGCAACTCTTCAATTTCCAAGAAACAGATGGCAATATTATGTATTAATTAAAAATAAATTCAAAATCTAACAAGTAGAATAAAAATAATAAATAGACAAACAATTTTCAAAATCAAGTTTGGAACAAGTAGTAAGGTGTGGGACTAATAAACTGGAGGTTCCAGGTTCAAATCCAGTTGGGACTAAAAAAGGCGAAAAGCTTTTTAAATATGAGAAAGATAATTTACAGGGCAAGGAAGTTCATGCACTAAAAATCGCGTTTTTAGCGCTAAAAATATGTATTAAAAATTTAAAAATATGCAGTAAAAACTAAAAAAATATGCATTAAAAATTTATTTATTTTAATATTTATTCATAAAAAATCGTAAAACATAAAATTCAGTGGACCATATTTAGCTTTTTTTCGAATTTCGAAATCGTCGGTGTCGAGAAAGTTGCCTTTTACGGTCGAATTAACACACAAAAATATTGGACCTGTAGGACAATGGATTTGAGCTCATTTTTTGACTTGAAAATCGGAAAATTCCGAATAAAGTGAAAAAAATGTTTAACTTTTTTTGCTTGTAATTTTTTTTTCTTTACAAATATATATATTTATTTGAAATTAATTTCAAAATACATTAAAGGCCAAATTAAATAATACGATATTTAAAAATATACATCTTCTCCACACTGAGTTAATGTGACGTTATATTTTCAGCAAAAACTAATTAAAAATATTTTTTGTAAAGCAAGAAACAAAAAATAAAAAAAAATGTTACTGACAAAAATTTTTTTTTTCCCCATAAAAACACTTTTTTAGTAATGTCCGAATATAAAATAATATTTTAAGCAACAAAAAAGTTAAATTTCTTTTTCACGTTTTTCAAAACTCATGGTCCTACAGGTCCAAGATTTTTGTGTTAATATCGACCCGAAAAGGCAACTTTCCCGACCCCGACGTTTTCGAAATTCAAAAAAAGCTAAATTTGCTCCACCATAGTGTAAATATTTACAAATACGTATGTTATCGCGTCCCGAATTCGGACTTTTCTAATATAAAAACACTTGCCCCAAAACGATTGGCAATTAGGACCCTTTTACGGTAAAAATTAAAAAAAAAAATACATAAATTCAGTTTTTTTGATCTCATTGTCAGTGCAGTTTAATAAAAAAAATTAGGAACACCTCTTTCTGTCATTTAGATGCAGCCCTTGACCGAAATTACTCCATGAAAATTGTTCTTATATTTTTCCTACTATATGGGGCAATTTTTGCTTAAATTTTTGGACAAAAAAAAATATTTGTTTTATTTCTTTTTTATCAAAATACATGAACCCATTTGCACATTTTTAATGAAAAATAGCAAACTTCACTAAAATAATAATTTTTTTTTAATAAATATTAAAA
This sequence comes from Pegoplata infirma, assembly GCA_963921195.1. Taxonomy (NCBI): domain Eukaryota; kingdom Metazoa; phylum Arthropoda; class Insecta; order Diptera; family Anthomyiidae; genus Pegoplata; species Pegoplata infirma. Next base: position 62,596,077 of record OY992540.1, read on the forward strand.
AATATGCAAGAAAATATGTAGTTTAAGCAAAATATGCAAAAACATGCATTTTCATCAAAATATGCAAAAATATGCACTAACAAATCAATGCCATTTTAAAGCAAATTCGATGATTCGCGAAGATAAATACTTTAAGTTGTGCTCAGGCTAACGACAACAAACATGTATTTACATGAACCCCCTTGCCCTGATAATTTATAAAGGAAAATTGATAAAAGTAAAAACTAAAGGAAATACAATTTTTTTTTGTATTTTCGGAAGATCTTTGTCAGAAATTTCCCCTAAGAAGTCTTAGGTGACATGTCCCCAGAAGGTCAGCCCTGACCACTGCTGACTTTGAGTGATGACATTTTGAAAATTTGTATGAAACTGTCCTCAACCCAGTACATAGAGATGTCTTGTGGATGTCAGCAGTGACTCTGACATGTCACCGCTCCGTTTCTGAGGATGGCTCGAGGACGTTGCCACTGGAAAGATTCTATGGGGGAAAATTTCAGAAATAGGTTACTCTTGATACTTTTATTATTTTGTATTTCATATTACCGGTAACAAAGTTACAGAAGTTATTGCATTCCAAACACAATAACTCTCCCAAATTTTGTATTTCCATGAAAAATGCACAAATTCTTAATTAGTCCAATTATCTAAAAATAAGTGTCCCAAACAAAAAAAGCACATTAGTACCACCATTTCCATCAATGATCTCCAAGTTATGTGTTTAACTTTAACATGTGCATGTGTATGAAATGAAGGATTTTTTTTTTTTTTTTATTTCTTGAGCAGCATGCTAAAGTATCATTCATTACATAGCTCTTAGCAGATATTTTAGTCATTTGTATACAAATGTATATGTAAGAAGGTATACAACATACACAGGTAATACTCTTTTTACGAAATTAAATGATGATGAAATAAGTCAGTACACGTCAATGGAAATCGCGTTTATTAAACTTCAAAACTCATACGAAATTATGTGTTAGAAACCGATTTCAAAACTAGTTTTTAACTGCGTCAAATTCTAATTCGCTTTAAAATAGTAACACGTTAATCCAGGGTTAGCTGCTCATGTATTTTTTCTTATTGTCGGTATTTTTTCAGTTATTTAGTTTGGCCTAGTGTTATTGTAAATGTTTTTTTTTTTCATATTGTTGGTCATATTCTTTCTATCATTCACTCATTTGTCTTCTTATTTCATTTCTATCACAATCATGTTATATTACATTGTTGAGTTCAGTTTTAATTTTTTTTTGTATATGCTTTTTTTATGTCATTTATAATGAAAAGTTCCATATTTGCAGTTGCCTTCATCGTCTACGTGGTCATTGTAGTAGAGTCATTTACAAACACATTCATACCTTAAGCTTCATCCATATACCTACATATTTGTACATACAACTGTATTATGTGTTTTACTCTATTCTTGTGTTCAACATACCTTTAGGTCGAGGCGTTGAGGTCAGTTTAGTAGGCTGTATATCATATTTTTTTTTTCTTTGTCTTTTGTACTGTTTTTCTTTTTTGAATCCTAGTACAAAAAAATATAAAATTCAAATATAAACAACAAAAAAAAAATAATAATTTTTGTTTCATCCAGGTATAATTTTTGTTATTTCTACTGCATACTTTTTAGGGTCTTCCTTTATGATGTTGTTTTAAAAGTGCAAACAAAAAATGTGCAAACGTCATTCATTGTTGTGTTAGAGTTCCAGTTTTTTTTTTTCTCATTTGAGGTTCTTTTTTATTATTATTATTACTTTGTCATTTTGTTGTGTGAAGTTGTTGTATATTATTTATTATGTAACACCATTTCTTAGATAAAACAAATTTTCTATATAAAATGTTGCTAAAACAAATGTTCTATATAAAATGTTGCTAAAACAAGCTTCTTTAAAAAATGTTGCTAAAACAAATTTTCTTTAAATAATGTTGCTAAAACAAATGTTCTATATAAAATGTTGCTAAAACAAATTTTCTTTAAAAAATGTTGCTAAAACAAATTTTCTTTAAAAAATGTTGCTAAAACAAATTTTCTTTAAAAAATGTTGTTAAAACAAATTTTCTTTAAAAAATGTTGCTAAAACAAATTTTGAATAGAAAATGTTGCTTAAACAAATTTTCCTTAAAAAATAATGCTAAAAATTTTTTTTTAAATGTTGCTAAAACAAATTTTATTTAAAAAAGGTTGCTAAAACAAATTTTGTGTAGAAAATGTTGCTTAAACAAATTTTGTATAGAAAATGTTGCTAAAACAAATTTTCTATAGAAAATGTTGCTAAAACAAATTTTCTTTCAAAAATGTTGCTAAAACAAATTTTTTATAGAAAATGTTGCAGAACAAATTTTCTATAGAAAATGTTGCAAAACAAATTTTCTATAAAAAATGTTTCTATAAAAAATGTTGCTAAGAACTAATTTTATATAAAAAAATGTAGCTAAAACAAATTTTCTATAGAAAATGTTGCTAAAACAAATTTTCTTTCAAAAATGTTGCTAAAACAAATTTTCTTTCAAAAATGTTGCTAAAACAAATTTTCTATAGAAAATGTTGCTAAAACAAATTTTCTACAGAAAATGTTGCTAAAACTAATTTTCTATAGAAAATGTTGCTAAAACAAATTTTCTATAGAAAATGTTGCTAAAACAAATTTTCTATAGAAAATGTTGCTAAAACAAATTTTTTTATAGAAAATGTTGCTAAAACAAATTTTCTATAGTAAATGTTGCTAAAACAAATTTTCTATAAAAAATGTTGCTAAAACAAATTTTCTATAAAAAATGTTGCTAAAACAAATTTTCTATAAAAAATGTTGCTAAAACAACTTTTCTATAGAATATGTTGCTATAGAAAATGTTGCTAAAACAAATTTTCTATAGAAAATGTTGCTAAAACAAATTTTCTATAGAAAATGTTGCTAAAACAAATTTTCTATAGAAAATGTTGCTAAAATAAATTTTCTATAGAAAATGTTGCTAAAACAAATTTTCTATAAAAAATGTTGCTAAAACAAATTTTCTATAGAAAATGTTGCTAAAACAAATTTTCTATAGAAAATGTTGCTAAAACAAATTTTCTATAGAAAATGTTGCTAAAACAAATTTTCTATAGAAAATGTTGCTAAAACAAATTTTCTATAAAAAATGTTGCTAAAACAAATTTTCTATAGTAAATGTTGCTTAAACAAATTTTCTATAAAAAATGTTGCTAAAACAAATTTTCTATAAAAAATGTTGCTAAAACAAATTTTCTATAAAAAATGTTGCTAAAACAACTTTTCTATAGAATATGTTGCTAAAAAAACTTTTCTATAGAAAATATTACTAAAAAAACTTTTCTATAGAAAATGTTGCTAAAACAACTTTTCAAAAGAAAATGTTGCTTAAACAACTTTTGCTAAAACAAGTTGCTAAAACAACTTTTCTATAGAAAATGTTGCTAAAACAACTTTTCTATAGAAAATGTTGTTAAAACAACTTTTCTATAGAAAATGTTGCTAAAACAACTTTTCTATAGAAAATGTTGCTAAAACAACTTTTCTATAGAAAATGTTGCTAAAACAACTTTTCTATAGAAAATGTTGCTAAAACAACCTTTCTATAGAAAATGTTGCTAAAACAACTTTTCTATAGAAAATGTTGCTAAAACAACTTTTCCATAGAAAATGTTGCTAAAACAACTTTTCTATAGAAAATGTTGCTAAAACAACTTTTCTATAGAAAATGTTGCTAAAACAACTTTTCTTTAGAAATCTAAGAAGAAAAATTTCTCAGACTCTGAGAATTTTTCTTTCCGAAAAATATGTTAGAATCTGTAAATATAATTTATTTCAGAAACAGTTTAGTGCAGCAGCGTTATAAAAAAAAATTTAGTTGTTTAAATATTTTTTTTGCCTTTCAATTTTTTCATTAGTTTAGTGGGTTTGTAGAACATGACAGTTGCAGTGAAATTATTTTCCTTGTTGTTGCATTTGTTATTGTTGTTGGTGGTGGTGTTCTTGGTTTTGTTGTTGCTTCTGTTGTTGTTTTGTGTTTTTTTTTTTACAAAACAAATGCATTAAACAAACCAACCGCTGTGATTTCATTTAGTTCTCTCTTGATGTCAAAAATCCCAAATAATTGCAAATATGGGCCAAAAGGTTTTTTTTGTGTATTTTTGTTTTGTTTGTTTGTGTGTTTTATGGCATACAAATTAAGGTGAAAAGGCGAAAGTTTATGCAAAAAAAAAAACACAACAGCAACAAACAAACAAATTTTTCGTTTAAAGTTTTTTTTGTAGTATTTTGTTGTGTTATATAAATTTAAGATGTGCAAAATTAATGTACTGATATTATTAATGGAACAAAACCAAACGTTGAGAGTGCCAAAAAATAATTTTAATTTTTATAAAATACACATTTTACAAAGAGAAAAAACGGAATATATATTTATGAATCTGCATATTAAATTTTCAATTTTTGATAATGGATATTTTGCTGAACATGTTTCATATAAAAATATTATTTTATAAAATAATTAGTATCATAAAACAAATGATTTTTGAAGGCCAATATATAAAATTATTAAGATTATGATCAAAGACATTTTTGTTATTCAAAAAATCATCATCAGATTACAGTGCAATTTTATAATGCAATGCGTTCACAATATATTTTTATGTTTTTGTGTTTATAATTTCATATTTAAATAATTAGAAACAAATTTTATTATATTTCGTCGCTGTTTTTATATTTATTTTATGGTAGCGTGCTAACCTATGTGTCTGTGGGTCGTGGGTTCGATTACCACCAGAGGCTTTGTTTTTATTCGACCTTTAAAATATTTTATTTTGAGTAGATTTTTTCTAGCTCGAGGTCATTATTTTCTTCACTAATTAAAACTATGATGACAATGACAATGGAATCTAACAAATTCCGAAACACGTGTCAATTAAGTCTTGCAAAAATGAACAACATAAATAAATTTAAAACAGAAAAATAATTTTCTTGAACATTATTCTATGAGAATATCATAGTTTTAATTAGTAAAGCAAATAATGACCTCGAGCTAGAATAAACCTACTCAAAATATAATATTTTAAAGGTCGAACGATTTGTCATTAGACTCGTTTGCTACTTTGTAGTAAATCGTTTCTATTTTTGCTAAATATTCTTGACAATGGAATCTGACAAATTCCGAAACACGTGTCGATTAAGTCTTTCAAAAATTACCAACATAAATTAATTTAAAACAAAAAATAATTTTCTTGAAAATTATGCTATGAGAATATCATGGTTTTAATAAGTAAAGAAAATGATGACCTCGAGCCAGAATAAACATCCTCAAAATATAATATTTTAAAGGTCAAATAAAACAATTTTTATTTTTTAATAATAATTAATCAGAAAAACAATTTTATTTTGCTAAATAATCTTGACAATGGAATCTGATAAATTCCGAAACACGTGTCGATTAAGTCTTGCCAAAATGACCAACACAAATTTATTAAAGACAGAAATATAATTTTCTTGAATATTATCTTATGTGAATATCATAGTTTGAAAATAATGACCTCGAGCTAAACCTATCCAAAAAAAAAAGAAAAAAACTTAAAAAAGGTATAAAAGAGACAATTAAGGTTAAGGAGTCTCGGCCTATCACCCATATCGGTGATTTAGGTGTTCAAAAAACAAATCGTTTTTGGATTTTTAAGCCATTTCTTCTTAAGAAACTTTATGATGTTTTCATATGAGAAGAAAGATTTTTTTAATATACTTGTAAAATAACAAAAAAGAAGCCCCGTAAAATAATTCTTTGCTGCCTCCTGTTTAACAAAAGTTTCTAGTAAAAATTAAATTTTTATTGGCAAAAAGCTTGTAAAATTACAATCAATTTACTAGCATTTTACCAAAAAAAATTGTAAATTTAAAATTTTTTTGACGCGATTAAAATTACAAGGACTTCTTGTGACTTTACTAGATTTTGTGCTACCTCCTATTTGACGAGAATTTTTAGTAAAAATTATGAGTTCTTTTTTGTAATTTTACAAGTTTTTTCCAATAAAATTGTAAATTTGCGACGTTTTTGATGAGATAATACTTAAAAGGAATTCTCTACTCTACACTCAAAAAAATAAAACTGTAAAGTTAACAAATTTTTTTTTTGTTAACTCGAGTTTACTGGCTTTTTAGCAAATTTTTAGTTAAAATCGGCGTTTTAACTACTTTTTTTAGTTAAGTTCAATTTACGAAAATACTAGTTTTGAACAAATTTTGAATTAATTTTTTTTGTTGACTTCAAAACTGAGTTTACGAATTTTTACTAATTAATTTGCTGATTTTTCGTAACAAATTTGTTAAGTGAAATTTCTTATGTAGCCTCCTATGCAAATCTCATAAGTTCTACTTAAGCTGATGAAAAAACAGAAAAAACAAACTTACAATTTTTTACAAAATATTTTGTAAATTTTAGTTTACGAAAAGTAACAAAAAGTTTAGCTGAATTCAACTAATTTTTTTGTTAATATATGTACATAAAAACGTTACGAAATTTCAGCTAAATTTTTTGTTAAAATTACGGTTTATTTTGCTACATTCATTCTACGAAAAGTTAGCTAAATATTTTTAGTTAAATTAACTAAAAATTTAGTAGGCCCAAAATCAGGTGCTTTTTTAGTTAAATTTAACTAAATTTTTTGCTAACTTTTCAGTTTTTTTTTTTTTTTAGTGTAGTGATAGAGAGTATATATAAGCTTGTCATTCCGTGAGTAACACCTCGAAATATTGGTCTAAGACCGCATAAAGTATAGATATTCATGATCCTCGATCGATTCTAAGTCGACCTAACGATGTCCGTCTGTCCGTGTGTCCGTCCGTCTGTCTGTCTGTCCGTCTGTAGAGACATCTGAAGTTTGGCATATATGTTGGGCATTTACCTGATCAGGTTGGTATTGCAATCCAGCGAAATGGGGAGTGGAGATAGGGCGTAGGAATGTTTTAAAAAAATGTTGTAGGGTAAAAATAAATGGGGGTCGGTCTCACTAATGACCCCTCTCTGACGCACCATTGGACCGATAGAATCTGATTAAATAAAACAAATTTACAAAAAATAAAAAAATTTTATGGGGACCGCCTTAACAGTTAAAGATAGAGGGTAGGTGTGTTCATAAAAAATGTTTGGACTAAAAAAATATTGTGGTTCGGTCATACATTTTGTTGCTCTAAGGGCACTATTAGGGCAGTTAGAGCGATTGGAGCAAATTTTAAAAAATTACGTTTTGTGTGGGAGCCGTCTTAGAAATTGGAGATAGGGTATTAGTTTGTTCAAAAGAAATGAAAAGACGTAAAAATTACTGGGATTCGGTCTTACAAATGACCCCTCTATGACGCATCATTGGAGCAGTAGAAATGATGTTAAGATTGGAATATTACAATAAATTTTTTTTTAAAAAAAAATGTAAAAAAAATAGTAATAATCGTTATCCCACGATCCTCCTGGGCAAAAAATTTGTAGCATCGTTAGAAGTTTTACACAAAAAAATTTCAAAAAAATTGAAGAGTACAAACATTTTTAAAAATGATATTTAAATTTTAAAACTTAAAAATCGCATACTAGAGCGCTTTTAAGAATTTTTTGGGATTTTTTTTTTTAATTGGTCAAAAAACAAAAATTTTGAAAAAATAAATTTTAAATTTGGACCATTATTGAAGAAGTTATGAGTAAAAGAAGTTTGAGTAAAGGAACAAACTACAAATTTTTAAAAATTCGATATATTTTGAACGGGTCATCAAAAAAATCTGATAATTTACCACGAAGGAGTTTTCGAAGGGTACTAAAAACTGTACACAAATTGGAAAAATCTAAAAAAAATTTTTCAAAGTGTCCAATTTGACATGGAATGCCCCATATATATTTATGAGCAAAAGACTGAATATCGTTTTTTGTTGTGTTTCCAATTCGGTTAATCGATTAACCGACTCCTCGATTAATCGCCTCTATTTTGGTTAATGTCGAAACAAATAATTTAAAACGCGAAAATTTATTCGACACGAGTAATCGGTTAAAATGGTTTGATTAACCGGTTAATATTATTATCTATATATTCTGCTATAATTTACAGAAACCAACAATTGACAGTTTAGAAAAGCAAAATTGAATTTTAGAAGAGACCAATTGAAATTAAGAAAAGCACAATTGAAATTTACTAACTCCAATTGAAATTTAGAAACACCCAATTGAAAACCCTAATTTAAATTCAGAAGCGCTCTATTGAAATTTAGAAAAGCCCTATTGAAATTCAGAAAAGGTTATAAAAATTCAAATACCTCAATTGAAATTCATAATCCCAATTAAATTCAACAACTCCCAATTAAAATTTAAAAAAGATCAATTGAAATTGAGAAACCCCCAATAAGTTTAGAAAAGAAAAATTTAAATTAAGAAATTACAATTGATTTATTGAAATTCAAAAAGAACAATTAAAATTCAGAAATCCCAATTGAAATTTAGAAAGCCAACTGAAATTCAGTAATTGAAATTTTAAAATCCTAAATGAAATTCAGAAAAGCCAATTGAAACTCAGAAATCTCAATTTTAATTAAGAAATCCCAATTGATATTTAGAAAACTAAAATTAAAATATATAGAAATCACAATTGAAATTTTGAAGAGAACAATTGAAACTCTGAAAGACATAATAAAAACTCAAAAATGCCAATTGAAATTCAAAAATGCCAATTGAAATTCAGAAATCTTAGTTTATATTCAGAAACCCCCAATTAAGAAATTAAAAAAAGCAAAATTATATTTAGAAATTTAAAATTTGGAAAACCCCAACTGAAATTCACAATTAATTGAAATATCGAAACCCCAATTGAGATGAAATTCAGGAATTAAATTAAAATTCAGAAATTATTGTTATTTCTAAACTGAAAATTAAATTAAATTAAATTAAAAATACTTTTATTTTTTGTTACCTTATAACAAATCGTATACTTAAATACAAAATTAAATATAACATATTATTAAGTATTTATTATTTTTTACGATTAATCGATTAATCGCCAAATTTTCCGATTAATCGACCCGAATAACCGATTAATCAGTTCTCGTCATTTTTTGAATAATGCCCTAACCGGTTAACCGGCAGGGTGGAATAATTGGAAACACCAGTTTGTCGTGAATTTACGAGATAAAAACACGCTTAATTTCGAAAGGCAATTCTGAGGATGCTGAAGCTTTACATATTTATGTATTTACCGTTCCCTTGATCTGGTTTGTATTGAATTTCAGATAAATCGGTCCAGTGGTTAAAAAATTATTAGCAAAACCGTGAATTTCAGATTAGTTTCACCTTAAATTCACGTGTTGAAAACCCGTTAAACATGTTTTAAAAACATTGGTAAGTCACAAAAATATTTTACAACGTGTTTTTGTCACTCAAAAATATTTTTACACTAAAAAAAAATAAAGTCGAAAAAATTTTACACTCAAAAAATTAAATTAAATTATTTTTTTTTTTTTTTCAAAAATTACTTTAAAAAAAGTTTTTTTACACAAAATAAAATATTTCTAATCAAAATGTTATTTTTTTCACGTCAGAAAATTTACTATCACTTAAAAAGGGCATTGTGGAGGGTATTCGTAGATTCGGCCAAGTCGAATTTAACTTTTCTACTTGTTTTTAAGTGTACTTATCCAATGGTGGTATAACCTTAAAATTCGGCTTCGTGAAATATTTTTTTTTTCATGAAAATTTGTAAATTATGGGCGGTATTTGTGTGAAGTCATAGACCTACGATATCCATATAAATATTAAATAGTCCTCACTAAATTTAAATTGACACGTATTATTACTCTAAATGATATTCCGGTTAGTTCGGGAGTTATCGAAATTTTCCCGAAGGTTCACAATGTTTCATAAGAGGGCAACGAAATTTTTATATACTGTTATGACCGATAAGCCGAGACACACCGTTCTTTAAAATGTCTCTTTTCTTTATATTTTAAGTTTCAGGCAATTAGATTTATAATTTTTATAAAAAATTATTGGCTGAAAAATATCAATTAAATCTATTGATCAAATAATTACAACGAGTTAATTATTGTTTTGATCAACATTTTTGCTTTTTCTTTAACTATTAAATTAAAAATTTTCAACATACCATTTTTTCGCTTGATTTATTTGAATACATTTAAGACTTTAAATAAAAAATTGATAAAATTTGTGATTAAAATCGAAAATAGTTTTATTAAAAAAAAAACCATAAATAACTTACAATTTGATGATTTATATAACAATGTTTGTCATCGGAGGAGTTTCAATTAAAAAAAATAATTGAAACCGCGTTTTTGGTGATTGAAGGTAAGTCAAAGTGTGGAGGGAAGTCGAAGTCTACATGTGTATACAATTTCATTTGTAGTAAAAATGTGTTGAACATTGTAGGCTCATTTCACCCTGCAAACAAAACGATAAGACATCGATTCGCCCCAGGAAAATTTTTCAGAACCGATTCTGACAACACTTGTTCTAGAACAGGTTCTTCGGTAATCATACACTATTACACTTTAATTATTCAGAACAAGTTAAGCGAACATTATTGTAAAGCTTGTTCTCTGCAATCAAAGTTTATTAACATTTTGGTTCTCAGGAATTAAAAAAAAATTATGTGTCAAAAAAATTAAAAAATAAATATAAATTTTTTTTTTTGTTATCCAAGAGAAAACACGAAATTCTTTAAAATAGCAGGATATAATCGTGAAAATTGTTGAAAAAAAGGTGAGTAAATTTAATTTTCATTGTCTGGGTCGGGTCAAATACTAATAATATTATGTTTTTTATTTTTGTTTGTAGAAAATCCATGTTATGGTATGTCGTTATTGTAAGTCCCAAAATGCAACTTTAGAGGCGAAAAAGGATAAATGTGTGTTTAAAAAATGTAAATATTTAATTTATATATGATTGTCTTTATCTTTGTTAAATAAATTAATGCAATTCAATATATTTCGTCAATTCTTATTTCTGTTCCAAATTTTAGTTCTAGAACCGATTCCGAGGAACAAAAATATGTTCTAATTTTGCTTACAAACACCTATTGCTTTTGGGGCAATCCCTTTGTTAAAAGAATCGGTGTTGCACAAGTATTAGAACAGGTTCTAGGGAAGTATAAGTTGTTCCACAATCGGTTCTTTGCAACGGAAAATTTTGCTGGGGCCGGTTGTATTGCCGATACGACAAATTTTATTGCGGCAATTATCTAATTCGTATCGCCAGCGATACACCTTTCGAGAGAAACTGTTCCACGAAGGCAATACATCTCGGCGATACGAAAACGATTTGTCTTGGCGATAATCGTATTAACGAAAATAATGGATTTGTATGTATCGCTGGAATATCCCGAAAATGATAATCCGGCGATATAGCTATATCGATTTTCTGAAGCTGAAAATAGACATTATTTTTCCATTCATATTTTAGTCATGTTAACAGGACTAAAAACTTTTGCATTTCCCTCAAAAATATATCCGCAACATTCGCTGAATTTTTTATTTTATCTTTTCGTCGAAATTTATATTCTTTTAAAGATTTCTTGTTGTGCTTGATAAATTATTTTATTTTAAATTGAGAAAGAAATAAAAAATTTTCAATATTAATTCTGTTTTATTTATTGTTGGACTTTATATTTTATAACTGAAGTTTTTATTTATTTCGGTTTGAGTCCATATTCTTCCGAAAGCTGTCGACATCTCCACTTAGCCTGTGTTGTCAACTAATTTTTTCAGATTTTCTCATTGTACAACAAAAATAGTATTTCTTAGAAATAATTAATATGGACTCAAACCGAAATAAATAAAAACTTTAATTTTCAATATTTTTTTTGTTTATCGCAAAAATATCATTCGTATGAGAAAATGGCGATATAATAAAAAATACTACTTTGATTTTTTATTGAAATGATAAATTTCAGAATTGCCGCAATATCTATAATTTAAATTCTAATGATTTAAAAAATATTTTTACACTGAAAATACATTTTTTGTCAAATTACACTGTGCTACAAAAAACACAAAATCGAATATACTTTTAAAATAAGGTAGTTAAGGTTGTAGGTCTCGTCGAAAAGATCACAAAAATGCCCATCAAACTTGCCAGACACCCTCACATTTTAAAGTTATTGTCACAAAACTATTTTTTGGGACTTTTCTCACTAAACCACGTGTAGCTTAAACATTTTTCAACCGATTTTCAATTTTTCAACTGTTTTGGATAAAAGACGGATAGGGCTTTTCATGTGTGTGAATTTGTCTATACATATAGAAAAGATATGTATTGATTTTTTCAACATTATCTAATTTTTTGTTATTTTTTGAAAATTTTTTGAGTTTATCGATTTTTTTGCTATAGTTCGTTCAACAACATTTATATTTATAAAAGTATTCTGAAAGAAATTTTAATTGTGAATACGATGAGCTTTATGCCGAAAAAATCGGATAACAAGTGACAGAGTTGTGATAATTTTTCTAAAAAAGAAAATTAAGATTTTGCTTGAAATTGCCGTTCGGATAACCGAGGCAAAAAAAATAAAAAAATAAACGAACATACTAAGGCTGAGTTTTTGAGTTGTAAAATTTATTGGCTTTAGGTTTAAACTGAGTTAAAACCACAAATTCTGTTTTTGAGATGTGGTTTACTTTGAGTTTAACTCATCAATGATGGAGAGTTAAACTAAGGTACAAAAATGTCAAAAAAACACCTCTGATTTTCAAATATACTGGTTAGTGTTGCCATGTTAATGGAAAAAATGTGCGATGATGGCAACTATTCTAATTGGAAATACGATATTTGGTATGGCAATACCACGTTAACCGACATTTGCTAAACTTAAACTGAAAAACAGAATGCTTGGTTAAACTTGGTTTTAATTTAATAAAGTTTAACCAGGAGTTTTATTAAACTTTATACAAATAAAACCAAGTTTAACCAAGCATTCTGTTTTTCAGTTCAAGTTTAGCAAATGTCGATTAACGCGGTATTGCCATACCAAATGCCACATTTCCAATTAGAATAGTTGCCATCATCGCACATTTTTTCGAATAAAATACCACAACATGGCAATACTAACCAGTATATTTGAAAATCAGAGGTGTTTTTTTGACATTTTTGTACATTAGTTTAACTCTTCATCATTGGTGAGTTAATCTTAAAATAAACCACATCTCAAAAACAGAATTTGTGGTTTTAACTCAGTTTAAACCTAAAACCAATAAATTTTACAACTCAAAAACTCAGCCTAAGAGGTCGCGTATCATTATTTTAAAGGTTTTTGGCCTCCTGAATTCGAATTTGACCTTGAAAACGCGCTATCTTATTAAGTTTTTGATATTTCAATTTATGTTAAATATCTCAAAAACTTGACGAGATAGAGCAATTTAAAGGCCAGATTCAGCGCGCTAAAAACCTTTAAAAATATTGTACATGACCTCTTATGATAAACTTATTTTTTTTGCCTGGGATACTGAACGGCGATTTCCTGCAAAATCTTAATTTTCTTTTTTAGAAAAATTATCACAACTCTGCCAATTGTTATCCGATTTATTCAGGATAAAGCTTATCGAATTCAGAATTAAATTTTCTTTAAAAATACGTTTACAAATATAAAGGTTGTTTAACGAACTATAGCAGAAAAAAATCGATAAACTCAAAAAATTTTCGAAAATAACAAAAAAAAATTGATTTTATAGAAAAAATCAATAAATATCTTTCTTTTACGTATTGACCAATTCACACACATGGAAAGCCTTATCCTTTTTCTATCTAAAACAGTTTAAAAATTTTAAATCGAGGGAAAATTTTCTGAATTACACAAGGTTTAGTGAGAAAGTCCCAAAAAAACGTTTTTTGACAATAACTCTGAAATTTGTGGGTGTCTGGCAAGTTTAATGGGCATTTTTGTGATCTATTCGACAAGACCAACAACCTATACTGTGTCACATCAGAAGTATTTTTTCACTGTAGCACAGTGTTATTGGCTAAAAAATTTCAATAAAATCTATTGATCGAAAAATTTAAATGAGTCAATTATTGTTTTGATCAACATTTTTGTGTTTTCTTTAACTATTAAATTCAAAATTTTCAACATACCAATTTTTTCGCATTATTTATTTGAATACATTTAAAACTTTAAATAAAAAATTAACAAAAGTTGTCATGAAAATCGAGAATAGTTTGGTTGAAAAAAAAAATCAATTAATCACCTACAACTTGATGAATTACATAACAATTTTCTTCATCCAAGGAGTTTTAATTAAAAAAATAATTAAAATCGCGTTTTTGTGGATTGCAGAGAAGTCAAAGTGTGTAGGGAAGTCGAAGTCTACATGTTTATACAATTTCATTTGTAGTAAAAATGTTTTGGGCATTGTAGGCTCAATTTAGAAATAAAAAATTCTAATGATTTAAAAAATATTTTTACACTGAAAATAAATTTTTTGCTCAAATTATTAAACATCATACTTTTTGCTGTTAACAAATATTTTAGAAAAATTAAGTTTTCATGGTCGATATCATTGTTATTTGGTTTGAAATGTCAAGGAATAAATATTTTTAAATTTAGCTTTAAAAAAAAAAAAAAATTTAATTTTAATTTTCAGGGTTGTTATCAATGCTTTATCTTTGAAAATGTCTTTAATTTAAATAAACTAACAAATAAAATCAGTATTCTAAAAGTAGCACATGTTCATTTTTATTTTTAAATTATTTACAGCGATATAAATCTTCATCTCTTTCATAAAATCTAACCTATTTTTTTCAAAAAAACAAAACAAAATGGTTTAAATTGTATGTCATTTGTTGTTGCTGCTGTTGCTCTTGTTGCTGTTTATATTCACAACTGTTAATCTCGCATAAACTTTTGTAAACTTTTATGCATGTCAATAATCGCTAACCTACATAATAATCGCAATAATGATACAAAATGTTGGAATATTGTTGTGGTTGTTGTTGTTCTTGTTGTCCTTATTATAAAATGTTATAAATCTCGGTATATGTATGAGAGATTGTGTGTTGTATGTGTTTGTATGTGGAGTGTTAGTACAAGATGTATTATAAAATAAATGTGAAAAACGTGAAAATCTTTTTCTAACACTTTTCATGAATGTTGTTTACACAAGTTCATAACTCGGTGTATGACAACATGAATGAACAAACATCAACACAGATTGTTATGAATTCCAGGAACTACCATCTAATTTTTTTTTTTTGGTTTTTCATTAATATGAAAGGAACGTAAGTTAGTGTTTGCTCCCTTTTTTTTGGTTTTTTTTTATATTTTTTGTTATTTTTGTATTTAATATTTTGTGTCATGTCTGCACATTTAAGCATCATAACGCATTAAACTTACCCAGTTAGTTACTTACTGCTAGATGAAAAAAAAAACGCTGCTTCTTTTTCATATATTTTGTACTTGTACTTGTTTTTTGTGCTTCTTATTTTCAAAAATAAACGGAAATACTTGTAACGGTCATGTATTCAGCAATATGGCGTTATAAAGCAGTGTTGAATTATTTCATATTTTTCACTATGAATACAGTAGAAGATTGTTCGAGCACAATGGGGAGTGCCAATATTATAAGAAATTATCAAAAAATCACAGATCTTTGCTATAAAAACAAGTATAAAAGTTAAATTCGACTTGACCGAATCTATGAATACCATCCACAATGGTCTTTTTAAAGGATAGTAAATGTTTTAATGTATAAAAAATTAACAATTTTGATTAGAAATATTTTATTTTGAGTAAAAAACTGTTTTTTTTTTTTTGTCATTTTTGTAAAAAAAAAAATAAATTACTATTTTTTTTGGAGTGTAAAATTTTTTTCGAGTGTAAATTTTTTTTTTAGTGTAAAAATATTTCTGACAAGGGAAGTATCTCAACCCTTATGAACCGATTTGCCTGAAACTTAAAATATATATTAAAGAGACGATTTTAACGTTGGGGTGTCTCGGCTTATCGGCCATATCGGTGTTTAAAAATTTCGTTGTCCCCTTATGAAACCACACAGAAAGAAATAAAAAAAAAATTTGAGTAAATTTTTAATACTATTGAGTAAAAAATTACTCAATTTTCCACCAGTAAACAATTTAATAGTATTGAGTAAATTTTTAATAAAAATTTATTAAATGTTTGCCAAAAAAATTTGAGTAAATTTTTAATTGACACTATTAAGTGCAGGAACAGAACAAGAATCACCACCTTTTAAAAACAGAACAAGTTTTATTTCACATCGGCGCCGGCCACCGGTTTAATCTGCCAAACCGTATGGAAAAAGTCGTGCCGGGCTTATTCTGTTTCTACTCTGAAAAAAACAAAGTTTAAAAAATTTCATATTTTTTTACAAAGAAAAAAAAACATGTTTTTTCAAACTTTACCAAATATATTTTTGTCTTAAAGACATAAAAAAATTTTATAAATATGATTACAAACTTTCATGTATATATACAAAAAACCATAAACTAAACGAGAATTAAAAAAACTAAGAAAATTCCAAAAAAAATTAAAAAAGCTATTAAATTCTTATTAAATTATTTACTCAATTTGTTTTTAAATTTTTGAGTAAATTTTTAATTGCGTCAATTAAAAAATTACTCAAAACTTTTTTTAAATTTAAACAAGTGATTACTCAAATTGTTTTTCTCAATATTATTTTCTGTGCATGTGGACCTTCGGGAAAATTTTGATAACTTCGGAACTAACAGGAATATCGTCTAGGGCAAAAATACGTGTCTTCTTAAATTTAATAGAGATTATTTCTTATCCATATGGATATCGTAGGTCTATGCATTCACATAAATAACACCCAAAATTTACACATTTTCCTGAAAAAAATGTTTAAAGAAGCCGAATTTTTACAAGGTTATGCCACCATTGGATAGGCATTAAAAAAACCTTTCTTCTCATATAAAAACATCATATAGTTTCTAACAAAAAAATGGCTGAAAAATCCAAAAAACGATTTTTTCACCATTTTTTTACCCATGTTTTGAACCCCTAAATCCCCGATATGGCCGATAAGCCGAGACACCCCAACCTTGGAATTGTCTCTTTTATATAAGTATATTTTAAGTTTCAGGCAAATCGGTTCATATAGGTTGAGATACTTCCCTTGTGAGTGACAAAAATAATCTGTAAAGTATTTTTGTGGTTTATAATTGTTTTTAAAGCTTGTTTTTTTAAAACTCGGGTTTTTCAACACGTGAATTTTAGATAAACCAATCTGAAATACAGGGTTTTGTTAATAACTTTTGAACCACTGGACCAATTTGGCTGAAATTTGATACAAACCGCACCAAATGTCCCGCTACATAAAAACATGTGTCCCGTAAATTTCTGAATAGGTTGTTTGGATAGCCCTATATGTAACTAATAAAATTGCGTTTTTGGTTTTTCAAATTTTCGAAAACTGGGCTTAGGAGGCGTGGTCAAATATTGGAAAAATGGTAAAATTTGTGGCGAGTTGCCTTGATTAAATATTTATCACATTAAAACGGAATGCACCACAATGTCAAAAATTTACGTTCTTATATAGTTTTGTATGGGCTATCGATTAAATTTTTTTTTTTTGAAATTTTCAGAACCCGTTCTGAAATTTTCCATTTTTTTAAAAAGTCAATTTATCAAAAATCCGGCCACTTTTTTTTTTCTTTTTTATTTATTTTTTTAAAAGTTTAGATGTTTTTCCATCCACACAAAAAAAATCAGAAACACGTTCATCTTTTTTTTCGAGAAAATCGCATTTGAACTTTAAATTTCATAACAATTTTGTTATTTGCTTGTATTTCTCTGTTTTAAAGTTGCGAATGAGTAATATTAATTGCATAAATATTCGTCATACGCTCTGTTGACACAAGAAAATACAAGCAAATTACTAAATTGTTATGAAATTTAAAGTTCAAATGCGATTTTCTCGAAAAAAAAGATGAACGTGTTTCTGATTTTTTTTTGTGTGGATGGACAAACATCTAAACTTTTAAAAAAATAAATAAAAAAGAAAAAAAAAGTGGCCGGATTTTTGATAAATTGACTTTTTTAAAAAATGGAAAATTTCAGAACGGGTTCTGAAAATTTTCCAAAAAAAAAAATTTTAATCGATAGCCCATACAAAACTATATAAGAACGTAAATTTTTGACATTGTGGTGCATTCCGTTTTAATGTGATAAATATTTAATCAAGGCAACTCGCCACAAATTTTACCATTTTTCCAATATTTGACCACGCCTCCTAAGCCCAGTTTTTGAAAAATTGAAAAACCAAAAACGCAATTTTCTAAGTTCCATATAGGGCTATCCATATCACCTATTCAGAAGTTTACGGTACACATGTTTTCTTTCGCTGGACATTTGGTGTGGAATGCCTCATATGTTACACTTCAGCACTCTCAGAATTGCCATTTATCTCCATTTAAATTCATGAAAACCCCTTGCCGAAATTCAGTCTTTTGCTCATAACTTTTGAAACACTGGACCGATTTCGCTGGATTACAACACCAACTTGACCAGGTAAATGCCCAACATATATGCCAAACTTCAGGAGCCTCTGTAAAGTCTTTCAAAAGTTAGCGTGTTTTTAACCAATACGGCAAATATCTCAGAATCTGAGAAATTTTCTATTCAAAAAATGTCTAAATTTTTTTATACGAAAAATCTGAGGATTTTAAACGAAAAAAGTCTAAGAATCTGAGAATTTTTTTAAACAAAAAATCTTTCAGAAAAATGTCTCAGAATCTAAGAATTTTTCTATTAAAAAAAGTTTCAGAATCTCAGAATTTCGCCTCTGTTCTGTCTTTCACAACTTTTCAATTCACATGAAAATTTCCGAATCAAGTTTAATGTTTTGTTGATCACGTTTTCATTTGAAGCTGAATTCGAATAATTAAAATTTAAAAATTTATTAGGAAAAAGGTGTATTCGTTTTACTTTCACCAAATTTTATTTTTATGTTATGAAATCTAGAACACCAAAATAATTCGTAAATTTTCATTTTCACATTTTTTATGTGAATTACTTTTTTTGGAACAGCGGCCTTTGTAAGAAAAAAATGTTTCAAAACTTGAAATCTAAAAAATATCTCAGAATCTGAGAACTTTTCTATACGAAAAATGTATCAGAATGTGAGAATTTTTGATACAAAAAATGCCTCAGAATCTGAAAATTTTTCTAAACGAAAAATGTCTCAGAATCTGGAAATTTTTCTATATGAAAAATATATCAAAATCTGAGAATTTTTCCATACGAAAATGTCAGAAAAATATCGGAATCTGAACATTTTTTTAGAATAAATGTCTATGAATCTGATATTTTTCCCTTTGTGAAAAATATCACTGAATCTTAAAATTTTTCTTTACAAAAATCTGAGAATTTTTCTATTAGAAAAATATTTTTCTATATCCAAAAGTCTTACAATTTAAACATTTTTGATACAGAAATGTCTCAAAATGTAAGAATTTTTTACGGAAAATGTCTCTGAATCTGATAATTTTCCTATATGAAAAATATCTCCGAATCTAAGAATTCTTCTTTTCAAAAACATCTCAGAATATGAGAATATTTCTATAAAAAAAATGTTGTTCTATAATAAAAAATTTTTATACAAAAATGTCTCAGAATGTGAGAATTTTTAATACAAAAAATGTCGTAGAATTGAAGAATTTTTCATATGAAAAATGTCAAAGAATATGAGGATTTCTCATAATCTGAGAATTTTTCTATATAAAAAATTTGATATCAAAATAAAAATTTGTCTGTACGAAAAATGCCTCAAAATCTGAAATCCGAAAAATGTCTTAGAATCTTAGAAAATTTCTATACGAAAAATGTCTCAGAAACTGTGAATTTTTCTATTCGAAAATTTTTTCAGAATCGGAGAATTTTTTGAGAATTTTTCTATAAAAAAATGTCTTACACTCAAAAAAAAAATATTGTAAACTAGCAAAAAAAATGGTTAAAATTAGCAAAAAAAACTGTAGTTTTGGACGTTGCAAAAATTTTGGTAATATTAGCAAAACCATTTTGCTAATCAAAAAATTAGGAAAAAAAATGGTAAAATTACAAGAATACCATTTTATTTTTGTAAAAAATCAACGTTGTAAAATTATCAAAAAATATGGTAAAATTACAAAAAAAAATGGTAAAATTGAAATAAATAAAAAAAATTTGTAATTTGGTAAAAAAAACTGTTTTATTTAGTATTTTTTTCATTGATTAGTAGTTGATTTAAAATTTGGTGAATATACTAAAATTTTTTTTGCCTGTTTTTGAGCACCACGTTCTTTAAATGTAGTAATAGCAGCATCAACTATTACTTCAGTTGTTGGATGGTTTCTTCGGCTTGATGGCATCTTCTTTTGCCTTCTTCTCAGCAGCTGTAGTTGCAGTAACTGGACTTCCAACAACATCAAAATCCGAAATGATTTTTTTTTTCACTTAAACACTTTAAACAAAAAATTTAAAGAACAACACTTCACTTTTTTTATTTTTTTTGTGTCATTTTTTTTAGCTTAAGTAGAAAAAATGAGAATTGCGTAGTAGTCTACACAAGAAATTTCTTACATTTTCACGTAAAATTTGTAAAAAATTAACAATTTTTTTTGAATTTTTAATTTTTTTTACATGTATTTAAAAAAAAATAAAAAAAAAACTTTTGGATATTGAAGATTAGGTATCTAAGTATGTGTTAAAATTTAAAAAAAATAATTTTTCAAAATTATCAACTTTTTATTAACAATTTAGGTGGCAAATTTAAAAAAAAAACATTATATAAAATTAGCAAAAAATATGGTAAAATTAGCAAAAAATATGGTAAAAAATACTAAAAATTGTGTAGCTTATTTTTGATCGCCACGTTCTTTAAAGTTACTAATAGCATCATCAACCATTTTTGCAGTTGATGGATGGCTAATTTGCTATGGTGTTGGCAACATCATCTTTTACCTTCTTCTCAGCAGCTGGACTTTCAACAGCAGCAGAATCTGCAATGATTTTTTTTCACACTAGAACACTTTAAACAATTTTTTTTTCTTAAAACTAAGAAAAAAAAAAAATAAAAAGTATTACCATTTCCTTAAGGAAAATACTAATATTTTTGCTAAAATTATAATAAAATAAAAAAAAACTAGCAAGAAAATATAGTAAAAGTACCAAAAAATTTTTGTATTTTACCAATAGTAAATTGCCAAAAAAATCAGTAAAAGTTAAATTTTCACAATTTTTTTTGCTAAAGTTTTGTTGAAGTAAATTACAACACCTTTTACAAATATTTTGACTAAGTTATTTTTTTGAGTGTAGAATCTGAGAATTTTTCTATAGAAAAAATTAATGAGAATATGAGAATTTGTAAAAAGGAAATCTTCTTTAGACTATGAGAATTTTTCTATATAAAAATTTGTCGCAGAATCTCAAGACTTTTTTTATACGAAAAATGTCTTAAAATCTAAAAATGTTTCTATACGAAAAATGTCGCAGAATGTTAGAAATTTTCTTTACGAAAAATGTCTCAGAGTCTGAGAATTTTTGTATACGAAAAATGTCTCAGAATATGAAATTTTTTTTATACAAAAAGTGTCTCAGAGTCTGAGAATACGACATTTTTTTCAGAATCAGAGAATTTTTGTATACAAAAAATGTTCCAAGATTTAAGAATTATTCGAAGCGAAAAATGTCTTAGTAACAATGAATTTTTCTATACGAAAAATGTCTCCGAATTTGAGTATTTTTCTATACGAAAAATAACTCAGAATCTTAGAGTTTTTCTATACGAAAAATGTGTCAGAATCTGAGAATTTTTCATTACGAAAAATGTTTCAGAATCGGAGAATTTTTGAGATTTTTCTATAAAAAAATGTCATAAAATCTGAGAATTTTTCTATACAAAAAATTAATGAGAATATGAGAATTTGTCTAAAGGAAAACTTCTTTAGACTCTGAGAGTTTTTCTATACGAAAAATGTGGCAGAATCTCAATATTTTTTTTATACGAAAATGTCTTAGAATCTAAAAATGTTTCCATACGAAAAATGTCTCAGAATGTAAGAAATTTTCTATACGAAAAATGTCTCAGAATCTGAGAATTTTGCTATACGTAAAATGTCTCAGAATATGAGAATTTTTTATACAAAAAATGTCTCAGAGTCTGGGAATACGAAATTTCTAAGAATCTAAGAATTTTTCTATACGAAAAATATTTTTAGATTCTGAAATTCTTTTTTTTAATTTTTCTGTAAAAAAAATCTGCCAGAATCTGAGAATTTTTCTATACGAAAAATATTTCAGTATTCGAAAATTTTTATATACGACAAATGTCTCTGAATCTGAGAGTTTTCGTATACGAATTATGCCATAGAATCTAAAAAAATGTTTGTACAAAAAATATCTAAAAATCTGAGAATTTTCCTATACGAATAATATTTCAAAATCTGATAATTTTTCTATACGAAAAATATCTCAGAATCTGAGAATTTTTCTATACAAAATATATCTCTGGATCTGAGAATTTTTCTGTTCGAAAATGTCTCAAAATCTGAGAGTTTTTCTATACGAAAAATTAATTTTTCTATGCGAAAAATGTCTTCGAATCTGAGAAATTTTTTTTAAGAGAAATTGAAACGATGCTAAGCATTTTTTTCTATACGAAAAACTTCTCAGAATCTGAATTTTCTGATACGAAAAATGCCTCAGAACTTGATATTTTTTTGATAATAAAAATGTTCCAGAATCTGAAAAATGTCTCAGTATCTGCATTTTTCTCTACAAAAAATATATCAAAATCTGAATTTTTCTATGCAAAAAATGTCTTTGAGTCTGAGAATTTTTCTGTCCCATAGTGCAGTAGTAGCAGTAATAATATCAGTAATAATATTTTGTTGTTTTTATAACAAATCCAAAAAAAAATAAAAAATGTGGTAAACTTATACACTGACACATACAAACAGAGACAACTGACTACCACACTAACTCTTGCCTCCCCGTTTAATTTTTTTATGTACACTGACCAACAAAAGTCTGCGTCCGACTTCATTGTAGATGTAATTCGTTAACAACTAAGTTAACAATGTTATCCCTTTTATTATTAAGAAAGTATTTTTGTAAAAAGAGCTATGAAGGCAATTTATCAAGCTTTAGTTTAAGCTCAATAGCGTCCAGATTAAGTAAATATTAAATTTGCTACGAGGGTCGCTGTGGAAATTGAAATTATTGAAAGACCTTTTATAGAAAATTTCTTAAAAATATTTTCAAGTCGATTTTTTCTAAGCTCTAACATTCATAACTTAAAAAATAGTCCAATGGATTATATTCAGTTTTTTTTAAACTTTTTCAACGAAGCAAACAAAAATTCAAGTTTTTTTAATACAATAGAAGAAATACGCATCACCTACAATACTTTTGACCACCAATTTTTTGTAAACAAAGAAAAGAATTTATGGTTTATAAATTTAAGTAAGCCTTACTGTATCGTAATGAGATTTGAGAATAATTTAAAATTTTCTTTGTTTACAAAAAATTAGTGGTCAAAAGATTTGGAGGTCAAAAAATGCGGATTTATTTCACTGTATTTAAAAAAATGTTCGTTTTTGTTTGAGTTGTTGGAACAATTTGTTGATAACTGAATATAAACTCTTGGACCAATTTTCAAGTTTTGAATGTTTGATCTTAGAAATAATCAACTTAAAAATATTTTTAAAAAAATTTCTAAAAAAAAGTTCTTCGTAATTTCAATTTCCATTTCGACCATTGTTGCAAATTTAATATTAACTCAATCTGGATGCCATTAAGCTTAAATTAAAGCTTGATAAATCACCTAAACAGCACTATTTTCAAAAACATTTGTTTGATAATAATAAGATCTATTATTTTTAACTTTGTCGTTAACGATTTACATCTACTATATAGTCGTACGTATAATTTTGTATGCCACTGTGTGTTAATATTTTTGCTGTGTTGGTTGGTTAGTGTTGTATACAATATTTTTACCGTATTTTATCAAGAGGAAAAAATGATGAATGTGCATTTTTAATGACACCGCAAACACAAAAAAACACAAACCAACATCAAGAACTGAACATTGTATAAAATATAAAATATAAAAAAAACACACTATAGAAACGTATCATCATAATCATTGACATAAGTATTGTAATCATCTGTTTTAAACTCATGCCAATCCTTAACAAATGATGGTTGATTCATTGGATGTTTGTTTGTGTTGGTGTCATTGTATGAATGTGGTGGTTTGGTTTTTCGAATGGATTGGTTTGTTGTTGGTGTTACTCTCAAGTACAAATATCATGTTTTTAACATGAGTCTTTGGATTTAAATTTGTATGTCATCTTAAAGCTTGTTCTTTAAAATGCGTAAAGTTAAAAAACAAAAAATGTTTTTTGTTATAAATTTTTAATTATGCTACGATTTGACGAAAGTGTTGCCAGAGAAGACATTTTAGCTATTAAAATAGAATCCTGTGGCAAAATTCTAAGATTCTAAGACATTTTTTCTGTAGAAAGATTTTCAGATCCCTCAAAATTTTTCTGAGTTACATTTGTCTATTCTGAAATATTTTTGTATAGACAAATTTAAGGTTCTTGAGCCCTTTTTTGCAAAACAATGGTTTCAGACTCTTACCAGAACTGTAAGGTAGTTTTCATATCATTTGACAGTTAAAAACTTCATTCATTATTTCTTTTATTCATTCATTCTTTTATTCATTCATTCTTTTATTCATTCATTCTTTTATTCATTCATTCTTTTATTCATTCATTCATTCATTCATTCATTCATTCATTCATTCATTCATTCATTCATTCATTCATTCATTCATTCATTCATTCATTCATTCATTCATTCATTCATTCATTCATTCATTCATTCATTCATTCATTCATTCATTCATTCATTCATTCATTCATTCATTCATTCATTCATTCATTCATTCATTCATTCATTCATTCATTCATTCATTCATTCATTCATTCATTCATTCATTCATTCATTCATTCATTCATTCATTCATTCATTCATTCATTCATTCATTCATTCATTCATTCATTCATTCATTCATTCATTCATTCATTCATTCATTCATTCATTCATTCATTCATTCATTCATTCATTCATTCATTCATTCATTCATTCATTCATTCATTCATTCATTCATTCATTCATTCATTCATTCATTCATTCATTCATTCATTCATTCATTCATTCATTCATTCATTCATTCATTCATTCATTCATTCATTCATTCATTCATTCATTCATTCATTCATTCATTCATTCATTCATTCATTCATTCATTCATTCATTCATTCATTCATTCATTCATTCATTCATTCATTCATTCATTCATTCATTCATTCATTCATTCATTCATTCATTCATTCATTCATTCATTCATTCATTCATTCATTCATTCATTCATTCATTCATTCATTCATTCATTCATTCATTCATTCATTCATTCATTCATTCATTCATTCATTCATTCATTCATTCATTCATTCATTCATTCATTCATTCATTCATTCATTCATTCATTCATTCATTCATTCATTCATTCATTCATTCATTCATTCATTCATTCATTCATTCATTCATTCATTCATTCATTCATTCATTCATTCATACATTCATTCATTCATTCATTCATTCATTCATTCATTCATTCATTCATTCATTCTTTTATTCATTCATTCATTCATTCATTCATTCATTCATTCATTCATTCATTCATTCATTCATTCATTCATTCATTCATTCATTCATTCATTCATTCATTCATTCATTCATTCATTCATTCATTCATTCATTCATTCATTCATTCATTCATTCATTCATTCATTCATTCATTCATTCATTCATTCATTCATTCATTCATTCATTCATTCATTCATTCATTCATTCATTCATTCATTCATTCATTCATTCATTCATTCATTCATTCATTCATTCATTCATTCATTCATTCATTCATTCATTCATTCATTCATTCATTCATTCATTCATTCATTCATTCATTCATTCATTCATTCATTCATTCATTCATTCATTCATTCATTCATTCATTCATTCATTCATTCATTCATTCATTCATTCATTCATTCATTCATTCATTCATTCATTCATTCATTCATTCATTCATTCATTCATTCATTCATTCATTCATTCATTCATTCATTCATTCATTCATTCATTCATTCATTCATTCATTCATTCATTCATTCATTCATTCATTCATTCATTCATTCATTCATTCATTCATTCATTCATTCATTCATTCATTCATTCATTCATTCATTCATTCATTCATTCATTCATTCATTCATTCATTCATTCATTCATTCATTCATTCATTCATTCATTCATTCATTCATTCATTCATTCATTCATTCATTCATTCATTCATTCATTCATTCATTCATTCATTCATTCATTCATTCATTCATTCATTCATTCATTCATTCATTCATTCATTCATTCATTCATTCATTCATTCATTCATTCATTCATTCATTCATTCATTCATTCATTCATTCATTCATTCATTCATTCATTCATTCATTCATTCATTCATTCATTCATTCATTCATTCATTCATTCATTCATTCATTCATTCATTCATTCATTCATTCATTCATTCATTCATTCATTCATTCATTCATTCATTCATTCATTCATTCATTCATTCATTCATTCATTCATTCATTCATTCATTCATTCATTCATTCATTCATTCATTCATTCATTCATTCATTCATTCATTCATTCATTCATTCATTCATTCATTCATTCATTCATTCATTCATTCATTCATTCATTCATTCATTCATTCATTCATTCATTCATTCATTCATTCATTCATTCATTCATTCATTCATTCATTCATTCATTCATTCATTCATTCATTCATTCATTCATTCATTCATTCATTCATTCATTCATTCATTCATTCATTCATTCATTCATTCATTCATTCATTCATTCATTCATTCATTCATTCATTCATTCATTCATTCATTCATTCATTCATTCATTCATTCATTCATTCATTCATTCATTCATTCATTCATTCATTCATTCATTCATTCATTCATTCATTCATTCATTCATTCATTCATTCATTCATTCATTCATTCATTCATTCATTCATTCATTCATTCATTCATTCATTCATTCATTCATTCATTCATTCATTCATTCATTCATTCATTCATTCATTCATTCATTCATTCATTCATTCATTCATTCATTCATTCATTCATTCATTCATTCATTCATTCATTCATTCATTCATTCATTCATTCATTCATTCATTCATTCATTCATTCATTCATTCATTCATTCATTCATTCATTCATTCATTCATTCATTCATTCATTCATTCATTCATTCATTCATTCATTCATTCATTCATTCATTCATTCATTCATTCATTCATTCATTCATTCATTCATTCATTCATTCATTCATTCATTCATTCATTCATTCATTCATTCATTCATTCATTCATTCATTCATTCATTCATTCATTCATTCATTCATTCATTCATTCATTCATTCATTCATTCATTCATTCATTCATTCATTCATTCATTCATTCATTCATTCATTCATTCATTCATTCATTCATTCATTCATTCATTCATTCATTCATTCATTCATTCATTCATTCATTCATTCATTCATTCATTCATTCATTCATTCATTCATTCATTCATTCATTCATTCATTCATTCATTCATTCATTCATTCATTCATTCATTCATTCATTCATTCATTCATTCATTCATTCATTCATTCATTCATTCATTCATTCATTCATTCATTCATTCATTCATTCATTCATTCATTCATTCATTCATTCATTCATTCATTCATTCATTCATTCATTCATTCATTCATTCATTCATTCATTCATTCATTCATTCATTCATTCATTCATTCATTCATTCATTCATTCATTCATTCATTCATTCATTCATTCATTCATTCATTCATTCATTCATTCATTCATTCATTCATTCATTCATTCATTCATTCATTCATTCATTCATTCATTCATTCATTCATTCATTCATTCATTCATTCATTCATTCATTCATTCATTCATTCATTCATTCATTCATTCATTCATTCATTCATTCATTCATTCATTCATTCATTCATTCATTCATTCATTCATTCATTCATTCATTCATTCATTCATTCATTCATTCATTCATTCATTCATTCATTCATTCATTCATTCATTCATTCATTCATTCATTCATTCATTCATTCATTCATTCATTCATTCATTCATTCATTCATTCATTCATTCATTCATTCATTCATTCATTCATTCATTCATTCATTCATTCATTCATTCATTCATTCATTCATTCATTCATTCATTCATTCATTCATTCATTCATTCATTCATTCATTCATTCATTCATTCATTCATTCATTCATTCATTCATTCATTCATTCATTCATTCATTCATTCATTCATTTAAAATTTTTTTACACATTAACAAAATTTAACAATTTAGTCATTTTTTTACAAAAATGACTAAATTGTTAAATTTTTTGTTTAAGGTAGAAAATTTACTAGGGCATTTTGGAGAGTATTAATGGATTTGGCCATGTCGAATTTAACTTTTATACTTGTTTTTAAATATTTTGAGACCATTTTCTTATAAAAAAGACCACAGCTTTCGATGGAGTTTTCCTAATAAAAAAAATTTTAGGTTCTGAGAATTCTTTATGAAAGAAAAAGCTTCACATCCCAGTCGGCAAAAAAAATCACTCCTGCCATGCTGCCGACTGTCCCTTTATTAAATTGCTGACATCTTCATAAAATTTTTCAAAATGTCATCAATGACATGTCAGCAATTGGTAAGTGGTTGTTTAAAAGAATTGTTAGTGGCCACCGATACAGGTGAACACTGCTGACCGACTGCTGACATGTCATTGATGACATTTTGTAAAATTGTATGAAGATGTCAGCGATTTCATAAGAATTCATTAGAATTTTTTCATTTAGAATGTGATTTTTCCATAGATTCAGATTCGTAGAAACTTTTCCTAAAAGTATGTTTGATAAAACATTATAAAAATAACTGGGCCTACTTGAGCAGAAAATTACAATTAAATTTAAACTTTATTGTCTCTTCATCACATCATAATTTTAGTTGTGTTTCCTCCCCTGCTCGCTGGCTCCTTTACATTAACATCAATAAAAAATATTGTATATAAATTATAAAGTAGCAAAAGTCGGTAGACATGATGTTTACTTTTACTTTTGTTTTTTTCATCATCATCATTGACAGGCAGGCGAAGTTTAATGGTCGGTTGGTTAGAAGTTGCTCTGTTTTGTTCCGCATTGTTAATGTTGTTGCCTTTTGTCTGATGCTGTTGTTGACGTTGCTGATGTTGTTGCTGTTGTTGTTGTTGGAAAAAATGTCACATCAATTCATTAGGGAAACATTAATGGCGTATAACGTGATATAAGCACAAAAGTGTTAAACATAAAATATTATCATCACATTTTGCAGTACGATATTAATATAATCGACCACAAAAAGACTCGTTAATACTGAACGAACAACACAAAAAAAAAACAAAAACACTTTTGAAATGTGACAAACCAATGTTAAGGACGACTCAAACAAAGATAGAAACAGAGGCAAACATTGAACTAAACAACATACAATGTATACAAGTGTTGTCAACAACAAAACATGGATGGAATGTCATCGTAGTCTTATTATATTTTATGTGTACTTTATTTACTTTTGAAGGCTTTAACCCATTCTGGTTCAGCAATATATGTTTTATACCCTAAACCACACTGTGGCACAGGTTATAATGGCTTTATGCTGATGTTTCTTTTCCATGATCCTTTTTCCGTTTAGATCAATTTTTTAATTTGTTTTAAAAGAAAATTTTTCCTTTTTTATGTTGACGAAAGTCTCAGATTCTAACACGTTTGTCGTATTAAAAAATCTAAATCTGAGAATTTTTTAATAGAAGAAATTCTTCCTTCACAGAAAGTAACCGATTCTGATTTTCTTATAGCAAAATTTTCGAACAACTTTTTTCCACAGAAAAATTCTCAGACCAATTACTATAGAAAAAGTCTTAGGCCCTTACCACAAGAAAACAAAAAGTCTATTTTAACAAAAGTTAAATTTCAAATTTTCAATACATTTTTTTAAAGTCGATTTTAAAAACAATTTGTATGGAAATAAAATTAAAAGCTCATTTTAAATTTATTTTATATTCTTGTAGTAAGGCTGTTATATTCTAAAGCATTCTTGAAATACTTTTCCTATAAAAAATGTCCAGATTCTTAGATTTGTTTCGTATAGAAAAAAAACTTTGGGAACTTTTTTCAATAAAAATCAAATAAGAAAATTATAGTCGGTCAAGACCGACCATATGATACCCTACGGCAGTGTTTTCCGGAAAATAGGTCCCAAGTCCAAAAATGGACCGATTAGATTAATTTTTCGTTGGATCTTTAATTAATATAAAAAACATACACAAACAAAATTTGAGTTAAACTTGCTTGTTTTTGTTGCCAAAATTTTTATATGGGTCTAAGTCCAAAAATGGTCCAATTATATTCAGAATTGATTAGACCACCAAACCACACGTTTAACACCTACAAACAAAATTTTTATGAAATATTCTAATTTTCATGATTTTTGAGAAACTTATGTGCACTCAGAAAATTATATAAGTTACTACATGTTAGTTGTTTGTATATTTTACAGTAGTTAGTTGTTTTCAACTACAAAGTCAGTTGTTTTTGTATGAAAAATATAAAACAACTATTTCTGTTAGTTATTTTAAGTAGTTTTTTTTAATAACTAACAAAAAAGTACTGTGATGTAGTAACAGTTATTAAAAGTAGTTAATTTTTTTTTTATCTCTGAAAAATTTTCAGTTTTTTTTCCAAAAAATAAAAATAAATTTTCGTTTGTTTAATTTTTCACAACTTTTTTTTTTTTTTTAAACTTTGAAAAAATTTGGTCTTCAATTTTTTGAGGACTGGTCTGCATACAGGCTGCAACTTAAGAGTTATAAAAAGATGATCAGAAATGCAAAATGTGATTCTTGGAAAAACTTCTGTGGAAACATAGAAGACGTTTCTGAGGCATCCAGGCTGCGCAAGGTTCTGGCTTCTTCTCCTTGCACCCTAGGATACCTGAAAGATCCTAATGGGGTGTGGTCTTCCTCCAGTGGAGAGTCGCTGGATCTCCTTTTAAACACGCATTTTCCGGGCAATTCCATGACGCCGTTTCAAGCTTTGGAAAGTTCTGACGCCCAAGCATCTGAAATTGCTTCGGAAATAATAAATATGCCAACATTAATCTGGGCGATAAAAAGCTTCAGGCCCTATAAATCCCCGGGACCTGATGGTATAATCCCGGCTGAGTTGCAGCAAGTGTTGGACTATATAGCCCCGTTGATGTATAATCTATACACAGCATGCATCAACTGGTCGTATATTCCTTTAAAATGGAGGGATACCAGAGTCGTATTTATCCCGAAGGCTGGGAAAAGTTCCCACACAGCTCCGAAGGATTTCAGACCAATTAGTCTGTCTTCTTTTTTGTTAAAGACAATGGAACGAATGATAGACTCATATTTGCGTAGAGTGATTGACCCGAGGTTGCTTTCGACAAAGCAACATGCATACAGCAAGGGACGATCAACGGAAACAGCTCTTCATGAGCTCGTTGGTACCATCGAGAGATCGCTTTCGGTAAAGGAATACACTATGGTGGCCTTTCTTGATATTGAGGGGGCTTTTAATAATTTCATCCCAGAATCGATAATATTGGCATTGTCTGGTCTGGGAGTAAAGCGTGAAATCGTTTTAATGGTGGAAAACCTACTTGCCAATAGACGTATAACGTCTGAATTGGGAGCGTCCGTCATATCTCGATTTGTCAATAGGGGCACACCACAAGGAGGTGTTCTTTCGCCGCTTCTTTGGAACCTGGCACTAAATTCAATGCTACTATCTCTAGAAGCACGTGGTTGTCATGTTGTCGCATATGCTGACGATGTCGCGATAGAGGTAAAGGGGAAGCATCTGCCAACATTGCGGGACATTCTTCAGGGTTCTCTGAAAGATCTGTCTAAATGGTCAAGAGACTGTTGTCTAGGAGTTAATCCTAGTAAAACAGAGCTTGTTTTGTTTACAAGGAAAAATAAGATTCCTGCTTTTGATCCTATTTCTCTGGACGGTACTGAAATCACCTTCTCAGATGGAGCCAAGTATCTTGAAGTATTTCTAGATAGGAAGCTGAATTTCAAGCGTAATATTGAGGAACGGGTGAGAAAAGCAACGATTGCTTTGTATTCCTGTAAAAGGGCCATTGGAAAACGATGGGGTTTTAGCCCTCAAGTCGTTCATTGGATCTATACAGCAGTGGTGCGTCCAATTTTGCTGTATGGAATCATTGTCTGGTGGCCTGCTTTAGAAACAAAAGCGAACTTTGTCTTTATCACGAAGGTACAGAGAATGGCGTCAATGTGCATCACTGGTGCTCTTCGTACTACACCTACGGCTGCATTAGAAATCCTCCTTCACCTGATACCCTTGGACATATTGGGTAGGCAGTATGCGGCTGCGTCGGCAATTCGACTTAATAGCACGCTGCAATGGAGGAGCAGTGATTGTGGCCATAGCGCGATCTTGAAAAAGATAACAATACCACAAAATGTGGACTGTGCTCCCTCTTTGAGCCTCTTTGAGCGCCACTTTACCACTATGATACCATCCAGGGAGTCTTGGATGGGGGATACTCCAGGTAGTGGAGCTACCAAAAATTTTTACACAGATGGATCGAGGCTGCACGAACAAGTGGGCTTTGGAGTCTATTCGGAAGAGCTTGGGTTGAGCCTGGCTCGTAGATTGCCAGATCATTGCAGTGTTTACCAGGCAGAGATGCTGGCAATAAAAGAATTGGCTGACTGGTTGAGCTGCAATGTCTTGTCTACAACCGCAGTCAACATCTATACTGACAGTCAAGCCGCGGTCAAGTCCCTGGATTCAATGTTTCTGAAAACAAGATCTGCCCTTAACTGCCGCACGTCCTTAAATGAGATGGCCAAGCAGTCGACTCATATGGGTCCTAGGGCACAGAGACATTCCAGGGAATTGCAAAGCCGATGAGCTTGCAAGACTAGGAACTACCTTACAGGTTCCAACAGAATTGGAATGTGTTGGTATGCCTCTAGAAACTTGCAAGCAAAACCTACGGCTTTGTTCTGCGACGGAGACTAATCAAAGATGGGCAAATGGATGGACGTGTGATACAACACGACTGATTTGGCCTTCTCTTAATCAGGGGCGCACAAGTGAGCTGATATCGCTTCCAAGAGGAGAGATTTCGACGGTGGTTTCTATAATTACCGGACACTGTCTTATAGGGAAGCACGCAGAGCGGTTAAATGTGCCGTCGAATGACTTTTGCCGAAGTTGCATGGATGAAGAGGAGTTGGAAACTATCGAACACTTTATTTGCCATTGCCCGGCACTTTCTGGTCAGAGACTTGCTTCACTGGGATCTAGGGAGCTGTACGATCTTTCTGATTTGTTGGATGTCAAAATTCAACATCTAAGGAGTTTAATAAGAAGCTCAAAATGGTTTAACGACAGGGACTAGTAGGGAAACCTATTACGGTCCCGTGTATCACAATGGACCTCAGAGTCTACGTTTGTTGACGTAAAACGTCAGCAGCCACTTATAACCTAACCTAACCTAACCTGTGGCGATTGGTATTTTAGCACTTTTTGACGCCCTATCTTCTTAAGGGAATTAGAGATACACACATATAAATTTATATAATCCGAATTTCTTTAATGTTGTAAGTACACTATCGTATACAAATGATACCTTCCAAATCCTTATCCACCGCACAAAAACAGGTTAAATGCGTCTATGTTTAATATTCATTTATATTATCATCTTACTTAACATTTCTACCACCTCATATTTTAAGAAAAATAAAGCATAATAAGTATTTGAGTACTTACTGCTTTAATACTTATGACCAGGCAGATATTTTTTTCTTTCTATAAGAATTTTCATTTTTTAAGTGTCTGCATTAATAAAAGGGTGTTTGTTTGTATTCAAGTGGAAAATGATATACTCTTTCTTCGTTATCTACTTTTCTCCCCATTCCCCCACCCTTCCCCCAATTCATAAAATCTGTTGACAATTTTAAATATTAACAACATTTCTAAAACGTTTCTACTTAAATATTGTTGATTATGATGAACAAAAAAATAATTTCAAAAAAATTGTTTATTTTAAAATCAGTTGCATAATACTTGGCACAGCACAGAATGTTTGTAGTGTGTTTGGAAATTGTTTGTTGTTTGTCCTTGTTCCTTTTGTGAGTTTCTGTATGTTTGCTTTTTGTTTTGGGAATTTGTATTTCAAGAACGAACGTGTTGACTTGCAAAATTAGTTTATTTGCGTTGTCCATTTAATAAGTAGCAGCAAAAGATAAAACGGTTTGTATTTGCAAATTTAGAGTTAATTTTGTAAAGTTGATTATTTTAAGAACAAGGAGATTTTTGGTTATGGTAAATAAAATTTGAATTTAAGCAAAGGGATTTGTTGTTTTAGCTAATTAAAACTGGTCATCTAGAAAAAAAGGTACCAATAAAAAAAGTATCAAGTCAAATTTTAACATTCAGTTGAAAAGATAAAAGTACCAAGAAAAAAAGTACCAAAAAAAAAGTACCCGAAAAAAGTACCAAATCAAAGTCACGTTTTTTGTGTATGCGGCTGAAAGTAAAAGTGGTCCAAAAAATTACCAAGAAAAATGTAACAAGAAAAATGTACCAAAACAAAAGTAACGTTCTTGAAAAAAAGTACCAAGAAAAATGTACCAAAACAAAAGTCACGTTGTTTTATAAATGGTTTTTGTGTATGCGGTCAAGTCAAATTTTAACGTTCAGCTGAAAAGATAAAAGTACCAAGAAAAAATAGTATTAAGAAAAAAGTACCTAGAAAAAAGTACCCAAAAAAAGTACCAAGTCAAAAGTCACGTTTTTTTGTTGTATTCGGCTGAAAGTAAAAGTGGCTCAAAAAAAGTAGCAAGAAAAATGTACCAAAACAAAATTCACGTTGTTTTATTTATGGTTTTTGTGTATGGGGCTGAAATTTTTACTTTCAGCTGAAAAAAGTACCAAGAAAAAATAGTACCAAGAAAAAAAGTATTCGAAAAAAGTACCAAGTCAAAAGTCATGATTTTTTTGTATGCGGCTGAAAGTTAAAGTGGTCAAAAAAAAGTACCAAAAAAAAAAGTACCAAGAAAAAAGTAAAAAACAAAAGTCACGTTGTTTTATGTATGGGGACGGAAGTAAAAATGGTAAGAGAAAAAGTACCAAATCAAAAGTCATGTTGTATTAAAAAATATGTAAAAGTAACCAAAAAAAAGTACCAAGTCAAAAGTACCAAAAGAAAGTAAAAGTGGTTCAAAAAAAGTACCAAGAAAAATGTACCAAAACAAAAGTCACGTTGCTGAAAAAAAGTACCAAGAAAAATGTACCAAAACAAAATTTACGTTGTTTTATGAATGGTTTTTGTGTATGAGGTCAAGTCAAATTTTATCGTTCAGCTGAAAAGATAAAAGTACCACAAAAAAATAGTATTATAAAAAAAGTACCTAGAAAAAAGTACCCAAAAAAAATTACCAAGTCAAAAGTCACGTTTTTTTTTTTTTGTGTATTCGGCTGAAAGGTAAACTGGTTCAAAAAAAGTACCAAGAAAAAAGTACCAAGAAAAATGTACCAAAACAAAATTCACGTTGTTTTATGTATGGTTTTTGTGTATGCGGCTGAAATTTTTACTTTCAGCTGAAAAAAGTACCAAGAAAAAATAGTACCAAGAAATAAAGTACTCAAAAAAAGTACCAAGTCAAAAGTCACGTTTTTTATGTATGCGGCTGAAAGTTAAAGTGGTAAAAAAAAGTACCAAGAAAAAAAAGTACCAAAAAAAAAGTACCAAGAAAAAAGTACCAAAACAAAAGTCACGTTGTTTTATGTATGGGGACTGGAAATCAAATAGTCCAATTCCGTTAAAAAAAATACTACATCTACTCAATAGGTGATTATTCTACGCTGATCGGTATACTAAAAGGTGGGTATGAAATTCCCTATACCCAGCACAATTTACATTTAAATTCTATACTACTACAAAGAAGTTTTTATTGGAGGATGGCAAGTCGGACATCAATAAAGTTTAACCAAAACAATCATTAAGTAATATTTCCCATTAAACTTCATATTTCATGTAAAAATTTCATAAAAACCTAAAAAAACAACTAAAATTCTACCAACCAACAAATTTTTTAAAGTTTTCATGTTAAACTGCAATATTTTTTTTTTTTTTTGTTCATTTTTTTCCATTCGCCACACAAATTCCTATTAAAATATTAATTACGTTTTGTTGGCGGAAAAAATATTTTTTTTTTTTTCAAAAATAAAAAATATGTAAATTTTCTCTTATACAACATAAAGTGACGATTATCAAATGTCAACAACAATTTAACAATGTAACACCATTTACAACACCACATAAAATGCATACAATAAATATTTTAATAACACAAATAGAATTTTAATTTAAAGTGAACAAAAAAATGAAACGGATAAAAAAAATTCAAATGAAGCAAGCAGAAATTTATTAGTTGGCAATGATGAAGTTTTAAATACCCTGCGCAAAGAATGACAAAGATATGTTGATTCCGAGACTACCGGCTTATATGCTTCCCTGTATGTTAAAATTGGAAAAAAATAAAATATAATAGAACTTTATAGATCCTTTGCATTCACAAAAATATTTTTTCAAAATCGTTTGATTTTTGAAAAAAAAAAATAATTTACTAAAAATTTTTTTGAGTGTAAAATTATTTTTGGGTGTAAAATTTTTTTCGAGAGTATTTTTTTTAGTAAGAAAATATTTTTGAGTGACAAAAATAAGTTGCAAAATATTTTTGTGACTTACCAATGTTTTTAAAACATGTTTAACGGGTTTTCAACTCGTGAATTTAAGGTGAAACAAATCTGAAATTCACGGTTTTGCTAATAACTTTTGAACCTATGGATTGATTTGGCTGAAATTTGATATGAACCAGGCCAGAGAAACGGTAAATATATATGCCAAGCTTCAGCATCCTCGGAATTGCCTTTTAAATGTTAGCGTGTTTTTTATATCGTAAATTCACGAAAAACCCTTGCCGAAATTCAGTATTTTACTCATAACTTTTGAACCATTGGACCGATTTCGATGGATTGCAATACGAACCTGAACAGGTAAATGCCCAACATATATGCCAAACTTCAGGCGCCTCCGTAAAGTCTTTCAAAAGTGAGAGTGTTTTCAACAGACAGACGGACGGACATCGCTAGATCGTCTTAAAATCGTTCGAGAACAATATTTCTAGGTGTTACGAACGGAATAACAAACTTATATGTATATACCCTTTATCACTAGAGTGGAGGGTATAAAAATTAATTTTTTTAGTCTCATGTCCAAGTACAGGACTTTAAACGTTTTCTGACATAAAATAGGTTTATTCGTTTAACAAAAATGCAAAAAAAAACTGTAAATATTATTTTGTTTTTATAGATTGATTTATTTCTTTAAGGAGGAACTTTTTACCCCTCTTCCGATTTTGTCCATTACTGAACTCAGTGGCGGGTACAGCTTTTGGGTCTGGGGGGGGAAAATTTTTTTTTACTTCGAAAAAAAATCATAAATTCTCCTTTGTTGACGAGCAAAAACAGGGATACGTTTTTTTTACAAAAAAAAAGTGATGGGAAAGCTATAAAATCATCAAATTTATTAGTTCTTGCCGAATAAGGTTTGTCTTTCATGATCATATTTCGTTTAGATCCATTTTTTTTAATTTTTTTAAAAGAAAATTTTATATTTTTCGTATACATAAGAAGAGAATTTTTTGATAGAAGAAATACTCGCTACATAGAAAACATCAGATGTTGAGAAATTTTTCGTGAAAAATGTATTTTTTATGGGGAAAATATCTCAGAATATAAGACTAAATGTCTCAGAATCTGAGACTATTTTCGTATAGAAAAATTTTCGGATTTTTAAAAGAAATTTAAAAGAAAATTGTATATTTTTCGTATACATAAGAAGAGTCTAAATCTGAGAATTTAATAGAAGAAATTCTTCCTACATAGAAAATATCAGATTTTCAGAAATTTTTCGTGAGATATTTTTTTTATAGGGTACATGTCTCAGAATATAAGACTTCTTCTTAACGAAAAATGTCTCAGAATCTAAAACTTTTTTCGTATAGAAAAATTTTTGGATTCTAAGAATTTTCTTCCACAGAAAAAGTCTCAGATTCTGAGACATTTTACTATAGAAAAAGTCTCATATTATAAAGCATTACTGAGACATTTTCCTATAGAGAGGTCTCTAATTATTAGATTTGTTTCGTACTGAAAAAATTTTAGATTCTGAGACCTTTTTTCTATAGAAAAAGTCTTAGATTCTTTGACCTTTTTCCAATAGAAAAAGTCTCAGATTCTAAAACCTTTTTCCTAAAGAAAAAGTTTCAAATTATGAGATCTATTTCCTAAAGAATAAGGTTCAGATTCTCACACATTTTTCCTAAAGAAAAAGTCTCTGATTCTGAGAGCTTTTTCTTATATAGAAAGTTTAAAATTCTGGCACTTTTTCTCTAAAGAAGAAGTGACAGATTCTGAGACCTTTTTCTGATTCTGAAATCTAAGACACTTTCCTATAGAAAAAGTCATAGATTCGGAAATGTTCTTCCTATACAAAATGTCTCAGACTTTAAGACCTTTTTCCTATCGAAAGGTCACAGATTCTGAGACCTGTTTCCTATAGAAAAAGTCTAAGATTCTGAGACATTTTTCTAAGATTATAAGACCTTATTCCTATAAAAAAGTCTTAGATTCTAAAACCTTTTTCCCGTTGAAAAAGTCTCAGATTCTGCGACCTTCTACCAATTCAATTAGTTTCAACTTCTGAGACTATTTTTCAACAATAAAAAGTCTCAGACTTTGAGACCTTTTTCTTCTTAAAAAAGAATCAGATTCTGACACATTTTTCCTTAAAAAAATCTCAAATTCAGAAATTCTGAGACTTTTTTCCATAGAAAAATTCTTCTGCGACCTTTTTCATATAAATAAGTTTTGAGACCTTTTTCACTTAAAAAGATCTCAAATTCTGAAATTCTGAGACTTTTTTCCCATAGAAAAATTCTTCTGCGATCTTTTTCCTATAAATAAGTTTGAGACCTTTTTCACTTAAAAAAGGTCTCAGATTCTGAAAATTTGTTATTTAGAAAGAGTTTATTCTTTAGAAAAAAAATTTTAAATAGTTTTACAAATCTTCGACTATCAACATTTTTAAGATTTTATGATATTTTTTTTATTGCTATGTAGAACACTTTTTATATAAACCAAATTAAGATCCTGTAACATTTTTTTAAACAAAAAAAGCATATTCTAAGTAAAAATAATGCAAAAATTCATAATAAGATTGACAGATATTTTTCACAGAAAATTTTCAGATTGATTCACTTTTTCCTTAAAAAATTTTACATTTTAAAATTTTCAGATTTTTTTCTATGAAAATTTTTTGGACTTCAACATTTTTTTAGAAAATTTCCTACTTTCTTTTTTTCTTCTTTTTCTTTCCTTTTCTCTCTTTTTTCTTTTTTTTTTCTTCTTTTTTTCTTTTTTTCCTTTTTTTTTTCTTTTCGAAATTTGGTCTGGGGGGGGAAATTTCCCCTTTTTCCCCCCCCTTGTACCCGCGCATGCTGAACTTAACCAGCCTATGACCATTAGATATATTCATACCAAACTTCGGGAGTCTCGCTCTTAAAATTTGGACTGCATTGTCCTCTTCACAGACGGACGGACATTAAAATCAGACTGACAGACATAGAATCGATCATAAGTCACTAATGCATACTTTATCGGATCATCGACAGAAAATTTTGATAAAAAAAATTAGTACACTCAACAAAAACCTTGTAAAATGTCAAGAAAAAAATTTTATTTTGATGATGCAATAAAATTTACAAGGAATTCTTGTGAATTCACTATAATTTTTGCTACGCGTATCTCCTATTTTACGAGAGTTCCTAGTAAAAATTACCAATTTTTTTGTAATTATACAAGATTTTTACCAATAAAATTTTATATTTACAACTTTTTTGATGAGATAAAACTTACAAGGAACTCTTTCAACTTAACTATATTTTTTGTATAAAATTACCTTGGAAATTTGGACATTTACAAAAAAACATTGTGTAATTATAACAAAAAATTTAAATTTCGATCGAAATTTTTTATTTAAAAACTAAGAAAACTTTAAAATACTGGTAAAATGGGATTACGAGACATTTTCTAGTTATTTGTAAAGGTTTTTTTATACCCTACACCACACTGTGGTACAGGGTATAATGAGTTTGTGCTGATGTTTGTAACTACCCGAATTATTCGCCCTAGACCCACTTTTAAGTATACCTACCGACTCAGAATCACTTTTTGAATAGATTTAGAGATGTCCGTCCGTTTGTCTGTCCGTCTGTCTGTCCGTCTGTCTGTCCATGTAAAGAGTGTAAACACGATACAGATCGCACTTTTTAATCAATTGATTTGAAATTTGAAAATTAAGCCTCTTTTGGCCCAAGGACGAATCCTATTGATATTGAAAAAATCGGTCCACATTCAGACCTAGCCCCATACAAAGTCCTCTTTAGTTTTGGCTCAAATGACTATAATAACCGTATTATAGTAGGTGTATTTGCAAAATTTGGCACGTAAATGTGTTTTGTCTTCACAAATCACCATTCCAAATAAAAAAAATAAATAAATAAAATCACAATTCCGAATTTTAAAGAAATCGGACCAATTCTTCTCGTAACCCCCATACAAACCACCCTCCCGATTTTCACATAAATCTCTTAAATTTCATGAAAATAGAAAATATTTAATAAAAATTTTGTTTGTGTATCTTAAACGCGTACTTTAACAACCTTATCAAATCTGATTATCATCGGACCATTTTTGGACTTAGGCCCCATGTGAAAATTTCGGCCGATATTCAGTTTAAGCGGTTTATTGTCAACCAATAGAAGCCTATTTCACTGATTTGTGAGTGCTCAAGATTTGACAAAATGTAGATCTAATCGGTCCATGTTTGAACTTGGGACCCATTTTCCCGGAAACTCTGGTGTAGGGTATTATATGATCGGTCTTGACCTACTATAATTTTCTTACTTGTTTTTTTTTTTGTGTCTTATATAGGGTTGCCAGGCGGCCGGGAATGGCCTGGATTTTTCAGTTATTTTGGGTCTGGTCCAGTTTCCAGTTAAAACATAATTTATCCAGTTAGAAAAGAATTTCATTAATTTTAACAATATTTTTTTTTTATATATAATTTGCATTTTTTTGGACTACTTTTTGAATAAAACATAAATCTTTTCACTACTTTTAAATGTGCAATTTTTGCTGCATTTTCACTACTTTTTTTATTACTTTTTAATGAATGTTTTCCTTGAGATCTTCGATGATCTGAGGATTGTTTGGTTAAACATTTGGTTTTTGACCACTTCGGGCTTATTTTCGTGGGGTTATTAGAAAATAAAAATCTACGTTAACAATCTTATACCAATGACGAGCTCAACATTTCAAGATTATCGAATATGTAGTAGAAAAGCTTAAAAATTTGCACATTTTGCCGTGGAAGCCATTTGATTGATGTTATATTCTAAAAGTAGTCCAAAACATCTTACTTTTAAAAATCGGTCGATTTGTTTTAAGTTAATTAAAAAAATCCAGTTATTTTTTTTTAAATTCAGGTGATTTTTTCTGTTGTTAAATTATTTGAATATTAGTAACTGGCAACCCTAGTCTTATAAGATTTATAAAATTCAGGTTTTTATAATATGCTAGTAAGGGGCCCCGTGGCTAGTTGGTAGCGTGCTAGCCTTTGAACGTGGGGTCGTGGGTTCGATTTCCACCAGAACCCTTGGTTTTTTTCGCTACAGCGAGACTACGGTCATCGTTACCAGTTCTCGGTTAGGTTTAAATTATTAAAAAAAGTAGTTGTAAATAAAAGGAAAGAATAAATAAAATACGATCATGGATCGGAACTATTATTAATAACAATATGCTAGTAAATGCCTAAAAAATGTTTCTGAGATATAGCTATTAAAATGGGTGAAATATTAATTTTTCCCCCTGGTACAGTTTTTTGGGAATAGCGTGGTCAAATAACCTCGGATTATTTCAAACCCTAAATTTATAGTTAATTGGATAGTTTTCTTTTTTTTATTCACTGAAATATCTTGTTTTGTTAAGAAAAACATTTTTTTCCTCAAAAAATACCAACACACGTTTGCCTCCAATTAAAAAGTTTTGATCAGAACATGTAATTTTTTTTTCTATTTATCTGAAACACGCAGTTCCAACGGATTGTGTGATTTTATGAAAAAAAAAATTTTATTCTTAAACAATTCTTTCAGTGCAGAGTAAATAAATATTTACTACATGACTGTGTTATACATTTACCTAGTAAAACCGAAACAATCACCAAAACTTAAAGGACAGATTTTACAGTCAGCACTTTAAATTTCACTCAAATGATTTCTTAAGCCAATTGGAACAATTTACCTAATTTACCAAACCTTGGCGGCTGTTATATGTTAAAAATTTTTACATATAGAGTAAAATTGACTATACACTAAGAAAATTATGTCATTAACTGTTTGTAGGTTATTTTAAAAAGTAATCAGTAAAGTTATTTTAAAAGAAAAATCACTTATTTTATAAAGGATTTAATTTTTTTACTATTTCTGTAGTTTAAAAAATATAATTTTCACTCTTAAAATTGAATTTTCTGTTACATTTATTTTTGGCAGTAAAAAAATTCTTCTATAGTTTTACTGTTTTTCAATACAAAATAAGTGAATATTCAGTAGTTTTTTAATGTTTTGGTTAGTCATTAAATTAACATTTAAAATTGACTGTAATGTGTTTTTATT
The DNA here is from genome assembly GCA_963921195.1 of Pegoplata infirma. Lineage (NCBI taxonomy): Eukaryota > Metazoa > Arthropoda > Insecta > Diptera > Anthomyiidae > Pegoplata > Pegoplata infirma. The sequence goes on from OY992540.1 coordinate 62,639,161, forward strand.
TTAACTGAAAAAACAGTGGAATGGTTTTTAAATAAAATTTCATTTGTTTTAAGTGAATATTCACTGGAATTTACCTACATAATTTTTTGAGTGTATAAATTTGACATAAAAAAGTTTTCTGATGATTATAAAAACTGGATTATATGAAACCAGTAAAAATTAACTAGGATGTCTTTAATTTGTAGAAAAATTTAAATCAGTTTTTTACACTTACACACTCAAACCTAATGAAACATTTTATAATTAAATATTTTTATTATTAAAACTACGTCAAAAAATTATAATCTATCTGTCACAAAAGAGCGGGTAAAAAAAACTTAAGCTCACACTGAAAAATACCGCCATAGAGTCAAAGCCACCAAAAAAACATGCAAAATATTTTTATAGATGAAAGTAGTTTAAATACGATAAAAAGTGGATTTTTGGATGAAAAATAAAAATTCTCATTTTAAATTGTTAATCTGGAATATGTACAGTAAAAAAAAAAAACCCAAAAAGTTAAATTTAGTTAAAAACAAAAATTTGTTTTAATTTTTTTTTAGTTCGCTGATTGTGGTTGGTTTGAATGACTATTTTTGGTTGGTTTGGTTAGAATGTGAAACAACAATGAAAAGGAAGGTTCGTTAAAAATAGGGCACTTTAAGAGGGGATTAATTGGCCTCTTGGGACATGACAAAACTTATTTAAGAAAATGTTACAAGATTTCAATTAATCCCTTTTTAGGAAATCGCAATGTAAAAAAACGAATGATGAGATCCGACTTAAAGAAAAAATTTCTTAAAAAATGTACAAGATAAAGTCGTAGTAATTTTAAATGTTTTTTCTTGAAATCAAATATTACAAATTAAAGAGTAAATTTACATATTTTTTAGTAAAAACTGTAATAAAAAATATGTAAATTTACAACAAAAAAATGGTGAAAGTTACAAAAAATACATGTAAATTTACTTAAAATATGTGTAAATTTTCACATAAAAAATTGTAAATTTACAAAATCGATTATTAGAACATTTCCCTCTCAATATTTTTTTTTCATATATTTAAATTTTAAAAAAAAATTTTAAAAAAGTTTAAATTTAAACAAAAAAAAATACACTCAAAAAATGATGTAGGTAAATTCCACTGAATATTGACTTAAAACAAATGAGCTTTTATTTAAAAACCATTCCAGTGTTTTTTCTTTTAAAATAAAAACACAATACAGTCAATTTTAAATGTTAATTTAATGACTAACCAAAACATTAAAAAACTAGTGAATATTCAGTTATTTTGTATTGAAAAACAGTAAAACTACTGCCGAAATTAAATGTAACAGAAAATTCGTTTTTAATACAGTAAATTATTTTTTTAAACTACAGAAACAGTAGAAAATAAGAAGTCCATAATAAAATTAATGATTTTTCTTTTAAAATAACTTTACTGATTGCTTTTTAAAATAACCTACAAACAGTTAATGACATAATTTTCTTAGTGTAGTAAAAGTTACAAAAATATATGTAAATTAACTAAAAATATGTGTAAATTTACACATAAAAAATTGTAAATTTACAAAATCGATTATTAGAATTTACAAAAAAAAATTGTAAAAAATTACCAAGAATAAATTTATATAAATTTACAAAAAAATATGTGTAAATTTTCACATAAAAAAAATGTAAATTTACAAAATCGATTATTAGAACCGTTCCCTCCCAATATTTTTTTTTTTTCATATATTTAAATTTTAAACAAATTTAAATTTAAACAAAAAAAATGGTAAAAGTAACAAAAAATTTATGTAAATTTACACATAAAAAATTGTAAACTTACAAAATCGATTATCGATTATTACAACATTTCCCTCTCAATATTTATTTTTTCATAATTATTTAATTTTTTTTATAAATTTCATATGAACCCTTTTTCTGTTTACATATAGACAGACATAGTCACAGTTATGACAAAGTTTTTAATTACTTTTTATAAGCCTTACAGACAAAACCTATATTTTTATTTTATACAGAGTGTTGATGTTACTTAAAAACTAAAACAAATCTCATTCTAATAGTTAAATGTTCACAAATTTCCACAAAATCCAACATACAAATTCCATTTTTACACTCAGAAAAATTTTGACAGTTTTACATGTTAATTGTTTAGTTGTTTTCAAATAAAAATTTAGTTATTTTTGTCAAATTTCAAACGACTATTTCTGACAGATTTTTTTTGGGAAACAATTAAGAGAAAGTAGTCTATGAAATACCAATAATTTAAAGTATGCAGTTATAAGGTTTCAAGTTGAAAAAATTCAGAAGAAAAATTTTATGTCTAAAAATTATAGACATTTCTGGTATTCCCATACCGGTTTCAAACAATCCAGTTAGTGTCATCATCAGTAGGATTTGAAATGTCGGGTTGTCTTGTTAATGGAAATTGTTTTTTATATATGTGAATATTTATAGTATGCAGTTATTTTTATTTTAAATTAAAATTTATTAATAAAAATTAAAAATATTTTAAGTTGTTATTATTCGACCTTTCCAATTTTAAATAAATAAAAATTCTTCGAGCTCGAGGCCAGTTTTTTCTTGTGAATAAATATTATGTTATTCCATTCAAATATTTCGATTCTCTTTGAGAATCATCAGGGGATTTAGTAAATTTTTATACACACAACATATTTTTAAGTTTTTGTGTGCATAAAAATTCACTAAACCCCCTGATGATGATTCTCAAAGATAATCCAAATATTGGATTGAAATAAAAAAATATTTATTCCCAAGAAAAAACTGGCCTTGAACTGGAAGAAATTTTATTTATTTAAAAATTAAAAATTTTCGAATAATTAAGAAAACTTCAAAATTACTTTGATTTTTGTTTTTACTAAATATGTCAGATTTTTCTCGTTTTTTTCAGATTTAAAATAACTAAAATTTTTGTTGTTTTTAGTAAAAATGTTGTTGACTTCAGAAACATTTTTTGAGTGTAGTCGTTGCTACTAGTTGTAACTTATTTTTATTAAGAGAAAAAAACAACAAAACTAAAATAATATAAACACTAAAATCATAAACTTATAATAACAAATTTATGAAAAGTCCTTACAAAAAAAATGTTAACAGTAAAAAAAATTAGTTGTTACAGCGACGCGACATTTTGTCTGCTTTAAAAGCAAAATAGTTTTAATGAAAACTGTTACTAATTTAAATTAAACATTTAAAAGTTAACTAAAAACTACATGCAATTGCATTGTACGTTCATATGATGGTATTAATACAAAATGTAAGACTCACAATCAGAAAAAAAATTCTTAGAGTCTGAGGAAATTTCTGAAGGAAAAATATCTGAGATTTAAGAAAATTTCTGAAGGAAAACTGATTCAGAAGTAAAGTTTAACTCGACTTATTGTTAGTCGAATTCATGTACACCCAATGCCTTTCGTAAAAATATTGTAATTTCGACACGATTTCTTTTTTAATTTATGTCAAATCGTTGCCCCTGCTTGGGCGCCATAAATAAAGAAAACTGTAAGTTCGTTAAGGTGGTATGACACTTGCTAGTTTCTGTATTGGATTTTTTTAGGATTGATCGAATGAAACAACAAATGCGAGAAAGAACAAGAAATACAATAAAATAAAAACAAAAAAAACTATATTGCAAACTTTTATTTTCAAAATAACTCGCCCAAAATAGCTAAAAAACGCCCAAAACAAATGTAAAACCGCTTCATTCGAGCAAAAACTAATAAAATTGGCAACACTGTTAACATTTTATTCTGGAAATGTCAATTTCAAGTTGAAAAATTTTATATATTTTTTGACAGTCACTGCAAAATTATCGATAACACACGTATATTTTTTGACGTTTTAAGTTTTTTCATGATATTGTCATACTCTTTACACTTGGTCAGTTTTCCTATGAAAATATATTTGCACTGTTCTCCAAAACATAAAAAATACAAAAACTAGCAAGTATCATAACACCTTTACAAAATTTATATTTTGTTGCTCAGAATCTTTTAATTTTTATAAAATCTCTAAAAATCAGGAAAGTTCTCTAAGAGACTGAGACTTTTAATACCCTACACTAGAAATGGGCACGTGAGTGATTTTTGACTCACACTCACTCACGCTCACGACATGAATTTTTGAATCACGCACACTCACTCACGAGCATATTTTTTCTACTCACACTCACTCACAATCACGTGAGTAAATTTAATACAACTCACACTCACGTGCACTCACGCTAGCTTCACTCACACTCACGTTGACTCACACTCACGAAACTTTTATTTATAAAAAAAAAAAAAAATATAAAACTAAAATTTCAAAAATCTTTCAAAATTTTCAGCAAAATTTAAAATTCAGCATAATTTTACATTTTTATTTGCTTTTTTCGGGACGAAATCTTAAGTTAAACCAAATTTCACAATTTTTTTTGATCCTTTTTTGTAACGAAAGGAAATATGAAAAGAAAATAATCACGCAAACTCACACAAAAAAATCGACTCACGCACACTTACTCACTCAAAAATCTTACTTACGCACACTCACTCACGCAATTTTTTTCTCCACTCACACTCACTCACAATCACGTGAGTAAAATTGAATTCAGTCACACTCACGCGTGCTCAGGCGTGAATCACGTGAATCACGCTCTAATCTGCTCATGTGCCCATCTCTACCCTACACCAATCTAAACGTTGTAAACACGATACAGATCGCAGTTATCAATCGATTTGGCTGAAACTTAAGCTTAAGCCTATTGAAATTGAAAAAATCTGTCGATGTTTAGACCTAGTCCTAGTTAAAACAGTTTTATAATAGATATATTTTCGAAATTTGGCAGGTAAATGTGTTTTGTATTCAATAATTTTAAAGAAATCGGACCAGTTCTTCTTGTAGCCCCCATACAAACCACCTTCCCGATATTCACATAAATCTCTCAAATTTCATGAAAATATAAAATATTTTATTAAAATTTTGTTTGTGTGTGTTTAACGTATACTTTAATAACCTAATCGAATCTAATTATAATCGCACCATACTAAGGCCCCATATAAAAATTTCAACCGATATTCAGTTAAAGCGGTTTATTGGAATTTATTTCCCTCAAATTTGGTTTGTGAGGGTTGTCTACACTTATTAAAGATTTGACAAAAGATAGATCCAATCGGTCCATGTTTGAACTTGGGACCCATTTTCCGGTAAACACTGGTGTAGGGTATTTATGGTTGGTCTTTTTCTATAAGAAAAATGTCTCAGAATCTGACCCTTTTTCTATAAGAAAAATGTCTCAGAATCTGAGACTTTTTCTATAAGAAAAATGTCTCAGAATGTAGGACTTTTTCTATAAGAAAAATGTCTCAGAATCTGAGACTTGTTCTATAAGAAAAATGTCTCAGAATCTGAGACTATTTCTATAAGAAAAATGTCTCAGAATCTGAGACTTTTTCTAAAAGAAAAATGTCTCAGAATCTAAGACTTTTTCTATAAGAAAAATGTCTCAGAATGTAGGACTTTTTCTATAAGAAAAATGTCTCAGAATCTGAGACTTGTTCTATAAGAAAAATGTCTCAGAATCTGAGACTATTTCTATAAGAAAAATGTCTCAGAATCTGAGACTTTTTCTAAAAGAAAAATGTCTCAGAATCTAAGACTTTTTCTATAAGAAAAATGTCTCAGAAGCTGAGATTTTTTCTATAAGAAAAATGTCTCAGAATCTGAGACTTTTTCTATAAGAAAAATGTCTCAGAATTTGAGACTTTTTCTATAAGAAAAATGTCTCAGAATCTGAAACTTTTTCTATAGGAAAAATGTCACAGAATCTGAGACTTTTTCCATAAGAAAAATGTCACAGAATCTGAGACTTTTTCTATAAGAAAAATGTCTCAGAATCTGAGACTTTTTCTATAAGAAAAATATCTCAGAATCTGAGACTTTTTTTATGGGAAAATTGTCTCAGAATCTGAGACTTTTTTGTAGAAAAAATATTTCAGAATCTGAGACTTTTTTTAAAGGAAAAATGTTTCAGAATCTGAGACTTTTTCTAAAGGAAAAATTTTTCAGAATCTAAGACTTTTTCTATAGGAAAAATGTCTCAGAATCTGAGGATCTGAGAATTTTTCTATAAAAAAAATGTCTCAAAACGTGAGACCTTTTCTATAGAAAAAATGTTGGTCCTTTTCATATAAACCCCATCATATGTGATTGTCTGTGAAAATATAGGATATGTAGCAAGTAGACATGAGTTTTGTTTTGTTTTAAAACTAAAACTCAAAAAATCCATAATCACCCACAATGAATGCATTTGTAAATGTTACATACAGCCAGCATATGAAACTGCGGTCAATGGACTAAAAGTAAAATGTGCTTTTACCAGCAAAAAAAAAATTCAAAAAGAACCAAAAAAGAAATGGAAAAGAATGAACGGAAAAAAACTCTTGACTTTTAATAGTCGCCTTTTGTTGATTATTGTACTTACTGTAAGTGCTAATCTTTGAAAGGTTTTTGAAACGATTTTTATTGTTCAAATGTTTACAAACGTTTAATTGCTAAATAAATTTTACTAAAATGAAGAAAAATATCAAACAAGTGAGACAGACAGAAGATTGGCTGATAACCTAGACATTTTGACAAAAAAAAATTAAAGAGAGGGGATTTTAAATTTTGTAAGCAGTATTTGAAAAGATGGTGGTAGTTAAGGCTTTATTTTTGTAATAATAGATTTTGTTTGGTGGAGTCTATTAGAAGTGCATCCAAAAAATACTTTACACAGGGTTTCAAAAGGCAGACATGGATCGTTAGATTTTCTTAAAACCGCAAATTTATATATTTAGGGCTTTCGATGAAATCCAAATACTTTAAAAAACTTAAATAGTCCCTTTCACAGACAAGTGGAGATTGTACAAAGATTTTAATTACTTTATTATACATGGCACAGAAAACATAATCCTTTATTATCAGAGGTCTATACAATTTTTCTGTTTCACTCTTCCTCCATTTTCTTTATATTTTATATCTTAAAAATCCTTTGAAAATTGTTGAGTTCAAAATATTTTCATGGATTACACCGTCCGACAAAAATAATAAAAAGTCGTTGAACACGAAAGGATAATCAACGTTTAAAACTTGAGACTAAGTGTAGTAAAACTCCATGTAAAGTTTTTCATTTCGTGATCATATTTTCCTTAAAAATGACTTCAAAGTTTTAGAGGATAACATTTTATAAAATATTTTTTTAATATTTGTACTTGTCCTAGGATGCCACTACTCAAAGAAAATTAAAGAGAAGGATCTCCCTAATTTTTCTATTATTATTTTTATATATCAGGAAAAAGGAGGTAAGTTACGTCCTTTCAAAGCTTTCTCCTTCAATGTCATTCAAAATTTTCAACAAAATATTTTGATAAAGTTTTCAAATGACTTTATTCAAATACTTTTATCCTGACATGGCAAAATGAAAAAAATGGAAGAATTAGGGAGATCCTCCTCTTACATTTGTCATCACCAGTGGCATCCTGGACAAGTACAAATATTTCTGAAATATTTTACAAAATGTATCCTTTAAAACTTTGAAGTCCTTTAAAAAGGAAACAGGATCACGAAATGAAAAACTGTAAATGCAGTTTTACTCCATTTGATATCTACTTTCAGACGTATATCATCCGGTTCATGTTTAATATTGGCTGTCGGACGGTGTTATAAGTAAACATAAATCGTATATAAAATGTTTAAACTCCTTTTTATACTTTAAATGAAATATATAAAAAAAAAACATATATTTTTTTATTTGTTCATCGTTGTCGTCGATATTGTTTTGTTGTCTTTCAACAACTACAATAACGATTTCGTATTCCATTTGAAGGATTTTCAATATTTGTATTGAAAATACAATTTTATTGGTAACTGGAAAATTGGAAAGTTAAACCATAACCAAAAAATAAAAAAAAAAAAAACAAGTAGAAAAGTCAAATCGACTTGGCCGACTTCATGAATCTCTCTACAGTGACTAAAACATTTTTAATTAAATAACTTTGAGTAGAAAATCACTATTAAATTTTTTTTCGAATGTAACAAAAATATATAGATATTTGACTAGAAATATTTAATCAGGAGTAAAAAACATTTTTAGTAATTTTTGTAAAAAAAATAAAAAATGAGTGTAAATTTTTTTGGAGGGTAAACTATTTTTTTTGCAGTAGTTTTTCAATAGAAAACCAAAAAGCCCGAAGGGTTTTGAAAACTTAGCTCGAGCTATTTTTTTATCGCCCACTGAATTTCTCAATTTTTTTTTAGGCATTCTAAATTAATATTGTTAAAACATGTCCTCAGTAAAATTTAATAGCGGAACAACTTAAATTACACTGTGCTACAAAAAACACAAAATCGAATATACTTTTGAAATGAGGTAGTTAAGGTTATAGGTCTCGTCAAAAAGATCACAAAAATGCCCATCAAACTTGCCAGACACCCTCAAATTTTAAAGTTATTGACAAAAACAGTTTTTTTGGGACTTTTCTCACTAAACCACGGGTAACTTAAAAAGTTTTCCACCGATTTTCAATTTTTTAACTGTTTTGGATAGAAGAAAAATAGGGCTTTTTATGTGTGTGAATTGGTCTATACATTTAAGAAAGATATGTATTGATTTTTTTTTACAATTTCTAATTTTTTTGTTATTTTTTGAACAATTTTTGAGTTTATCGATTTTTTTCTGCTATAGTTCGTTCAACAATATTTATGTTTATAAACGTATTCTTAAAGAAAATTTAATTGTGAATACGATGAGCTTTATGCCGAAAAACCCGAATAACAATCGACAGAGTTGTGATAATTTTTCTACAAAAATAAAATTAAGATTTTGCATTAAATTGCCGTTCGGACAACCCAGGCAAAAAAAATAAACGAACATACTGAGAGGTCGCGTATCATTATTTTAATGGTTTTTAGCCCCCTGAATTCGAATTTGACCTTAAAATTGCGCTATGTTATTAAGTTTTTGATATATCAATTTATATTTAATATCTTAAAAACCTGACGCGATAGAGCAATTTGGAAGCCAGATTCGGATTCAGCGCGCCAAAAACCTTTAAAAATATTGTACATGTCGTCATATGATAAATTTATTTTTTTTGCCTGGGTTGTCTGAACGGCGATTTCCTGAAAATTCTTAATTCTCTTTTTTAGAAAAATTATCACAACTCTGTCAATTCTTATCTGATTTTTACAGGACAAAGCTCATCGAATTCAGAACTAAATTTTCTTTAATAATAAGTCTATAAATGTAAAGGTTGTTAAACGAACTATAACAGAAAAAAATCGATAAACTCGAAAAATTTTCAAAAAATAACAAAAAAATTAGATATTATAGAAAAAATCAATAGATATCTTTCTTACATGTGTAGACCAATTCACACACATGGAAAGCCCTATCCTTCTTTTATCCAAAACAGTTAAAAAATTTAAAATCGGTAGAAAATTTTCTGAATTACACAAGGTTTAGTGAGCAAAGTCCCAAAAAAAAACGTTTTTTGACAATAACTCTAAAATTTGAGGGTGTCTGGAAAGTTAAATGGGCATTTTTGTGATCTACTCGACAAAACCAACAACCTACTCGACAAAACCAACAACCATGTCACATTAGAAGTATTTTTTCACTGTAGCACAGTGTTATTTTAATATTTCATTGCTATACATTTAGGTGTACTAAAATTTAAAAACAATAACATCTTTTCTTTGTTTACAAAAAAATTGGTGGTCAAAAGAATTGGAGGTCAAAAAACATGGATTTTTTCTACTGTGCTTAAAAAATTGCACTGTTTATTTGGGTTATTGGAAAAATTATTTGATCACTGAATAAAAACTTTTTTGTAAGTTTTAATGTTTGAACTTGGAAGAAATCGACTTGGAAATGTTTTTAAAAAATGTTCTGAAAATGTCTATAAATAATTTCATTTTCCAGATCGACCCTCGTAGCACATTTATTATTTACTCAATCTGGACGCCATTAATCTTAAATTAAAACATTATAAATTACCTACATGACATTTTTAAATAATACTCGTTTAATAATAATAATTTTTAGTTTTGTTAACTTTGTCTTTAACAAATTACATCTACTATAAGAAGTTCCCAATTTATTGTCGCCCACTGTGAATAAAAAGGCTTAAAAATTTAAATTTCTAGTCGGTCAATACTGACCATGTAATTCCCTACGCCAAAGTTTCCCAAAAAATGGGCCCCAAGTCCAAACATGGGCCGATTGGATATATTTTTTGTCAAATCTTTAATAAGTGTAGAAAACACTCACAAACCAAATTTGAGTGAAATAGGCTTCTACTTGTTGCCAATAAACTGATTTAACTGAATATCCGGCGAAATTTTCATAACGGGCTTAAGTTCAAAAATGATCTGATTAAAATCAGATTTGAATAGTTTATCAAAGTATGCGTAAAACACACACAAACAAAATTTTAATAATATATTTTCTAATTTTATGAAACTTGGGAGATTTATGTGAATATCGGAAGTGTAGTTTTTATGGGGCTACAAGAAGAACTGGTCCGATTCCTTTAAAATACAAAACACGTTTTCCTAGTAAATTTCGAAAGAATATCCATTATAATATGGGTATTAGAGTTATTTGAGCCAAATTAAAGTGGTCTAAAAATTGACCGATTTTTCCAATTTCAATAGGCGAAGAGAGGTTTAAGTTTCAAATTTCAATTCAATTTATAATTAATTGCGACCTGTATCGTGTTTCCACCATTTACATAGACAGACAGACAAACAAACATCGCTAAATTGACTTAAAAAGGGATTTTGAGTCGATCGATGCAATTAAAGGTGGGTCTAGGGCTAATATTTCGGGTTCATACAAACATCAGCACAAACTTATTATAGGTTAGGTTATAATGAGGTATAATGAGTTAGGTTAACCTAACCTTACTCATTATACCCTGTACCACAGAGTAGTATAGAGAATAAAAATGATTTTGAGTGGATCGGTAGGTTTACGACCAACATTTCGGTTACAAAACTTCAGCACAAACTCATCAGTACCATAGAGTGACTTAGGGTATAAATATATGGAGGAGTCCATCTTAAGTGAACACACTTTTGAAACCGTTGTCATCCGATAGGGCTCAAGCTTTTAAACCTGTTCAAGATGGGATCTTCCCAGTTGGCAAAATAAAATCACACCTAACATACTGCTGACTCTCCCTTTATGAAATCGCTGACATCTTCATACAATTTTTCAAAATGTCATCAATGACATGTCAGCAGTTGGTCAGCAGTGTCCACCAGAATCAGTGGCCACTTACAATTCGTTTAAACAACCGCTGACCAACTGCTGACATGTCATTGATGACATTTTGAAAAATTGTATGAAGGTCAACAATTTTATAAAGGGAGAGTCAGCAGTATGTCAGGTGTGATTTTTTTTGCCGACTGGGTTATTTGTTTTTAAAATTAAAATTTTCTATGAGACCAATGGGATCCACTAGTAGGATGTGGCCTGTTAACCTATACAAATTACGGCAGCACAAAATGCACAAATAAAAAAATACTTTTTTGGTAAAAAAAAATTCAAAAATACTTTTGACTTTAAAAAAATCATCTGACAAATTTGTGGTCCTGAATTTTTTTTTTAATTTTTTTAAGTTAAAGACAAATCTATGGAAAAAGTTTTCTACACAATTTTCTATATACAGGGTGATTCAGTCACGATTCGCCGAATTTCACCAGCGTAATCCTTGGCTCATTTCATGAAAAATTGTCCACTACGACCATCCCCGAAAATGCAAGTGTGCGAAATGGCAGCGGTTTGAAAATTTTCGGATTAAGTTACCTGCCATCTGGCTGCGCAAATTGAGGTTATGTGCACGTTCCTATGTCTTCCTTCCACATTTTTTTTAATAGCTCTGTATGTCGGCGATTTCATTTTTTTTTTTCTATTTTTTTATTGATTCTGAAAGGTCTCAAAAAGACCTTCCCAACAAGCCCAAAAACAAAATAATCCTACCACTTGTCGACCACCAATCCGAAAATATTCAAACAGCTGTCATTTCGCACACTTGCATTTTTGGGATGGTCGTAGTGGACATTTTTTCATGAAATGTGCTAAGGAATATGCTAGTGAAATTCGACGGGTCGTGACTGAATGTTATAATAGCTGAAAAATTGTATGGAGCTGTAAAAGTGGCCTGTTGGATCAAACATCAAAATTCGACAACCCCAATTCCCCTTATTTAGCGATCGGATGACACCGGTTCCAAAAGTGTATTCACTGGAGGTGAAATCCCCCATATGTATATGGGGCATTCCATGTGAAATCGGACACTTTGAAAAACTTTTTTTTTAGATTTTCCCAATTTGTTTACAGTTTTTAGTACCCTTCGAAAACTCCTTCGTGGTAAATTTTCAGATTTTTTTGATGACCCGTTCAAAAGATATCGAATTTTTAAAAATTGGTAGTTTGTTCCTTTACTCAAACTTCTTTTAATCATAACTTCTTCAATAATGGTCCAAATTTCAAATTTTTTTTTTCAAAATTTTTGTTTTTTTACGTACTTTTTAAAAAAAAATCCCAAAAAATTCTTAAAAGCGCTCTAGTACGCGATTTTTAAGTTTTAAAATTTAAATCTCATTTTTGAAAATGTTTGTACTCTTCGATTTTTTTGAAATTTTTTTGTGTAAAACTTCTATCAATTCTACAAATTTTTTGCCCAGGAGCATCGTGGGATAACGATTATTACTATTTTTTAAAATTTTTTGAAAAAAATTTATTGTAATTTTCCAATCTTAAAATCATTTCTACTGCTCTAATGGTGCGTCATAGAGGGGTCCTTTATAAGGCCGACCCCCATTAATTTTTACGTCTTAACATTTCTTTGGAACAAACTTATACCCTATCTCCAATTTCTAAGGGGGCTCCCACACAAAACGACATTTTTTAAAATTTGTTCCAACCGCTCTAACTGCCCTAATAGTGCCCTTAGAGCAACAAAATGTATGACCGACCCACAACACTTTTTTAGTCCAAACATTTTTTCTGAACACCCCTACCCTCTATCTTTAACTGTTAAGGTGGTCCCCATACAATTTTTTTTATTTTTTGTAAATTTGTTTTATTTCATCAGATTCTACCGGCCCAATGGTGCGTCCGAGAGGGGTCATTAGTGAGACCGACCCCCATTTATTTTTACCCTACAACATTTTTTCAAAACATACCTACGCCCTATCTCCACTCCCTAAGTAGGCTCCCATACAAATAACAGTTCGAACAAATTTTATAAAAATGTAATTTTGTATGGGAGCCTACTTAGGGAGTTGAGATAGGGCGTAGGTATATTTTGAAAAAATGTTGAAGGGTAAAAATAAATGGGGGTCGGTCTCACTAATGACCCCTCTCGGACGCACCGTTGGACCGGTAGAAGCTGATTAAATAAAACAAATTTACAAAAAATAAAAAAAAATTGTATGGGGACCGCCTTAACAAATAAAGATAGAGGGTAGGTGTGTTCAGAAAAAATGTTTGGACTAAAAAAATATTGTGGATCGGTCATACATTTTGTTGCTCTAAGGGCACTATTAGGGCAGTTAGAGCGGTTGGAACAAATTTTAAAAAATGTCGTTTTGTGTGGGAGCCCCCTTAGAAATTGGAGATAGGGTATAAGTTTGTTCCAAAGAAATGTTAAGACGTAAAAATTAATGGGGGTCGGCCTTATAAAGGACCCCTCTATGACGCACCATTAGAGCAGTAGAAATGATTTTAAGATTGGAAAATTACAATAAAATTTTTTCAAAAAATTTTAAAAAATAGTAATAATCGTTATCCCACGATGCTCCTGGGCAAAAATTTTGTAGAATTGATAGAAGTTTTACACAAAAAAATTTCAAAAAAATCGAAGAGTACAAACATTTTCAAAAATAAGATTTAAATTTTAAAACTTAAAAATCGCGTACTAGAGCGCTTTTAAGAATTTTTTGGGATTTTTTTTAAAAAGTACGTAAAAAAACAAAAATTTTGAAAAAAAAAATTTGAAATTTGGACCATTATTGAAGAAGTTATGATTAAAAGAAGTTTGAGTAAAGGAACAAACTACCAATTTTTAAAAATTCGATATCTTTTGAACGGGTCATCAAAAAAATCTGAAAATTTACCGCGAAGGAGTTTTCGAAGGGTACTAAAAACTGTAAACAAATTGGGAAAATCTAAAAAAAAAGTTTTTCAAAGTGTCCGATTTCACATGGAATGCCCCATATGCACTTTATTACTTCACTTATGCATGTATTGGCATCTATAAAGACACAACAAAATATTCTGGTAATATCCCTATTATAAAGGAACAACAACTACACTATGTTCAAAAATATGATTTAATAAAAACCGCTTTCAAAAATATAAATCTGAGACAAGAATGACAAATCAAATCCAATCGAATTCTGAAAAGAATGTACATAAAAACTTGCAAAATTTCTGCACATGCACATTCGGTTGTTTGGAAAATATGCTGAGAATTTTTTTTTTTTTAATTCTGGTATTTTTTCAATAGTCCAATCTAATTTTTTCTTAAAACGTCTTTAAAAAAAATTTATCGAAGTATGCTTTTAATACAATTTAAATTGATTTATCAAAAATAAACTCAGAACATGGAACCAACTTTTATTTTATTTAAATTAGGCGGCTATTTTTAAAGATGGCTTTTATGGACCTTAAAAAATTGCGGCCAGAAAATTTGCTACTACAGCGTTTTGGTGAAAATATTGATCCGTTTTATGAATTTTTGACTTACGCCCTATTTTCCGCGAACCAAAAGATACGTTCAGTGTGATATAATGTAGTTTTTATAATATGTAAACTTATGAGATATGACATATTTTTAAATTCGGTATACAATTTTAGCATACTCCCTGTTTGTATTTGTATGGTAAAAATAAAGAGTCTGAAGTCTTTTTTATTTGCTCTATATTGATTATTTGCAATTAACAGTCTCACTATAAAATTTGTTTATCAGTGGCGATATAAAAATTTAATAAATTGAAAACTCTTTAGTTGAATATTTCATAATAAAAAACAAAATTTAACTTTTTAACATAACAGTTAACATTTTTTTAACTTTCCCTGTACAAAAAATGTGTCAAAATCTAAGAATTTTTTCATACCAAAAATGTCTCAGAATCTGAGAATTTTTCTATACAAAAAATATCTATGAGAATTTTTTCTATACGAAAAATGTTTCAAAACCTAATAGTTTTTCTATATTAAAAATGTCTCAGAATCAGGGAATTTTTTGTTTTTTTTAGTCAAATGTTTTATCGTCGCTTAACCCGTGACTTATGACATCAATTGTCTTTAAAAAATTGTAAGAAAAAATTTGTTTATGCATACAAAAAAGTGCCGGCCTATTATTCCATGTGTGATCACTTTCCAAAGTTACAATCAAGGTTTACACACCTACGCACGTAAATTATAAGTATAAATACTAGTTATAGTACTTGTTTTTATAATATTTACCATTAAAGTATTTTATTTGCTCAATTTCGTACGAATTTTTTATGGATAAGTTTTTTCATTTAAGTTTTTTATTACTGGTTAGTTTTATTAATATCAAACAAACAACGTCCTTAGGGCAACAATAGCATAAAAATATAAATGTGTACAGAGACGTAGTGAAAACTAATCGAAACTCATTACCAATTTCTAGTACGTCAGCACACATAGACTTTGAGGTCAGTTGTGATACCTGACTGTAATAGGTTCCCCTACTAGGTTCCCTGCCGTTAAACCAATTGAGCTTCTTATGAAACTTCTAAGATATTGAATTTTGACATCTGACAAATCAGAAAGATCGTGCGGCTCCCTAGATCCCAGTGAAGCAAGTCTCTGACCAGAAAGTGCCGACCGGAAAGTGCATGGCAGATAAAGTGATCGATAGTTTCCAACTCCTCCTCATCCACGGAACTACAGAAAAGTTATCTGACGGCACATTTAACCACTCTGCGTGCTTCCCTATAAGACAGTGTCCTGTAATTACAGCAACCACTGTCAAAATCTCTCCTCTGGGAAGAGTTATCAACTCACTTGTGCGCTTCATATTAAGAGATGGCCAAATCTGTCGGTTGTCTCGCAAGTCCATCCATTCGGCCATCTTTGATTAGTCTCCGTCGTGGAACAAAGCCGTAGATTTTGCTTTCACGTTTCTAGAGGCATACCAACACATTCCAATTCTGTTCGATCCTTCAAGGTAGTTCCTAGTCTTGCGAACTCATCGGCTTTGCAATTCCCTGGAATTTCTATAAGTCGAATTGACAACGTAGCCGCATACTGTCTATCAAATATGTCCAATGGTATCAGGTGAAGGAGGATTTCTAACGCAGCCGTAGGTGTAGCATCGACGCCATTCTCTGTACCTTCATGATAAAGACGCAGTTCCCTTTTGTCTCTAAGACAGGACTCTAGAAAATGATTCCACATAGCAGAATTGGACGCTCCACTACTGGAATATAAAGCAATCGTTGCTCTTCTCACCCATTCCTTAATATTGCACCTGAAATTCCACTTCCCAGAAATACTCCAAGATACTTGGCTCCATCTAAAAAGATTTCAGTGCCGTCCAGAGAAACAGGATCAAAATCAGGAATCTTATTACTCTTGCCCATTAAAACAGGTCTTTCAAAGAACCCCGAAGAGAGTCCATCAATGTTGGCAGATGTCGTCAGCATATGCGACAAAATGACAACCCCGTGCTTCTACAGAAAGCAGTATTGGATTCAGGCCCAGGTTACTAAGACAGACGCTCCCAATTCAGACGTTATACTTTTATTGGCAAGTAGATTTTCCATCATTAAAACGAATCTAGGCTTCACTCACAGACCACACAATACCACCATTATCGAGTCTGGGATGACATTATTAAAAACCCGCTCTACATCAAGAATGCACTTCAAAAAAACTTATAAAACGACAAGAAAAGTTTGTAATTTTTTTTTTTTGCTACTTCCTATTTGACAACAATTCCTTGTAATTTTACAAGCTTTTTACTAATAATTTTGTAATTTTACAAGCTTTTTGCCAATAAAATTGTTAATTTACAAATTTTTTTGCCGCGAAAAAACTTACAAGGAGGTTTCGTGATTTTACTACATTTTTTGCTACCTCCAATTTTACGAGTATTCCTAGTAAAAATTAAGAACTTTTTTGTAATTTTACAAGATTTTTACCAATAAGATTGTAAATTTACAACTTTTTTGGCGAAATAAAACTTACAAGAAATTCTCGTAAATTTACTAAATTTTCTTTGTAAAAAATCATGAAAATTTGTAAAATTACATGAAAAATGTTTTTGAGTGTATTGATTATACAGCCAAGCGGTTGTATAGTCCGACACTTGCTGCATCTCAGCTGGAAGTATACCATCAGGTTCAGGGAATTTATAGAGTCTGAAACTTTTAACCGCCCAGATCAATGTTGGCATATTTATTATTTTCGAAGTAATTTCAGATGCTTTAACATCAGAACGTACCAAAGACTGAAACGGCGCACATTGGGTTGAACACTATCAAAACTGAGGATTAATTCAAAATTTGAAGTTGGTATATTGTAATATATTTTTTTATGGGTTTAAAGATGATAAAATTCTCCATCAATAACTGTCAAAATTAGTGTTCTAAGTTGTTTACTTTTTTTGCTATGCTCTCTCAAAGTTTAATAATTTTAATTAATTTTGTGTACAGTGGTAAAAAGTCAAAAACGAGATATTTCAAGTGATTTTTTTTTTGTTTTCAACTAAAAATAAAAATTTTTGTAAAATGGATTCACAAACTAAAGGTATTTAACTATATTATTGACAAGCGGTTGTTAAGATAAAAGTTGAAAAAATTGTTTTAATAATTTTTTAAAAAATATCCTAAAAATAGGGTATTTTTTACATATATGTTGAGTTTTGGTTGCTACTCTGATGAGCTCGGGCGTATCTGAGAACATAGTGATAAAATATAGGATTTTTGCTTTAAAATCCATGAAAGAACCAATGCCAAGACTTGCCAATACGAAAAATACAAGAGATTCTTTTTAAACATCTCCAGTGTAAAAAAAATATATGCTCGAAATCTTAATAGCTAATACTTGTGTTTTGTATTAGTTTTTCTATTGTCTTTATGTTGTTTACCGTTCTTGTTTATTGCTATTTATTGTAAATGTGTAATTTAATTAAAATAACAAATAATTTTAATGATCATATATATTAGAGTGGGGTGTAAAGTTACTTTTTATCGAAATTGGTAATGTTTTTGCTTAAAATTCTAAAAAGTACATATCCCATGCAGTTTTTGAAAAAAAAAAAATCGCGAAATTTTTTAAATGTTTAAATTACATTCGGTTTCAAATTTTGTTCCTATTTCTCAGCCAGCAACCAAATTAAAGCATTTAGTATTTTTAGGTTATGTGGAATGTGCCAAAATTTTCGAGGTGTCCTTACATTTTCGTTCATAACTTTTAAACCGCAACACCGATGTCGCTCAAATGCATTCCCAAACAGCTTAAGATAACTAGAAGTAAATATGTTAAGTTTCAGTGATATCTGGTTAATATTTTTGCCATGATCGCGGTATAAAAAACAGCATTATTTATATTGCAAATGGAGCATTAAAAGTTTTTAAAGTGCAAAACACTTAAAATATCTTAACAGCTGCAAATTTTAAAATTTGTCATAATGGATTTTCAGTCCACTTGTCATAATGGATTTTCAGTCCACCATACAATAATATATAGTGGAATGCCTCATATATCAAACAAACCTTAATTAGGTTAACTTGTAGCGAATAACCCAATATAGTATTTTTACTGTAAGAATATAATATAAAGCTTTTCTAAATTATTTACTAGGTATAATTAGTGCATACAAAAAATATGTTAGAAAACAACTCGAGTAATGAATTGTTAAAACTTAAAACAAAAATTATAATTTTTTAATTAAGTAATTATAAATTTACTCAAAAAAAAAATGAGTAAATAATTTAATAAAAATTTAGTAGTTTTTTTATTGATTTGCTCAAATTTTTCGATAAATTTTATTAACTATTTACTCAACACTTTTAAATGGTTTACTGGTGAAAAATTGAGTTATTATCAATAAATACTCTTAAAAATTTACTCAACATTTTTTTCTGTGGTTATAGTATAATTAAATTTGAATTTTAATTTATTAAGCTATCGATTTTAATTTTAAAGTTACAACAAAATTTATGAACCAATATTTTTTATCGAACATTTTGGTTTTTTTTGCATTAGTTTTGATTTTTAAATAAAAAAATATTGTATTTAAAATATATGAATAAAGTTTTGTTTTGAAAATGTAAAATTTTTTGTATTTATACGATTTTTAAATAAAAAAATTGTGATTCCTTTTTTTGAAGAAAATTTAATTTTTTTTAATTTTATGAACCACAAAAAAAGTAAAATTTTATAAAAAATTTATTCTAATAAAAATGCGTATTTATTTTTTTTTTTAAATTTAATAAAAACGCATTAAATATTCTTTAATTTGAAATTTGATTCATTAATTTATCGCTTTTGCTTCCAAAGTTACAGCAAAAATTGTGACTCAAGATAAGGTTTTTCAAAAATCGAAAAAGTGCCTAGCAGGTTAAAAAATTTTTTTTTCCATATTTTTATTTTTCAAAATAGTAGTTTTTTGTTGATTAATAAGTATTCATCAATAAAAAATTATAATATTTCAAAATTACGGCATCCCTGAATTAATCCCCATTTTGCCTATCGTTCAACCCACTGTGCGGCGTCATATGATGGTATTAATACAAAATGTAAGTCTCAGAAAAAAAATTATCAGAATCTGAAAAATTTTCTGAAGGAAAAATATATTAGAATCTAAGAAAATTTCTGAAGGATAAATGTTACAGAATTAAAGTTAAATTCCAATGTAAAATTCCAATTTTTTTTTTTTTATTTATGTCAAATTGTTAAAGCCCCTGTGTGGGCGCCATAAATGAAGAAAGGTGTAAGTTCGTTACGAAATTTATATTTTGTTGCTTAAAAATGTAAGCTCGTTACAATTTTTATATTTTGTTGCTAAGAATCTGTATTTTTATAAAATCATTTAAAATCTAAAAATTTTCCTATTAAATCATATCTGAATCTGAGAATTCTCCATAGAAAAAAATGTCTATGAATCTATATGTTTTTCTATGGGAAAAGTGTAACAGGAACTGAGAATATTTTTAAAAATTAACTAAAAACTACATACAATTGCTTCGTACGTTCATATGATGGTATTAATAGAATATGTAAGTCTCAGAAAAAAATTCTCAGAATCTGAAAAATTTTCTGAAGAATAAATATCTTAGAATCTAAGAAAATTTCTGAAGGATAAATGTTTCATAATTAAAGTTAAATTCCAATGCATTTCGTAAAAATATTGTAATTTTGACACAATGTTTTTTTTTTTTTTATTTATGTCAAATTGTTAAAGCCCCAGCTTGGGCACCATAAATGAAGAAAACTGTAAGTTCATTACACAATTTATATTTGTTGCTAAGAACTGTAATCTCGTTACAATGTTTATATTTTTTTGCTAAGAATCTGTTAATTTTTATAAAATCATTTAAAATCTGTTAATTTTTCCTGTTAAATCATATCTGAATCTGAGAATTCTTCCATAGAAAAAAATGTCTGTAAATCTATATATTTTTAAAAAAAATTTTGTAAAAATTTTGTCAGGAATTCATTTGTTCAGATTTTGACAATATTTGTAAAGGAAAAATGTTTTACAATTTCTGAGTTCTGTCACTTGAAAAATGGCTCAGAGTTTTAAAAATTTAAGAATCAGATTGTTTTTCAATAGGAAAAATTTAATTGAATGTTGGAGAAGTGTCTAATTGTGAGAACCAAAATATTTCCTATATTAGTAAATATGAAAGAATGTATTTTATACTAAATTAGGATCCTTAAAAACTTCAGATAAGGTCTTCATCCAAAAACTCAGAAATCCGCTATAAAAATCTTTATTTTTTAATTGCATTCGTTAAAAACCTCAGATAAGGGTACTTCATCCAAAAGCCCAGAAAAATTCTCCCCATATTTTACTCAGTTTGTTCTTTTCATACATCTAGAGACTGCCTCAAACGGGCCACGCTCCCTGAGTAAAATCTCAATGTAGCGATGATCTGAGAAATAATGTTATGACAAAATTCTCCAGTCATTAATTCTATCAGACAATTTATCTGATACAAGTGTTACATCAAGAACCTCATGCCATTTACTTGTAACGAAAGTTGTTTCACTACCCCTGTTACAAATATACAGGTTAGTGCTAAACCAAAACTCCAAAAGTAACTCGCCTCTATCATTTGTTCCTGTACTTCCCCATATCGAATGATGTGCATTAGCATTACAGCACACAACTAACTGGTGTCCCCTATATACAGACTCCCGTATCAGACCGCTAACCTTCTCCGGGGGTATTGGTGCCGGATTAGCAAAATACGCAGAGGTAAGCCAAATAGACTTCCAATTAAGCTCCAAGTGAGAGATATAAAATCATGATGAATTATATTCCATAATGCAGTATTCCATACTGCTAAAAATATAAATCCTGCTTTAATTCCCTCTAGTGATTTTGTGGAAATGCCCAAAACTATAATTTTTCCCTACATACATAAATAAATATACCTAGATTTCCATTTTTCCACAAAACAAGAATATCAAATTTAAAATCAATATTAAAACCAAACACAACAAAAAAAAAATATTTCTTCGCTCGTCCTTTGACCTCATTTTATATTTCATGATGAAACGTCACTGTTTGAATTGCAAATGTGTTAGAGTGAGAATTTCAATTTCGTTTTTATTTTTTTTTTCTATGTTACACAAACAATTTTAAATTTTTACACATTTGACCATCAAACTGTAACACATACACATACAAATATACACATTAGAGTGGCACTTAAAAATAAAATTTTCGAATTTCAAAATGCGCGGGTCGGAATATTGTGTAATTGCGTCTAAAAATGATTGTGTAAAAATTTCAGGAAAATCGAATAACTTTAACCCGTGCCGCTTTTAGGTCAAAGTTTCGGGTTTTTGGGGAAAAAGGACGATGATTTGAAAAAAAAAAAATAAAAAAAGTTTTTATGAAATTAATTAAAATATTTTTTTTTTATTTAGCTTTTACTCAAAACTACTTGGAAAAAATTATGTCAACTTTGTATGACATCATTAACCCGTTTAAAATGTTAAGCTAAAAATTACCATGAATTTAGGGGGGTACTTCAAATGAGTATTTTCGATTTTTTAAAAATTTTATTAAACAAAATTTTTAAATTAAACATTTCTATACAAGTCCCTTATAAAAAACATCCTAAAGATTAAATATTAAAAAAATTGGGGATATACACCGACTCAATTTGTTTTTGGAGCCGTTTGATTTTTGTGGATTTCAAGGAAATTAGAATTTTGTGTAAATTTTTTTTGATGAAAATCGATTTTCGAATAAACTGACCAAATTTAAATTTTTTGTTGCTTCTTTTGATCAAATTAATTCAGTTAAGAACTATTAACTTTATTAGACATCGTTAACCCATATTGGCAGGGGACAAATGTGTCCCAAGCAGCAAATTTAAAGTTTGTTTCTAGAATTTTAAGAATTTTATTGTTACAAAATCATTTTGAAGGTCTATTACATACTAATTTATAGTGTCCGACCGAATATTTGGCTTCGGCATTGGCCAAAGAGCAGCACTCGGCCAGTATTCGGCTTCGGCTACATTTTTGGCCAAATATGGCCTTATACCGAATAATTATGTAAAACTTGTACGAACGTGTTAAAAAATGTTTTGTGGAAAAAACAAACACTAAAAAAAAATATCAGACTTTATGCCTCACAAACACTTTAAACATGTATTTATTCATTCATTTAAATAGTTTTATGCAGAGTTCTAGGAAACAAAAAACACCTGAATATATTAGAGTTGACGAAAATTTTTTGATATATCTTTCCAGTTGGCAAAAAAAGTCAACGCTGATTTTTCTGTAAGAAAAATGTGGACATTTCTCTACACAAAAAATCTAAGAATTTAAAAAAAAAAATTGAAAATTTTTCTCGGCAAATTCTGACAATTTTTTTATTTTTTTGTTTAACTGAAAATTCAAATTTCAAGTTTCTAGAACTATTATTTCATGAAACGAAATTTCTAAAAAGTACTTTTTTCAGAATGTTTTTTCACCGAAGGACCATACATTCGTAATTTTAGTTTCTTGTACCATTACTTCGGGATTTATAAAAGGTACCAAAAGTATACTTTTTTGCCTCTTTTGAAACGGAATTTCCAAAAAGTACTTTCTCCAAAGTGTTTTTTTTCAACCGAAAGATCCTACATTCCAAATTTCAAGTATCTAGGATCATTATTTCAGAATATGTATATTAAAAGTACCAAAAGTACAATTTTTAACCCCGCTTAGAAAAGGAATTTCCAGAAAGTTTTTTTTTACCGAAGAATCCTACATTCCAAATTTCAAACTTTTAGGATAATTTTTTCAGGAAATACAAAAACTACCTGAAGTACAACTTTTACATCACTAAAAAAATGGAATTTCGAAAAAGTACTGTTTTTACAATGTTTTTTTTTAACATGATAATGTTTTTAGGTGTCTAATTTTAAAAAAAGTTGCAGGACGCCACCTCAGTTTGACTATATTAGCTAACGATTAACAAAAAAGAAAATGAGAATTACTGTTTTCATTTTCTTAAAACCAAAAATTTTAGTAGCTTTGGTTTGTTACTTGGATAATAATTCACCTCATGGTGAATAAAGCAAATATTTGCCAGCTGGTGAATAAAACGTAACATAATTATTTTGCATCAATATTTTTTTTTTCATCAATATTTTTATTTTCATTAATATTTTTTTTTTATCAATATTTTTTTTTTCATCAATACTTTTTTCACAATATTTTTTTTTTCATCAATATTTTTTTTCATCAATATTTTTTTATTCATCAATATTTTTTTTACATCAATATTATTTTTCATCAATATTTTATTTTATCAATATTTTTTTCATAAATATTTTTTATTTTTCATCAATATTTTTTTTTATCAATATTTTTTTTTTCATCAATATTTTTTTTCATCAAATTTTTTTTTTTTTTTTCATCTATATTTTTATTTATTCATCACTATTTTTTTTTTGTCATCAATATTTTTTTTTTCTTTTCATCAATATTTTTTTTTTTCATCAATATTTTTTTTATGAATATTTTTTTTTTTATTTTTATATTTTTTTCATAAATTTTTGTTTTTTCATCAATATTTTCATCACTTATTTTCATGAATTTTTTGTACATCAATATTTTTTTTCATCAATATTTTTTTTATCAATATTTTTTTATCAAAATTTTTTTCATCAGTATTTTTTTAGAGTTGTCAAAACCGATTTCCGAAGTATTCGAAAAATCGATTTTTTTCTATTTTTCCGGTTTTTTAAAACCGGTTTTTTAAAAAGACCGGTTTTCGAAGTATTCGAGAAACCGATTTTTTGGTCTCGAATAATCGACTTTTTCTGAAGTTTAATTTTTTCGTTAGTTTGCATTAAATGTAATTTTTTAGTAAAATTTGGGAGCGTGAGTGACTTTTGACTCACACTCATTTACGCTCACGACAAGAATTTTTCAATCACGCACACTCACTCACGAGCATATTTTTTATGAGTATTCTACTCATATTCACACTTGAGACAACTTACACTCACGTGCACTCGCACAAGCTTCACTCACATTTGTTCACACTCACGGTCATTCACACTCACGAAACTCTTGTTTATACAAAAAAACTTTTAAAAATTAAAATTTCAAAAATCTAACAAAATTTTTAGCAAAATTTAAAGTTTAGCCAAATTTTACAATTTTTTTTTGTTTTTTCGGGATTTTTAAAATGTTTTCTATTTTTGGGACGAAAGAAAATATGAAGAGAAAATAAATCACGCAAAAAAATCGTCTCATACACACTCACTCATGAAATCTTGCTAACGCACACCCACTCTCTCAATTTTTTTCCACTCACAATTACGTGAGTTACTTAAGTTTCAGTCATGCTCACGCGTGAATCACGCACAAATCTGCTCATGTTCCCATCTGTGTTCTGTAGTATGTAAAAATTGCTTAATTTGTTTTGCTTTTTTATCAAATAAATATTTAAAAAAAAAAAAACCGAAAAACCGATTATTCGAAACCGGTTTTTAGTTACAAAACCGAAAAACCGATTTTTTTAAAAGGCGGTTTTTCGAAGTATTCGAAAATCGGTTTTTGAAATAGACGAATATTTGACAACCCTAGTATTTTTTTTTTCATCAATATTTTATTATCAACATTTTTTTCAACGAATTGATTTTTTCCATCAATATTTTTTATTGGGGTCATCAAACGATATTTCGATGCATTTTGCATGGAATGACAAATTAATATCGCGTTATTTTTTCTAGAAAAATGTTGCCTTAGAAAGATCACCTATTTATACAGCAAAACATTATCATTATTCAATGGTTTGGGCAAGAGTACAAACTTCGCAGACATTTTTACTTAGAATCCTGCATTCCAAATTTTAAGTTTCTAGAATCTAAAAAAACTTTTTCCAGAATGTTTTTCACCGACCATTTTGCAGGAAATGTAAAAAGTACCAAAAGTAACATTTTGTAACTCGCTGAAAAACTGAATTTTAATAAAGTTAATTTTCTAGAATATTTTTATTACCGAAGGATCCTACATTTCAAATTTTATATTATGAAATATTAAAAGTACCAAAAGCACACTTTTCTTTCCCTTTTTACCACCCTTACAAACAGAATTTCCAAAAAGTCAGTTATTTAGAATTCCTACAATTTCCAAATTTTGGGACCGTTATTTCAGGAAATATAATAAGTACCAAAAGTACAACTTTTACCCCTTCTACGAAACAGAATTTCCAAAAAAAATTTTTTTTTTTCAGAATTTTTTTTTACCGATGGATCCCACATTCCCTATTTCAAGTGGGTAGGAGGACCATTATTTCAGGATATATAAAAATCACCAAAAGTACACTTTTTATCCCCTTTACGTCTCTAAAAAATGAAATTTTCAACAAGTACCTGTTCCGGAAAGTTTTTTTTTCAATGAAGGATCCTAAATATCTAGAGATGGGCAAAGGGTAAATATCCAAATGGTAAATACCCGGTAAAATAGGTAAATTGGGTAGAAATTGGTAAATACCCGGCTATTTTTCAAAAAGGTGAACAAAAATATTTTACAGTAAAATTTAATGAATTTTATACTAAAAAATAGTACCTTCTTTGAAAAAATAGTACTTCTTTTAGGATAAATAGAAAAAGCACTTTTTAGAGAGAGTGTTTTTTTAGAAAAAGTTGCGCATTTTTGGGAAAATAGTACTATTTTAGAAAAGTACTATCTCGCCTTTAAGACAAAAACGTAATTTTCTGAAAAAACTACTTATTTAGCAAAATGGTACTTTTTTCCTAAAAAGTATTATTTAAGAAAATATAGTACTTTTTTAAAAAAATAAAGTAATTTTTAGAAAAAAATTTACTTTTAAGACAAAAAAGTACTTTTTAAAAATTAAATTTTTTAATACTTTTTTTGAAAAAAGCATTTTGTTATAAAAAAAAGTATTTTTTTAAGTACTTTTTCTAAAAAAAGGTACTTTTTCTAAAAACGTACTTTTTTATAAAATAATGGTACTTTTTCTAAAAAAGGTACTTTTTTTAAAAAAAAACTTTTTTCCAAAAAAAAAAAACTTTTTTCTAAAAACAAAGCTACTTTTTCTAAAGAAATTACTTTTTTATAAAAAACGGTAATTTTTCCCCCCAAATACCAGAATCCCATCACAACAAATATCAAATATCAACTTTATACGAACTTTATTTTATAAATATAAAAAGTACCAAAAAAAATATATTTTTCTTATAGAAAAAGTCTCAGATTCTGAGACATTTCTTTATAGAAAAAATTACAGATTCTGAGACAATTTTCCAATAGAAAAAGAGACATTTTCTCAGACATTTTTCGAATAGAAAAAGTGTTTCAGAAGTACTTTGTTCTAAAAAATTTATTTTTTTTAAGTACTTTTTCTAAAAAAAAGCACATATTTCAAAAAAGGTACTTTTTCTAAAAACGTACTTTTTTCTAAAATAAAGGTACTTTTTTAAAAAAAAAAAAAAAAACTTTTTTCTAAAAAAAATGTACTTTTTCTAAAAAAATTACTTTTTTTTATAAAAAACGGTAATTTTTCCCCCCAAATACCGGGTAGAATCCCATCACTACAAATATCAAATATCAACTTTATACGAACTTTATTTTATAAATATAAAAAGTACCAAAAAAATGCATTTTTCTTTTAGAAAAAGTCTCAGATTCTGAGACATTTTTTTATAGAAAAAATTAAAGATTCTGAGACAATTTTCCAATAGAAAAAGAGACATTTTCTGTGACATTTTTCCAATAGAAAAAGAGTCTCAGATTCTGAGACATTTTCCCTATAGGAAAAGTCTCCGATTCTGAGACATTTTTCTTATAGAAAAAGTCTCACATTTTTCTTATAGAAAAAGTCTCAGATTCTGAGACATTTTTTCTATAAAAAATTTTAAACTCTGAGACAGTTTTCATACCGAAAAAGTCTTAGATTCTAAGACATTTTTCTTATAAAAAGTCTCAGATTCTGAGAAATTTTTTTTATAGAAACAATCTCAGATTCTGAGGTCACAGACTCTGATCCAAAAGTCTCTGATTCTGACACATTTTTCCTATAGAAAAAGTTTCAGATTCTGAGACATTTTCCTATAGAAAAGGTATCAGTCAGATTTTAAGAAATAGTCTGAGATTCTGAGAAATTTTTCTTAGAAAAAGTCTCAGATTCTGATACGTTTTTCTTAAAAAAAGTCTCAGATTCTGAGACTTTTCTTCCTATAGAAAAAGTTTCAGATTCTGATACGTTTTTCTTATAGAAAAAGTCTCAGATTCAGAGATATTTTTTCTATAGAATAAACTCAGGTTCTCAGCCTTAGATTCTAAGTCATTTTTCCTACAGAAAAAGTATCAGATTCTGAGACATTTTTCCTATAGAAAAAGTCTTAGATTCTAAGACATTTTTCCAATAGAAAAAATATCAGATTCTGAGAGATTTTTCCTTTAGAAATGGTCTCCGATTCTGAGACATTTTTTCTATAGAAAAAGTCTCAGATTCTGAGACAAATATTTTTCCTGAATTTGATTAGATTTTAGTTATTTCCCGATTATTTTAAGTCTTTTGAAACTTTCCTGACTTATTCAAAATTTTCCTTGTTTCCCACTCTAATTGTATTGCATAAAATAATAAAAGTAAAACTAAAAACAAAAAACAAAATAAACTGTTTTGTTTGGAAAAAAGCATTTTCTGGTTAACAGTCAATAGTTGTGGTGTGGTCATTAAAATTTTGTATACAAGTGTTGAAGGATTTTAATGGAAATTTTTCGTTGTAAAAACAAAATACTATTATTTGTTTTGTTTTTGTAATTTTTATTGTTTTTTTTTTTTTGTTGTGCTTTCACAACCAGTTATTTGTTTTTGAAGGTAAGTGTAAAAAAAGAAATTGAAAATTGAAACAGAAAAACTGATTTTCATTTATTAAGGTCAATTAGTAAGATTAATTCAAATGAATGATTGGAAAAATAAACGCAATTTAACTAGTAAATACCAACAAATTGTTACGATTTAACATTTAAGTGGGTTTTTACATAGGAAATATTTATTATTAATTAATTTAGTTATTTTAAATTTAAAAAATAATGTTCAAATGTTATATTTTGAGTAGAGTTTCTGAATAACCGATAAATTTAGTAACCGCGGTTTCGGTTATCAAAAATTGAATAACCGATCGGTTTCGGTCTCGTTAGTAAAGTAAGAATTTAAAATTAAAAAGATTTTAATTTTGTCAATATAAACTGTATTTTAATTGAGACGAACAATCTAAGTAATCTAAGTAATCAAATTTCTGAAACTTGTCTCCACTAGTTTGTTGTATTTTTTCCGAATTGCGTAAACCAAAAATTAGTCTTGACACAAAATTGTAAAAGTTGTCGTTGGATTTATGGATATTGACAGTTATTTATCGTCTATATCTAGCGCTTGTCCATTCATTCATACCCAGTCGGCAAAAAAATCACCCCTTTTTAAAATTGCTGGCATCTTCAGACAATTTTTCCAAATGGCTCCAATGACAAGTCAGCCGCTGTCTAAAAGCATTGTTGGTGGCCACCGATGCTGGTGGACACTGCTGACTTGTCATTTTGGACATTTGGAAAAATTGTGTGAATATGTCAGAAATTTTATAATGGGAGTGTCAGCAGTGATTATTTTTTTTCCAACTGGGTAGTTAAGCTAAATTTTTCCAATTTTGAATCATAAAAATTAAGAGATCATTTTAAGTGTAACGGCTATATTCTTAACAAAAACGGGCAATTTACTTCTTCACACTCATTTTTGTGTAAAAGGGAAAACTTGGGACTCGATTTTAGTCACTTGTTTTTTTTATAAAATGTAAATAGTTGTTAATTTAAATTCCTTTTTTTAATTGCCAAAAAAATATAAAAAATCTATACAATTAATAAAATTCGGATAACCGAACATATATGGGACGGTTTCGGGTTCGGTTTTCGGCTTCAATAACCGCGGTTTCGGTTACGGTTTTAACCGAAACAGAAACTCTAATTTTGAGGTGCCAAATTTAAAAAATCATGTGTTATTCTCCAGATTTTTATTTTTGTTGCTTCGAGAAGTTTGGTATTGCAATTTAGAGATATCGATTCAGCGATTTAAAAGTAATGGACGAAAATTTAAGAACACCTCCAAAATTTTTCTAATTGTAAGTTCTACATAGCCTGAAAATTGAAAAACGCTTTAATTCGGTTGCTCTTTGACATTTATGAACAGAATTGGATACCAAAAAAGTTAAAGAGTACAAACATATGTTTGACCCAAAATAAATTTTCGCGAAATTTTTTTTTGTTTTTTTATCGAAAATTTTTATCGAAGAACATTTTTTTTTAATTTTTTTTGTTTCAAAATTAGTTCCTTTCAACCAATTTTTTTATCCCAACAATTTTTTTCGCGGAAGTTTTTATTTAATTTGGTTGCTGTTTCACATTTGTAAACAGTATTGGATGCCAAAAGGCATTTAAAGAGCACAAACATAGTTTTGAGGTGACATGACATAATCCCCACGGACATAACCCCCATTTCCGTTATGGGGATTATGACCGAATTTGTAGTGGGGACTATGACCGAAAAAAATTTGGACATAATCCCAATTAAAAATGGACATAATTCCCAGTTTTATGGGGACAATGACCACTTTAAAAGTGGACATAATCCCCATTACAGGGATTATGTCTACTATACTAATAAGTCATAATCCCAATTATTATATGTATGAAATTTTTTTTTTTGTCTTAAAAGTTTTTCTGCGTAGCCGGCCTTCGGCCGGGCTTAGGGATGAAGACCTAAATTGGTTTGGACCTAGTCCCCATTATATGAATGGGGGTTATGACCGAAAAACTTTCGGTCGTAATCCCAACAGGGAAGGGACATAATCCCCATTGGGATTATGACCGTTTTTGAAATGGTCGTAGTCCCCACAACTAATATGGGGACTATGTCCGTAATGCATTGGATCATAATCCCCATTTCCGTTATGGGGATAATGTCCGTGGGGATTATGTCCTGTCACCTAGTTTTGATCCAAAAAAAAGTTTCGCAAATTTTTTTTTTTTTTTTAAATTTTTTTTCAAATTTATTTTTTCCAAATAAAGTTTATTGCAAAAATATTTACCAACAATATTTTGAATTTTCCTGATTTTTAAGGTTTTTCGATTTTTTTTTTTCAACTTTTCTGAATTGTATTAAATTTTTCTGATTTGACCTGAAGTTTTCACAATTATTATGTTTTTACCTGAAGTTTTAACAATTATTGTTTTTTAAGTATTTCTGATTTTTGTATACCCTCCACTCTAGTGATAGAGGGTATATATAAGTTTGTCATTCCGTTTGTAACTCATCGAAATATCGGTCTGGGACCCCATAAAGTATATATATTCATGATCCCCGGTCGATTTTAAGACATTCTAGCGATGTCCGTCTGTCCGTCTGTTTGTGGAAACGGTGATCATGGCCAAAATAGTACGCGGAGATGACTGAAACTTAGAGTATTTATTGAAAGTTCTCCCGAGAAGTTTGGTATTGCATTTGAGCGAAATCGGTTCAGCGGTTCAAAAGTTATGAACGAAAATGTAAGGATACCTCAAAAATTTTAGTACATTCAACACAACCTAACAATACAAAATGCTTTAATTCGGCAGCTGGTTGACATATGTGAACATAATTGAACACCACATGGTATTTAAACAAGTATGAACATATTTTTTGAAAAAAAAAAAAATCGCGGATTTTTTTACCAAAATTTTTTTTCACGGAATTTTTTTTTTTTTAATTTTTTTTTTTTTTTTAAGTAATTTCCTTTTAAAAAACGTTTTTTTGGAATAATCTTTTTGAAATAAAGGAGGGTATCATTACATTCGGCAATGCCGAATTTAACTTTTTTACTTGTTTTTACTAGATTCTGATTTCGATAATTTTTAACTTTCCAAATTTTTGTGTCAAAATTTACGTTTTTTTTTTTTTAATTTTATTATATTAATTTTTTAATTTTTAATATTAATTTCTGAATTTTCAAAGTTTTTCCAATAATCTTTAGAATTTAAATTATTTCAGACTTTTCTTAAACTTTTCAGAAATGTTTTCTTAAACTTTTTTGATTTTTGAAGAAATTTTTTAAAAGTTTTTTAATTGTTTTTTCATAAACTTTCTGAATTATTCCAACTTTCCTGATTTTTCTTTAATTTTTCTGCGTATTCAAAAAAGCTCAGTTTCAGTACACTTAAATAAAAAACTGTAATGTTACAGAAAATTTGCTGATTTTGAACCCACAATTTTTTTGGTAAAGTTAGCAAAAATCTTTTGCCAAAAATTAGTTAACTGAAATTTTTTTATTTCAACTTAGTTCATACACATTTGAGGACCCCATTGGGCTCGGACCCGATAGGTCCAGACCCTAATGGGCTTAGACCTAGTTGGGTTCCTTAAAAATCGTCATAGTTGTTTATTCAAAATTTGTGTCCGTTTCGCTCTAACTTGCTTAGTTTTTAAGATACGTGATTTTTGGGAACCACTGGGGCTTTGAGAATTAAAGAACTCGATAACTTCAAAAGTATTACTCGGAGAGCTTTTGGTTATTTTGCGGTCTTCTTCTACGTGTTAATGGCAACAAAAATTCTATAGGACTTTTTGTTGTGTCAGCAATATTTGCCGAGATATGAGCATTTTAAAATTTTCGGCAATGCTAACTTTTTTGGATACAAAGTTAGGACCTATTAGGGTCCACACTAGGGTGGGCGATTTAAATATCTTAATGGGCGCTTCGCGTTTCTGATTCTTGGGATTTTACTGAGCAAAAAAGTCTACTAGACCATAGTTTTACCTCAGACTTTATTTTTTTGGAAAATTTTAAAATTTTCTTGGGCTCATATTTCGTAAACTATTTTTAGCTATTGTCTCAGGCACCATTTTCTCTGAACATATGACTTAGAAAAAACTTCGTTTTCATGGTCAAAGAGTCGAAAATGTAGAAAATTCACCACTTTTTGTCACTTATTTTTTATTTAGGCCTATAACAGCCAAACCATTGAGATTTTCGATCCAATACTAAGACAAAAAGCCAAGCCAAGACAATAGTTAAGAACATCGCAAAACCATTGCAAAAATTTGCACTTTCACAAGGCCAAAACTGCCTGAAGGAGCGTTCCAATGCCAGTGATTATCCCGAAACTTGTATATGGAAAAGAGGGGAAAAACATAAGAGTTTCCTGTTTTTTAAGGATTGCTTACATTTCTTCAACAGCAATGTTTTGTTTTCTAAAAAAAAATGCAAATCCCTTCATTTGTGTCTGCAATTCCAGATCATGTTGGTTACTCTTTGCGAAAAAAATGTAAGAGACAAAGAAGTTGAAAGATAGTATGAAGAAAGGTTGATATTACTAAAAATAGAATTTTAGTGTTCAAAACTGAGAAAATGTATTTTCTCGAAAATATATACACAGCAGTTATAAAACAAGAAACTACTATTTGTAAGAGCATATCGATGTGGTGGTTGTACCGTCTAAGGTGCCAGCCAGCCTTTATTGTATGACTAAATCCGTGGTACGATTTTCGACTGGGGTACATGTTTATAAAAATGTCAAATCCTTCTGATGATAACACCAAAACTAGAGTATTTGAAAACGACATGAGAATGTATTAAATGTGTTACTTCATAATTTCCTCACTGAATCAATTCAAGTTCACTTTAAATCTTTAAATTCTAAATTCTTCCTAAAAAAATATCCAATCTGTTTCTTTCGCTTTGATGTTGCAACATGATGATGATGATGGTAACACAATTTGGGTCAATCAACAATATTATTGATATAAAAATATATAAATTTATATGAATTTATTGGCCAAACCAATATACTCAAATAATAATAATAATAATTGATCGAAATATTTATGTACACAAGCACAGAAAAATATAACTATTATTTATTATTTTGTATTGAACAAGTTGCAATATAGGGTAGAAAGTGGGTAACAAATGGCACTTTTATTTTTGGAAGTGCCATTGTAAGCAAACTACTAGTCTTAATAAGGGTTTTAGATGAAAAATGTAGAACAAAAATTTAATTTCTAAAAGCTATAAACATTTCTGGTATTCCTATACCGGTTTCGGACAGTTCCAGTTTAACTGTCTTCATCAGTATGATTTTAAATTTTTTTTTTTTTTTTTAAAAAGAAGCAACACTCAGGCAATGCTGCCTATCAATTACTAATGTAACCGTGATGCTTCTTTCGGAAAGGGGATAGAAGAGAGATGAAAGATAGAAGGGCTTCAGTATGGCAACACTGTAATTGCGCGTGTTGATAATTTTTAATACAGTTGTTGCATCGCCATCTGTTATTAATCTGGAGAATTATTTTTGAAGCTGTGTTTTATAGCCATTATTTTATTATTTTACTTCGTTGACGTTTTAGTGCTATTTATCAACGAAGGAGGGTGCTGCGATAGATATTAGTTATAAATAGAAACTAATAAATATCTGAAAAAAATGTTGTTCTGCCTGAGCTGAGAATCGAACCCAGGCTTGTTGGCTAGTAGTCCAACGCGCTAACCACTAGGCCACATCACCCTCAAATTGGAAAACAACTCACTGGCCAAACAAATTTTAATGATTTTAAATTTACTAAATTTAAAAATGATTTCAAGCCTTCTGAAATCAGAAGAATTCTCATTAAGCTCTTATTCAATATTTTTTAACACATTTTTTAACTGATTGGACAAACATTTTATTTTGTGTTGGCGAATTTCCCAACTGATAAATGTTCACCCATCTACCCTACGTTCGAGTATGATTGTATATTATTTGGAAAATTGGACACAGTAGCATAATAAGCCAACAAAAATACTAAATGGCATGAAGTCATAACCAATATAAATAGTACAACAAACGGAAAAGGCTACAAAAGAATGAAATCTGCTAAATAGTCAAAAGTGCATTCTAATTGTCAAAGCATTAATAAGACGGTGATACAAAATAGAATGAAACCGAAATACCTGTGATGTTTTTTTTTTTCTTGTAGGTGATGTCGAGTACAACCAGACTCAAACAAAATGTCCAAAAAGTACTTTTTTCATAAGATTTTTACCCCGAAATATCTTACATTCAAAATTTTAAGTTTCTATGACCATTTTTTTGGAATATTTAGAAACGCAATTTCCAAAAAGTACTTTTTCCAGATTTTTTTTTTCACTGAAGAATCCTACATTTAAGATTTCCATTATCTATGCTGTTTATTTAAGCAAATATTAAAAGTACCAAAAGTACATTTTTTAACCAGGGTATATAAAAAGTACCAAAAGTACTATTTTGTTATCCCTTTAGTAAAGGAATTTTCATAAAGTACTTTTCCAGAATTGTTTTTCACTTAAGGATCATTCATTCAAAATTTCAAGTTTCTATGGCCACTATATAAAGAAATTAAAAAAGTACACAGAAAATAAAAATGAGTAAATTTGTAATAAGTAATTGGCGCCCAAGCAGGGGCACAACTCTAAAAATACGGCTAGTGGAAACCAGACCAATTACATAGTCTTCAAATAATTCCTAGAAGAAACCTAGCAACACTTCAGCCCGACTCATTGGCAAATCTACTATAGTATTCAAAGGACATTATTCCTTTAAAGCTCTGTATAACTACTTCACAAGTAAATGCAAACCGCAACAACAAAATATCCTTAAAAATTTTTTTATATAAGTTCAAAAAATGAAAAAGAAATGAATTAAATTGTTAAAAAAAAGAATATGTTTGAATGCATATTTTTTATAAAGATATAAATGCTACAATAAGAAATAAAAAAGAAAATTGCATTTTGGTCATTTGTGTATTAAACTCATTATAAATTGGTAACAAGTACAACATTTATTGAGTTGAATACATAATAAAATGATTGACTTTTTTTTCATTTGACATTCTTTGAGGGGCAAAAATAAAAACGAAACACAACTCAACTACTACTTTTTTTTGCAATACTTGAAAAAGAGGGGCCAAATAAAAAAAAAACTCTTTTGACATTCAATGCAAGTTCAACTACGATGACATATTAAATCTTCCCTCCCATCATTTATAAAAAAACTTTCAATACGATAGTAAAAAGGCAAAAAAGGACAATATGAAAAAATGGCATGTTAAAACATACACAAACATTAACAAAAAAATACAAAACAAGTAGAAAAGTTAATTTCGACTTGGCCGAATCCATGAATACCCTCAACAATGTTTATTTTTTTTTAAGTAAAAAAAGTGTTCAAAAATTCTGACTACACTGAAAAAAAAGACATAACTAAAATTAAGGAAAAAATGTCTTTGAAAATTTATCATGAATTTTCCTTAAATTTAGTAAAATTTAACTAAAAAATGAGAAATTTTCCTAACTATGAGGAAAAAAATTTAGTTCATTAACTTATAAGTAGTTCAAACTTTTCTTTAAATGGAATTTTTAAATATTAGGAAAAAAATTCTTACTGCCAAAGAAATTTTCCACAAATCTAAAAAACGTATCTTTATTTTTAAGACATATTTCTTAAAAAACAATTTAGTTCAAGTTTAGTTAAAATTTACTAAAAAAAACATCATCGTATTTCTCTTCTTTGAATTGAGGAAGTGTATTTCTTAGAATTTAGTTAATAACTTCTGAAAATTTAGTAAATAACTTATTAAAATTTAGTTAAAAATTCAAAATGGCGATATCTCGAAAACTAAGCGAGATAGAGCGAAACGGACGAAATTTTCAAAAGAAAGACAACAAAGAAAAATATGGAATAGCCTAGCTCTGCATATCTGTCGGGGTCTCAAGACCCTAAATTTAGATCTAAAATTTGAAATTCCCGAGATTTTATATATGCACATATCTCGGTAAATACTACCAACACGAGAAAAGGTCCAACGGCGTTTTTGTAGCTCTTGACTCGTAGAACACTTCCGCAAAATACCCGAAAGCCCTCCGATTAATAGTTTTTGAGATATCCAGTTTTTAAGATTCTCAAGACCCTTTCAGACCCCTTATTACCGTATCTCAAAAACTAAGCAAGTTAGAGCGAAACGGACACAAGTTTTGGTTCAAAATCTATGGGGACCCTTAAAGGACCCAACGGGGTCTCGAGGTAAATGGGGTCCGAACCCATGGGTCCAGGGTCCAGGGTTTAGATCCAATCTATTTCTAAAATGTGAAGTATAATTTTTCTCATTTTCTAGTTAAAATTGGCTTAAAATTAAGTAACTTTGTTTTCCTTATTTTTGGGAAAATTATGAACTTAAACCAAGAAAAAAAATCTTTGGAGCCAAATCATTCCCTCTTTTTCTCAAAATTTAGTTAATTTTCCCAGATTTTAGTTCACTTTTTTTTTGAGTGTAGAAAATTTCAATTTTTAGTAAAAAAAAATTTACATTTTTTCACCAAAAAAAATTTGAGTGTTAAAAGTGGTTGAGTGTAATATTTTTTTCGAGTGTAAAATTTTTTTTATTGTTAAAACTTTTTGAGTGACAAAACCAATCGATGATAAATGTTTTTTCAACCAGAGCTTACGAAAAGACCAATTTTAATTTCACGTGTTTGCTTATAACTACACTCAAAAAAAAAGTGAACTAAAATCTGGGAAAATTAACTAAATTTTGAGAAAAAGAGGGAATGATTTGGCTCCAAAGATTTTTTTTCTTGG
Source organism: Pegoplata infirma (assembly GCA_963921195.1). Classification (NCBI taxonomy): domain Eukaryota; kingdom Metazoa; phylum Arthropoda; class Insecta; order Diptera; family Anthomyiidae; genus Pegoplata; species Pegoplata infirma. The sequence continues at coordinate 62,676,550 of OY992540.1, forward strand.
TTTAAGTTCATAATTTTCCCAAAAATAAGGAAAACAAAGTTACTTAATTTTAAGCCAATTTTAACTAGAAAATGAGAAAAATTATACTTCACATTTTAGAAATAGATTGGATCTAAACCCTGGACCCTGGACCCATGGGTTCGGACCCCATTTACCTCGAGACCCCGTTGGGTCCTTTAAGGGTCCCCATAGATTTTGAACCAAAACTTGTGTCCGTTTCGCTCTAACTTGCTTAGTTTTTGAGATACGGTAATAAGGGGTCTGAAAGGGTCTTGAGAATCTTAAAAACTGGATATCTCAAAAACTATTAATCGGAGGGCTTTCGGGTATTTTGCGGAAGTGTTCTACGAGTCAAGAGCTACAAAAACGCCGTTGGACCTTTTCTCGTGTTGGTAGTATTTACCGAGATATGTGCATATATAAAATCTCGGGAATTTCAAATTTTAGATCTAAATTTAGGGTCTTGAGACCCCGACAGATATGCAGAGCTAGGCTATTCCATATTTTTCTTTGTTGTCTTTCTTTTGAAAATTTCGTCCGTTTCGCTCTATCTCGCTTAGTTTTCGAGATATCGCCATTTTGAATTTTTAACTAAATTTTAATAAGTTATTTACTAAATTTTCAGAAGTTATTAACTAAATTCTAAGAAATACACTTCCTCAATTCAAAGAAGAGAAATACGATGATGTTTTTTTTAGTAAATTTTAACTAAACTTGAACTAAATTGTTTTTTAAGAAATATGTCTTAAAAATAAAGATACGTTTTTTAGATTTGTGGAAAATTTCTTTGGCAGTAAGAATTTTTTTCCTAATATTTAAAAATTCCATTTAAAGAAAAGTTTGAACTACTTATAAGTAAATGAACTAAATTTTTTTCCTCATAGTTAGGAAAATTTCTCATTTTTTAGTTAAATTTTACTAAATTTAAGGAAAATTCATGATAAATTTTCAAAGACATTTTTTCCTTAATTTTAGTTATGTCTTTTTTTTCAGTGTAGGGATGAGATTTTCATGCACTAAAAAATCGAAAATATGCGCCAAAAAATTCAAAATATGCACTAAAAACCTATAAATATGCACTAAAAAGTAAAAAGTGTGCAACAATTTTTCCTATGAAAAATCTAGTTTTCATAGGAAAAACTTCCTAAAAATCAAAAAATAACGACAGGTTTAAATAGTAACATTTAAAACTTTATATAAGCAAGACTTTTTTAGACAATCTATAAAAAAAATTAAAAAGAAAAAAAAAATTCTTATTTTGAAAATAAATTATTAAATTTTAAATATTTTTTGTAACAAATAAATTTTAAATTGTGTTTTTTTCTAATTTATGCCAAAATATGCAAAAATATGCACTTAAAAGTTGCAAAAATGCGGAAAATATGCATTTAAAACCAAAATATGCAAAAATATGCACTATCACCAAAATATGCAAAAACAAATCGATGTCATTTTAACGCAAATTTCTTGATTCGGAAAGGTAATTTGTCGATATCGTTTTTAGACTATCGACAAAAAACATGCATTTGCATGGAAATCTCATCCCTACTTATAACTTATGAACCCCTGGACCGATTTCGCTGGAATGCAATTCCGACCTGACCGGGAGAATGAGAAATATACATGCCCAGTTTCAGCCAGCTCAAAGTAAGTATAGCGTGTTTTCTACAAACGGACGGACTTCGCTACATCGACCTAAAACCGATCGATGATCGTGAATTTATATATAGGGTCCTAGACCGACATTTCGAGTTATTAAGTTTTTTTGAGATGAAGGTGGGTTGTACAAGCCTAATGAAAGCAAGGCAAGTCCATGGCGCTCAGACTTAAAATAGTCCATTGTAATGTACCCTGGAAAAGAAAACTTATTGTTAGTGAAGAATGAGAGAAAGTTTTAAGAGAGTGAAAGGTGCTTGCTCATAACTTCTCAGTTATTTTACAAACCTGAGAATGTCAGACACGGAAAGTCCAAGGACTATATCCGTTGACAGAATATCAGATACCATTATCCACAGTCTAGCTCTTGAGAACGCTGGGCAACAACAGACGCAGAGTTCTGTTGTGTCCTCATCCTTATATGACGAGTACAGGCATTGTGTCCCGTGATTAGGCCAGTAAGTTTGCTACAGTCTCTTCAACTCAGACTGAGTAAATAATTTGGAACTTTCTTTTATGGTCTTTTTACAAAACATTTAGTGTTCTTGCATATCAACTCAGTTGACCATCTTTCCATGAAAATTGATTTCATATGAGAGTAGATCCAACGCAACGTCCATTGCAAACCTATACCAATCTGAGGCTAAGGACTGTGAGGAATTGTGTCGGAGCCAATGTTTGCCAAAGAATCGGCAAACTCAATTCCCCGTATCCCACTATTACCCGGAACCCAAGAGACAGATGCTGTTATCACATGTGACATCACTGAGTCCGCGCTTACACTCAATTTTAGATTTTGTGACTGGAAAATCCGTTGTGCTTGACTGTCATTCAGGGCCGCTTTAAGGTATGGCGGGCCCTGGGCACACAAGTATTTTTTTGGTACAAATTAATCTCATGTTATTATCTGTTTTAAGACAAAGAAACTAAAAAAAAATATTATTTTGAGTTGGGATATTCTAGCGCGGGGTCATTTTTCTTTACTAGTTAAAACCATGATATTTGTGAAGAACAATTTTGTTTTAATGGGACCTTTTTAACTCAGAATCTGGGACTTTTCCTATACGAAAAATATCTAAAAATCTGAAACTTTTTCTAAGCGAGAAATGTCTCAGAATCTAAAACTTTTTCTGAATGAAAAATTTCACAGAATCTTAAATTTTTTTCATACGAAAAATGTCTCAGAATCTGGGAAAATTTTTTTACGAAAAATGTTATAGAATCTAAGAATATTTTTGAACGAAAAATGTTTCAGTATTTAAGATTTTTTTTATACGAAAAATGTATCAGAATCTGAGACTTTATCTATACGAAATATGTCTCAGAATCTGAGACTTTTTCTATACGAAACATATTTTAGAATCTAAGACTTTTTCTATGCGAAAAAATCTGATACTTTTTCCATACGAAAAATGTCTCACAATCAGAATGTGAAATTTTTTCCAAACGAAAGATGTTTCAGATATGAGACTTTGCATACGAAAAGTGTGTCGAAATCTGAGACTTTTTATTTTGGAAAAACGTCTATAAACTTTAGACATCTAAAATTTCAGAATCTGAAACTTTTTATGTAGGACAATTTCAGACGTTTGATATTGACAAATTTTTTCTTTAGAAAAAGTCTCAGATGTATACGAAAAATCTGTTAGATTCTGAGAATTTTTCGAAATTTTCTTTAGGTTAGGTTAGGTTAGGGTGGCGGTGCCAGATGGGCACTCCGCATAGACCAATTGGTCCATAGCGATACCACAAAACTTTTTTCGGTTATCGATGTAAACTAAATACATTAACCTTCATTGCGAATTGTTTCAAGCTCTTCAGGTCTATCCTCGTAATTTCCTCCAAAGTCTCGAACTGTGAACTTCCTATAATTGATAGTCGAGTTCGTGCCAAAGCCGGGCAGTGACACAGGATGTGTTCAATGGTCTCTTCGACGTCTGGTGTCTCGCACCTCTTACAGTTTGCGTCCGTAATAAGATTCATGTTCTTGGCATGTTTTCTGACAAGACAGTGTCCCGTTATTAAACCTGTCAACATACGACATTCTATTCTCGTAAGTGTAAGTAAGAATTTAGTTCTTCCTAAATCATAGCGTGGCCATAAAATTCTGCTTATATGACTTGTCCCAAGTTCCTTCCATCTTCGATTTGCTTTGGCGACAGTAAGGGTATTTCGTTTTAGTTTGAAATGCTGGAGTGGCGGTGAAAAAAAATTTTCTTTAAAAACAAATTTAAAAAAAACGTGCCCTAGGCACGTGCCCAGTGTGCTCTAAAGGTTAAAACAGTAATGCTGTCACTACAAATACTGATTCTCCTTTCCCTCCATCTATTTTCGTCCAAAATAGCAAACACTTCATTCTAAAATACTGTTGCCATTTTTCCTATAGCATGAAAGTTTTTGGTTTCGTCATTCAAATACCAACCTGATCCAGAACCAACTGAAGTACTAGAACCGTCCGTTCTAAGAGATTTCATGGCTACCCCTTGGATAAGTAGATCCAGGGGAAGCATATCCAACCTAGCGTTTGAGCTGCGCCTGGAGATGTGCTCATAGTACCCGTTATCCCCAAGCAAGCCGCTCTTTGTTGTCCTGAGTAGAATACACAACCGTTCTCAGCCACCATACCACAGTCGCATACATCACAAAAGGTCTAATGACTGCTTGGTTCAACCATTGCACCCTCGCACGTCTTCCCAAAAACTCTCCGACACATTTAGTTAAATATGTTTTGTCCACATTAGTTTACTATCCAGAGTGACCCCTTAATACTACATCTGCGGACAGTTGAAGAGTAACACCCTGTAGCTTAGGAAGCTTAAGACCATTGTATTTGGTCATTAGCGTTAACAACTCGAACGTTGTCTTAGCTGGATTCACGAACAACCCATGCCTGTTGCACCAGTTGTCCATCAAGTCTACAACTCTCTGATTTTTATCGCAGACCATTTCAAGAGACTTTCCGGAAACCAATGCACAAACGTCGTCTGGATAAGCCTGTACGTGAACACCAAGAGCCTGTATTATCTCTAAAAGTGAGTCGACCACAAAATACCACAGCAGTGGAGAGCGGACACTCCCTTGGGGGCAGCCTCTGTTTACCTTAACCGTGACCCTTGTGCCCCACTGACCTTAAGTGGTTAACAATCTCCTAGAGAGTATAAAGAAGATCCATTTGATAAAAAACTGGGTCTACACTATGCTCTTCAGCTGAAGCCTTTATCAAGTCAAAGGCCCCCTCAAGATCATGAAGAGCCGTCTCACTAGATCAACCACTTTAGTACGTACGTGTGTTTCTGATTATTTAAGGGTATTTCATACCTAATCGAATCTTCAGTAACTACCTTTGATGCTATATACCCAACCCGTTGTGACTTCAACAGGCTTTTCAATAATTTCTGTTTTTGCCGTAGTCACTTTGAAAAATGAGTGGACAACAGAATATACCGTACGACAGCCAATATTAAACATGAACCGGATGATATACGTCTAAAAGTAGAAATCAAATGGAGTAAAACTGCATTTGCAGTTTTATATTTCGTGATCCTGTTTCCTTTTAAAATACTTCAAAGTTTTAAAGGATACATTTTGTAATATTTTTGAGGTATTTGTACTTGCCCTAGGATGACACTGGTGATGGCAAATGAAATAGGAGGATCTCCCCTAGTTTTTCCATTTTTTATTTTGCCATATCAGGATTAAAGAATGTGAATAAAGTCACTTAAAAACTTTATCAAAATATTTTGTTGAAAATTTTGAAGGATATTGAAGGATAAATTTTTGAAAGGATGGAACTTACCTCCTTTTTTCTGATATGTAAAAATAATCAAATAGGAAAATTAGGGGTGATCCTCCACTTTCATTTGCTATCACTAGGTGCAGCCTAGGACAAGTACAAATATTAAAAAAATATTTTATAAAACTTAATCCTCGAAAACTTTTAAGTCCTTTTAAAAGGAAACAGGATCATATATATATATCATGCCTTTGAATGAGATGAAAATTGTTTCAGTTAAAATCTTTTCAAGATTTTAATGCTCTATTAAGTGCTTCCTAGAACTTTTTCCGAGCTTTCCAAGTTTTCCATTCCACCAGGGCACTGAATAACTTTGTCTGCTCTTTCTTAACGAAACATACAGTTTCGAGGTGTTACAAACAGAATGTCAAACTTATATACCCTCCATCACTAGAGTAGAGAGTATACAAAAATGGTGTCAAATTTTTTGAACCATGTCTTTTGGTTGGTTAGTTAGTTGGTATGTTCATGTTTATGTACTCTACTTTACTACTTCTCCATTTCCATCACCACCACCATCTTCATTGATTTTTGAGGCCACTGCATATGCAGGCAATGGCAGGCAACTACTAACTGCAAATGCAGCAGCAGAAGTTAAGTTAGTTTTCACTCTATTGTTTACTTTGGCGACATTTGCCCTATTTTTTTTTTGTTTTTTTTTTTTTTAAAGCCCTACTATAAACAATAGGCCACCAAATAACTACGTTAACAAAAACCCAAAAAAAAATATATGTAGCAAAAACTCAAGGTTTCAATATTCATTCACTCTATCACAAACTTCAGCGTTAAACTTTTTTTTTTACTTTTTTTAGCAACTGCTCCACAACTTTCATGCACACAGATGTGTTTTTTCTGTTGCCTTTGGACAAAAAAAAAAAAGAAAAACTATTAAACAGTTTGGTACATATTGCAGATTGTTAGTTTACGGATTGCAATCACGTTTTAGGCGCAGTTATCAGTTGATTTTGTGTTTTATTTTTTTAATTTTTTTTTGCACTCAATTTTCTGTTTAAAATTCAATCAAACTTTAATAGTTGATTTTTACCACTAAAAGGAAATAAGGGAGAAAAATTGCTAAATTTTGTGATCATGAATATTTTAACATTAAATTTAAAAATGCTCAATTGGCCCTACACAAAAAAAAATATTAACAAACAAGTAATAAAGTTAAATTCGGCCTTGCCGAATGTAGTGATACCCTCCACAACTTCAAAAAGATTATTGCAAAAAACTTTATTTAAAAGGAAATTACACTCAAAAAAAAAGTTTGTAAAATGACATAAAATCCCCGTGATTTTACGGGGCAGGTTTTGTAAAATATGTACCAGCAAGAATCCCCGTAAAGTTACGGGGATAATTTGTAAATTGATTTAACAAAAGAAAATGTAAATTTACAATTTTTTTTGTAAAATATTAACTTCGAGGTGAACATCTTTTTTTGGAAATTTGCAAAAAATTTGGTAAATTTACAAAACAAAATTGTAAACTTACAGAAAAAGGTTTTTATTTTACAAGGAAAAATACACTCAAAAAAAAAAGTTTGTAAAATTACGAGCAAAAGGTCTTGTAATTCTATTTTACTAATATTTTTGTCTATTTACAAAAATTCTTGTATTTTTAATAAAACAAAAACTACCGTGCGCTTTGTAATTTTACTATAATATGTTGGTAAATTTATTTAACAATTTTTTTAGGTAAATTAACAAAAAAAATAATTATTTTACAAATTAAAAAAAAATTACAAGGTGTTTAGTTGTTTTACACAAGAAAATTGTAATTGTACAACAACATTTTATTTGATAGTATTTAGTCTTTCTACCAAAAAATGTTTTATTACAAACAATTTTTTTTCAAGATTTTTTAGTTTACAAGGTTTTCAGTATTTTGACACAAAAAAATGTAATTAAATTGTATTGAAAAATAATTATGCAACAATTGGAGACGCAAAAATTTTCTAAGTTCATATTTTGTTAAAAATTATTTTTTATAAATAAAAAATTTCATAAAAAAATTTTGAAAATTTTTTAAGTTCCGGATAGAAACATTTTTCAATTAGTTGTAAGCTTTATCAAAAAAATTGAATATCAAGACAATTTTTTGGTAACTTGCTTTAAGTAAAATACCACAATTTTTATATGTTTTTACTATATTATTGTTATAGTTTTTTGTTTGTATTTTTACCATTTTTTGGTAATTTTACCATATTTTTTTGGTACTTTTTTTTTAAATCTAGCACTAAAATGTCAATCAAAAGCTGTCAATTATGAAAAATTAAGTTTTTTCTTATTTTATCAGGTACTTAAACGTCCAATCTACAATATCCAAAGTTTTTTTTATAATTTTTTAAAAATACTTGCTAAAATAATTAAAAATTCGAAAAAAAGGTAATTTTTTGGACTAGTTTTTCTTGAAAATATAAGAAATTTCTTGTGTAGCCTCCTTCGCAATTCTCATATGTTCTACTTAAGAAAAACGAAATTCCGAAAAAAAAAATAAAAAAGTGCAGTGTTATACTCTAAAAAGTTTGTTAAAAGTGTTCAAGTGAAAAACAAAATCATTTCAGGTTGTTAAAGTGCTACTCCAGCTGCCGAAGAAGGAAAAATAAGATGCAACAATGGAAAAAACCTTTAAATTTACAAAACCAATATGTAAATATACCAAATTTTTTGTAAATTTACAAAACAAATATGAAAGTTTAGAAAACAAAATTGTATACTTACAGAAAAAGTTGTAATTTTACAAAAATGAAGTAGAAAATACAAAAACAATATTGTAAATTTACAAATTATTTGGTTAAACTACTGTTTTTACGGCAAAAAAATAAGAAAAAATGGTATATTTACAATAAAAATTGTAAATTTACCACTTCTTACTGTAAATATACAAGTTTTTTGCCATAAAAAACTGTAGTTAAACCAAACAATTTGTAAATCTACAATTTTATTGTAAATATAAATAATATATACTGTAAATATACAAGTTTTTTGCCATAAAAAACTGTAGTTAAACCAAACAATTTGTAAATCTACAATTTTATTTTTTGATTTTCTACTTTATTTCGTAAATTTACAACCTTTTTATTAAGTCTACAATAATATTTTACAAAAAAAATTGTAAATTTACACTTTCTCCCCGTAATTTTTTTGTTAAACCAATTTACAAATTATCCCCGTAACATTACGGGGATTCTTGCTAGTACATATTTTACAAAACCTGCCCCGTAAAATCACGGGGATTTTATGTCATTTTACAAACTTTTTTTTTTGAGTGTAGAAAATGAAAAAAAAAATTGTAGATTAACAAATTATTTGGTTAAACTACTGTTTTTGATGCAAAAAACTTGTATATTTACAATAAAAAGTGGTAAATTTACAATTTTTATTGTATATGTACCATTTTTCCTTATTTTTTTGCCGTAAAAACAGTAGTTTAACCATAAAATTTGTAAATTTACAATATTGTTTTTGTATTTTCTATTTCATTTTTGTAAAATTACAACTTTTTTCGTAAGTATACAATTTTGTTTTTTAAATTTTCATATTTGTTTTGTAAATTTACAAAAAAATTGGTTTTGTAAAATTAAAGGTTTTTTCCATTGGTGCATCTTATTTTTCCTTCTTCGGCAGCTGGAGTAGCACTTCAACAACCTGAAAAGATTTTTTTTCACTTGAGCACTTTTAACAAACTTTTTAATGTATAACACTGCACTTTTTTATTTTTTTTTTCGACATTTCGTTTTTCTTAAGTAGAACATATGAGAATTGCGAAGGAGGCTACACAAGAAATTTCTTATATTTTCAGGAAAAATTAGTCAAAAAATAACAATTTTTTTTTGAATTTTTAATTATTTTCACAAGTATTATTATAAAAAATCAGAAAAAAAAAATTTGGATATTGTAGATTGGATGTTTAAGTACAAGTTAAAATAAGAAAAATTTGATTTTTCATAATTGGCAGCTTTCTATTGACATTTTAGGTAACAAATTAAAAAAAAAAAGTACCAAAAATATTTGGTAAAATCACCAAAAAAAATGGTAAAAATACAAAAAAAAAAACTAGAACAATTATATAGTACACTCAAAAAAAAAAGTTTGTAAATTTACAAGTAAAAGGTCTTGTAATTCTATTTTACTAATATTTTTGTCTTTTTACAAAAATTGTTGTGTATTTAATAAAACGAAAACTAGAGTTTGCTTTGTAATTTTACTATTATATTTTGGTAAATTTACTTTACAAATTTTTTAGGTAAATTTACAAAAAAGTGAATTATTTTACAAATTAAAAAAATATTTAAGGTGTTTAGTTTTTTTACACAAGAAAACTGTAATTGTACAACATAATTTTACTTGATGTTATTTAGTTTTTTTACCAAAAAAATGTTTTATTACAAACATTTTTTTTTAAGATCGTTTACAAGGTTTTCAGTTTGAAATGTATGTATTGAAAAGTACAAAATTCCAATATAATTTTACAAAACTTATTTTATTACTAGAATTAATGTTGTTTTACAAAAAAAAAAAAATAATTATTCAACAATAGGACACGCAAAAATTTTCCAAGTTCAGATTTTTTTTTTTGCGTTTTGGAGTAAAAATTTACTTAAAAATAATTTTTTATAAATAATTTTTACACCGTTTTTTTTGGTAATTTGCGTTTAGTAAAATACCACAATTTTTATGTGTTTGTTTTTTGTATTTTTACCATTTTTTTTTGTGATTTTACCATATTTTTTTGGTAATTTTTTTTAAATTTGGTACCTAAAATGTCAATAGAAAGCTGCCAATTATGAAAAATCAAATTTTTCTTATTTTAACTGGTACTTAAACATTTAATCTACAATATCCAACAATTTTTTTTCCGATTTTTTAAAAATACTTGTGAAAATAATTAAAAATTCAAAAAAAAAATTTATTTTTTGACTAATTTTTCCTGAAAATATAAGAAATTTCTTGTGTAGCCTCCTTCGCAATTCTCATATGTTCTACTTAAGAAAAACGAAATGTCGAAAAAAAATGGAAAAAACCTTTAAATTTACAAAACCAATATGTAAATAAACCAATTTTTTGTAAATTTACAAAACAAATATAAAAATTTAAAAAACAAAATTGTATACTTACGAAAAAAGTTGTAATTTTACAAAAATGAAATAGAAAATACAAAAACAATATTGTAAATTTACAAATTTTATGGTTAAACTACTGTTTTTACGGCAAAAAAATAAGGAAAAATGGTACATATACAATAAAAATTGTAAATTTTATTGTAAATATACAAGTTTTTTGCATAAAAAACAGTAGTTTAACCAAATAATTTGTTAATCTACAATTTATTTTTTTCATTTTCTATTTTTCCTTGTAAAATAACAACCTTTTTCTGTAAGTTTACAATTTTGTTTTGTAAATTTACCAAATTTTTTGCAAATTTACAAAAAAAAATGTTCACCTCGAAGATGATATTTTACAAAAAAAATTGTAAATTTACATTTTCTTTTGTTAAAACAATTTACAAATTATCCCCGTAACTTTACGGGGATTCTTGCTAGTACATATTTTACAAAACCTGTCCCGTAAAATCACGTGGATTTTATGTCATTTTACAAACTTTTTTTTTTGAGTGTAGAAACACATAAAAATTGTGGTATTTTACTTAACGCAAATTACCAAAAAAAATGGTGTAAAAATTATTTATAAAAAATTATTTTTAACTAAATTTTTTACTCCGAAACGCAAAAAAAAATCTGAATTTTTGCGTGTCCTATTGTTGAATAATTATTTTTTTTTTGTAAAACAACATTAATTCTAGTAATAAAATAAGTTTTGTAAAATTATATTGGAATTTTGTACTTTTCAATACATACATTTCAAACTGAAAACCTTGTAAACGATCTTAAAAAAAAAATGTTTGTAATAAAACATTTTTTTGGTAAAAAGACTAAATAACATCAAGTAAAATTATGTTGTACAATTACAGTTTTCTTGTGTAAAAAAACTAAACACCTTGTAATATTTTTTTAATTTGTAAAATAATTCACTTTTTTGTAAATTTACCTAAAAAATTTGTAAAATAAATTTACCAACATATAATAGTAAAATTACAAAGCAAACTGTAGTTTTCGTTTTATTAAATATACAACAATTTTTGTAAAAAGACAAAAATATTAGTAAAATAGAATTACAAGACCTTTTACTTGTAAATTTACAAACTTATTTTTTTGAGTGTACTTTTGAAAAAAAAAAAATTTTTTGAAAAAAAAAATGACCGCGAAAAAAAAATTTGTTAAAAAAAATCCGCGATTTTTTTTTTTTGTCAAAAAATATATTCGTACGTGTTTAAATACCATTTGGTGTTTAATTATGTTCACATATGACAACCAGAAGCCGAATTAAAGCATTTTGTATTTTTAGGTTATGTTGAATGTACTGAAATTTTTGAGGTGTGCTTACATTTTCGTTCATAACTATTGAACTGCTGAACCGATATCGCTCAAATGCAATACCAAACTTCTCGGGAGAACTTCCAATAAATATGTTAGGTTTCAGTCATCTCTGTGCAATATTTTGTTCGTGAAAGCATTTTCCACAGACAGACAGACAGACGGACATCGCTAGAATGTCTTAAAATCGATCGGGCATCATGAATATATGGGGCATTCCAAGCCAAATCACTCACTTTTAGACCCGACCCCTTTCGATTTATTTTATTTTTAGATATGTTTTAGTACTTACTAAGTGCAACTTGGACACCAATTTTCAGCTAATTATTTCAAGATGGTGTTGAGTAATCAATTTTTCAAAATGGCGATTTTCTCAAAAAAATTAAAAAATTGAAATTTTTAATTAATTTTGACCATTAAAAAATATAGATGTTTTAAAAAAATTTGGACAACGTTTTGTTGGTATTTAAATGTAGTTTTAGGAAAAAAATATGAAAAAATTATTCGAAGTAATTATCACTTATTTTTTGACGTTTAAAAATTAAAATCGACTTTTTGTAAAAGTCGGAAACCTTCGATTTTTTTGTAAAAAACTATAAAAATACTACTCCCAATTACGCAACTTTTAAGCCATAATTCGAGATGTGATCACAATTCTTTCTATTTTTTTTTTAATTTTAAAAATTGCACCTTTTATTTTTTGGCTCTGATTTATTTTATATGGTGCTCCAAAAAAAATAAATTGGTAGATATTGACCCTAACTTACACCAGATATATTTATTTCGAGGTAAAAATACGTCTCACAAAAATTTAGAACGATCGGAAATGGGTAAGGCGTTTAGCATGGTCCTTGAAGTTTAAAAAACGGACTACAAGGAAAAATATGATTTTTTTTCTGTTTTCGCAATATTTTTGTTATTTTAAATTAATTTTTATTTCATGCAATTACAGAATTATGATGTAGAGTAAAATGCCTTTCTAAAAAGGTACTAAAAACTAAAATCGGTTGAAAATCAGCCAAGTTATTACAACTTCCCCAGGCATCTAGCGTGTGTTATACCGCTTGATTAAAGAATACGAGTCCCTTTTTTTAAATTTATTGAAATTTTCTACTGTAATAATATTTTTTCATTATTCATGTTTCAGTGTAATATTTTTTTGGTTTTTCCAAATTTTAAAACAAAAAAAAAATTTTTTTTTGAAAATAGAGATTTCAAAAGGGTGTTGAAAATACAGGCATTTTTAGCATTAATTTAAAAAATGTTAGCAAAACACAATATGAAAAATACTTGTCATCAAATTACATTTGAACTTGAAAAATAATAAAAATGTTATTACAGTAGAAAATTTCAATGAATTTCAAAAATCGGATTGTATTGCTTAATCAAGTCGTCTGCCATACGTTAGATGACTGGGGAAGTTGTAATAACTTGGCTGATTTTCAACCGATTTTAGTTTTTAGTACCTTATTAGAAAGGCATTTTACTCTACATCATAATTCTGTAATTGCATGAAATAAAAATTAACTTAAAATACCAAAAATATTGCGAAAACAGAAAAAAAATCATATTTTTCCTTGTAATCCGTTTTTTAAAATTCAAGGACCATGCTAAACGCCTTATATGCCATTTACATATACCTCGAAATCCAGAAAAAATGGGATTTCAATGAAAATCCAAGTAAATCCCATTACTTTTTTGGATTTCAAATGTCAAATCCCATATAAAAAAAAACTTGGATTTTGGGAAAATCGTAAAATCGCAATTCAAAATCCCAAAAAATTTATACTACTTAATTGTACAACTATGGTTTTTCACAAAATAATCATCCCTAATGCCTTTTTTCAACGCTGCACACGATTTTTTTTATCAGCTGTTGTTGATTTTTATAAAGTAAAAAAACAATTAAAATTTATTTTTAAAAACTATTAAAAGATTAATAAAAACAATGTTTAACAATGTTTCATTTAAAATTTACCATTGCAAATGGTAAACGTACAATTTAGTTGACCAATTTGGTCTTCCTAACAAAGAAAAACACTCAATGGTGGCGGCCCCAAACTTGGCAAAAATTTTAATTTTCTTGCATTTAAAGAAGCAGCTCTACATAAAAACACATTTTTTGATATTGTGGCCCCAACATATTCTAATGGGATTGAAAATATTGGATCCGGCAAAGAAAAATCATTGTTTTTAGAAATATTTATAAAATTGGGTAATTTTCCCACTAACAACCCTGTACACAAATCAAAAGAAAATACAGAGTTAGTACAAACAAAATCCCGCTAAATGTCAAAAAAGCATATGTAAACGGTATAGATTTTAATTGGATTTGAAATCCAAATTTATATGGATTTCGGGGTATATGTAAATAGCATATTACCCATTTCCGATCGTTCTAAATTTTTGTGACACGTATTTTTACCTCGAAATAAATATATCTGGGTTAAGTTATGGTCAATATCTACCAATTTATTTTTTTTTGGAGCACCATATAAAATAAATCAGAGCCAAAAAATAAAAGGTGCAATTTTAAAAATTAAAAAAAAAAATAGAAAGAATTGTGATCACATCTCAAATTATGGCTTAAAAATTGTTTAATTTTTATAGTTTTTTACAAAAAAATCGAAGGTTTCGGACTTTTTCAAAAAGTCGATTTTAATTTTTAAACGTCAAAAAATAAGTGATAATTACTTCGAATAATTTTTTCATATTTTTTTCTAAAACTACATTTAAATACCAACAAAACTTTGTCCAACTTTTTTTAAAATATCTATGTATATTTTTTAATGGTCAAAATTAATTAAAAATTTCAATTTTTTAATTTTTTTGAGAAAATCGCCATTTTGAAAAATTTATTACTCAACAACATCTTGAAATAAAAGGCTGAAAATTGGTGTCTAAGTTGCACTTAATAAGTACTAAAACATATCTAAAAATAAATTAAATCGAAAGGTGTCGGGTCTAAAAGTGAGTGATTTGGCTTGGAATGCCAAAAATCAAAATTATCAAAATTAATCTGACCCGTATTTTTTCGTTTGGCGAAATTCCTGCTAGTTCGGCTTTTATGTGGATTTTTTCCAAAGCCCTATTTTTTCATAAGGTGGCAACCCTTTTTTAAATTTGAAATTGGGCAGCTAAAAAAAACAGGTAATTATTGGTTATGTTTATTGGACCTTTTTGTTTTAACTTCAATAAGTAAACTGATAATCAAGCTCGATGCCTTAGTTTTCAATTAATTTTATTTATTCAATTATTTATTTTAATATTCGATATTTCGCCATCCCACGGATGACATCTTAAGGATAAAAATATAAAATTTTTATTAAAAATAGACATTTTATTAACAATAGACGCACAATTAAACGACTGCCCGCTAATCTGAGCGCAATAAAGATCAGATTAGCGGGCAGTCGGTTAACTGTGCATCTATTGTTACTCTTTTAAATAAAAATTTTATATTTTTATCCTGAAGATGTCATCCGTGGGAAGACGAAATATCTAATATTAAAATATCTAATATTAATAATAATTCAATAAATAAAATTTATTGAAAACTAAGGCCTCGAGCTTGATTATCAGTTTACTTATTTAAAAAAAAAAAACAGGTAACTCTTATTTTTCTCCCCTCTTTCCCATATGCAAGTTTCAGGACAATCGGTGGGTGCCCTATGAAAGACCTTCCTTGTCAGTTAAAAAAGCTCTTCCTTCTTCTCTTTTGTCCTTAAGACAATGTCAATAGTAGGGCGTCCCATCAAATTAAAACTTTTGAATTTCGTATCTGCAGATGATTAACTGGTTGCACTAAAAAAAAAAGTGAACTAAAATCTGGGAAAATTAACTCAATTTTGAGAAAAAGAGGGAATGATTTGGCTCCAAAGATTTTTTTTCTTGGTTTTAGTTCATAATTTTCCCAAAAATAAGGAAAACAAAGTTATTTAATTTTAAGCCAATTTTAACTAGAAAATGGGAAAAATTATACTTAACATTTTAGAAATAGATTGGGTCTAGACCCTGGACCCATGCTTTCGGACCCATTTAACTCGAGACCCCGTTGGGTCCTATAAGGGTCCCCATAGATTTTGAACCAAATCTTGTGTCCGTTTAGCTCTAACTTGCTTAGTTTTTGAGATACGGTAATAAGGGGCCTTATAGGGTCTTGAGAATCTTAAAAACCGGATAACTCAAAAACTATTAATCGGAGGGCTTTCGGATATTTTGCGGAAGTGTTCTACGAGTCAAGAGTTACAAAAATGCCGTTGGACGTTTTCTCGTGTTGGCAGTATTTACCGAGATATGTGTATATATAAAATCTCGGGAATTTCAAATTTTATATCTTAAATTAGGGTCTTGAGACCCCGACAGATATGCAGAGCTAGGCTGTTCCATATTTTTCTTTGTAGTCTTTCTTTTGAAAATTTCATCCGTTTCGCTCTATCTAGCTTAGTTTTCGAGATATCGCCATTTTGAATTTTTAACTAAATTCTAAGAAGTTATTTATTAAATTCTCAGAAGTCATTAACTAAATTCTAAGAAGTACACTTTCTCAATTCAAAGAAGAGAAATACGATGATGTTTTTTTTAGTAAATTTTAACTAAACTTGAACTAAATTGTTTTTTAAGAAATATGTCTTAAAAATAAAGTTACGATTCTTAGATTTATGGAAAATTTCTTTGGCAGTAAGAATTTTTTTCCTAATATTTAAAAAATCCATTTAAAGAAAACTTTGAACTAATTATAAGTAAATGAACTAAAATTTTGTCCTCATAGTTAAGAAAATTTCTCATTTTTAAGTTAAATTTAACTAAATTTTAGGAAAATTCATGATAAATTTTCAAAGACATTTTTTCCTTAAATTTAGTTATGACTTTTTTTTCAGTGTGTGGGAAAATTTATGAAAAATTTTTGCAAGGACATCTTCAGTCGGCAACCAGCGGTCAAAATTTAAAATAATGACGTTTTTCGACCAAAATTCATGTCCGAATTTTTTAACCAGCTCAATTTTTGTGTACTTTATGGGAAAAATATTTATTTTCTTTTGTGTATGAATTGTTTATTCCTGTTCTTTTGCATTATATATTATTAAAGCTTACATATTTAGTGACGCATTTAAGCGGGAGTTATTTTCATAAGAAAATTTCTGAGACAATTTTCATAAGAAAATTTTCTCAGAATATAAGATTTTAAAAGTCTAAAGTTCATAGAAGTTTTGCCAACATAAAAAGTCTCTGATTTTGAGATACTTATCCTTTGCAAAGTCTCAGATTCTGAGGCATTTTTCGTATAGATAACATTTTTTGTATAGAAAAAGTCTCAGATTCTGAGACATTTTCGTATGGGAAAAGTTTCACATTCTGAGACGATTTTCGATATTCCCGGGACAACCGGTATGTACACTCAAAATAATTCTACAGTAAATAAATTAGTAAGTGCGTTGGTAACTTAAATCTACTAATAAGTTTCTAATTACTAACAGTACTAATTCTTAGTACCTTAAAAGTACTAAAATTATTAATTTTTACTGTTTATTAGTTAATTTTGTTATTAGCTTGCGTTACTAATTTTTTTACTATTTTTTCGAATTCCATTAATTTTTTTGTATCAAATTCATTAATTTTATTGAATTTTTTTTGTTGTATATTTTGTAAAATTTTGTCCAATTTTTTTCTTTGCTTTATCCAAAAAAAAAATCAAAACATATAAAAAACGCCATTTAAATTTTTTTATGAATTTAAGAAAAAAAAAATAGTAACCCTGCAAACAAAACGATACGACATCGATTCGCCGGTTGTATTGCCGATACGATAAATGTTATTGCGGCAATTATCGAATTCGTATCGCCGGCGATACACCTTTCGGGAGAAACTGTTACCCGACGGCAATACATCCCGGCGATACGAAAACGATTCGTCTTGGCGATACAAGGGCAATATCTCCAGATAATCGTATAAACGAAAAATAAAAGATTTGTATGTATCGCCGGAATATCATCAAAATGATAAACCGGCGATACAGCTATATCGATTCCCTGAAGCTAAAAATAGACATTATTTTTTTTCATTCATATTTTGGTCATGTTAACAGGACTAAAAACATTTGCATTCATCTGAAAAATATATCCGCAACATTCGCTGAATTTTTTATTTTATTTTTGAACGCGCATTTGTGCTTTTCGGCCAAATTTATATTCTTTCAAAGATTTCTTGTTGTGCTTAATAAATTATTTTATTTTAAATTGACAAAGAAATAAAAATTTTCAATATTTTTTTTTGTTTATCGCCAAAATATCGTTCGTATGAGAAAACGGCGATATAATAAAAATACTACTTTGATTTTTTATTGAAATGATAAATTTTCGTATCGCCGCAATATCTTTTCGGCGATATATCGCCCTATTGTTTGCAGGGTTACATGATTTTTAAATAATTTTACAAACACAACTAAATATTTCTGAAATACTGATTAAAATTTAATGTTGTAATTTCTCAATTTAAATATTTAATGGTATAGTATTTTTTGGTATTTTGAGAACCGGTAGGATCAGAACCGGTATTGCCAGGAATATATCTAGAACCAAAAAACCTGTACCGGAACGGGGAATACCGGTGTTTGTTACAAATTTGTTTTTTCTGGGGATTTTTTTTTTTCAAATAAGATGCCATCTTAATGTGCTAAACACAACTAATTACGATAGTACTTGGTCATATGTATGTGTGCGTCATCTGTATGTCGTCAATAATACTTTAGTGGTGCGTGTCAAGAGTACCAGCCAGCATTGCCATTTATTGTTCAGATTTGGTTTATGAACAGACTTAATGTTACTGGCACCGTCATAAAAACAACGCCCTTACCAGCCGCTAACAGCAGGTGGCAGCAGCAGTTAGTAACAAACTAATTTTTAAACCAACTAAAACTACACGTGTTTGGGATAATACAGACACTGACAAAAAGCTTCGTAAAAGTAATGAAAATTGCCAAAAGCTTAATGAAAATTGACGCACATTTTCAACCGATGACAGGTTTTATTTGATTCAATGAAACTGGTTTCACTAGAGTTCCCTTCAATGAAAACCAGTGTTGGCTACCGTTACCCTTTCAATACCGTTACAGATTAAAAACCCTTTAATATTGACTACCGTTACCAATACCGAAATAAAAAATTTTAAATACCGTTACCGATTAAAAACCATTACCTTTATTCGGATTTTTACCGGTATTACATCGGTTTTGTTTCGGTTGTCTTAATATTACTTATTATTTTTTTTTGCAGATAAAAACGGCCCTAACTTTTACCAGATTTTTAAAAAAATAACAGAATTTTGTCGGTATTTTTACTGACTCTGTTTGTTGATTTAAATTTTTTTTTCAAATTTTAGCAGATTGTTTTGTAATTTTACAAATATTTTTTGTTGTCATTGTTTTAGTTTTTGCATAATTTAAACGATTTCAACTGTCTGTAGAAAACACATTTTTTCGCTTATCGTTGGGGTAAAAAAATTTGCCTTTGGGTCTCTTTTTTATCTTAAAAAACGGAAAAATCTGGAAAAGAATATTTTTGATTTTTTTGCTGAAAATATATATATATATATATATATATATATATATATATATATGGGGCATTCCATGTGAAATCGGACACTTTGAAAAACTTTTTTTTTAGATTTTCCCAATTTTTTTTACAGTTTTTAGTACCTTTCGAAAACTCCTTCGTGGTAAATTTTCAGATTTTTTTGATGACCCGTTCAAAAGATATCGAATTTTAAAAAATTGGTAGTTTGATCCTTTACTCAAACTTCTTTTAATCATAACTTCTTCAATAATGGTCCAAATTTCAAATTTTTTTTTTTCAAAATTTTTGTTTTTTTACTTACTTTCTAAAAAAAAATCTCAAAAAATTCTTAAAAGCGCTCTAGTATGCGATTTTTAAGTTTTATAATTTAAATCTCATTTTTGAAAATGTTTGTACTCTTCGATTTTTTTGAAATTTTTTTGTGTAAAACTTTTATCAATTCTACAAATTTTTTGCCCAGGAAGATCGTGGGATAACGATTATTACTATTTTTGAAAATTTTTTGAAAAAATTTTATTGTAATTTTCCAATCTTAAAATCACTTCTACTGCTCCAATGGTGCGTCATAGAGGGGTTCTTTATAAGACCGACCCCCATTAATTTTTACGTCTTAACATTTCTTTGGAACAAACTAATACCCTATCTCCAATTTCTAGGGGTGCTCCCACACAATACGAAATTTTTTAAAATTTGTTCCAACCGCTCTAACTGCCCAAATAGGGCCCTTAGAGCAACAAAATGTATGACCGACCCACAATATTTTTTTAGTCCAAACATTTTCTCTGAACACACCTACCCTCTATCTTTAACTGTTAAGGCGATCCCCATACAATTTTTTTTATTTTTTGTAAATTTGTTTTATTTAATCAGCTTCTACCGGTCCAATGGTGCGTCCGAGAGGGGTCATTAGTGAGACCGACCTCCATTTATTTTTACCCTACAACATTTTTTCAAAACATACCTACGCCCTATCTCCACTCCCTAAGTAGGCTCCCATACAAAATTACATTTTTATAAAATTTGCTCCAACTGTTATTTGTATGGGAGCCTACTTAGGGAGTGGAGATAGGGCGTAGGTATGTTTTGAAAAAATGTTGTAGGGTAAAAATAAATTGGGGTCGGTCTCAATAATGACCCTTCTCGGACGCACCATTGGACCGGTAGAAGCTGATTAAATAAAACAAATTTACAAAAAATAAAAAAAATTGTATGGGGACCGCCTTAACAGTTAAATATAGAGGGTAGGTGTGTTCAGAGAAAATGTTTGGACTAAAAAAATATTGTGGGTCGGTCATACATTTTGTTGCTCTAAGGGCACTATTTGGGCAGTTAGAGCGGTTGGAACAAATTTTAAAAAATGTCGTATTGTGTGGGAGCACCCCTAGAAATTGGAGATAGGGTATTAGTTTGTTCCAAAGAAATGTTAAGACGTAAAAATTAATGGGGGTCGGTCTTATAAAGGACCCCTCTATGACGCACCATTGGAGCAGTAGAAGTGATTTTAAGATTGGAAAATTACAATAAAATTTTTTCAAAAAATTTTAAAAAATAGTAATAATCGTTATCCCACGATCTTCCTGGGCAAAAAATTTGTAGAATTGATAGAAGTTTTACACAAAAAAATTTCAAAAAAATCGAAGAGTACAAACATTTTCAAAAAGAGATTTAAATTATAAAACTTAAAAATCGCATACTAGAGCGCTTTTAAGAATTTTTTGGGATTTTTTTTTTAGAAAGTACGTAAAAAAACAAAAATTTTGAAGAAAAAAATTTGAAATTTGGACCATTATTGAAGAAGTTATGATTAAAAGAAGTTTGGGTAAAGGAACAAACTACCAATTTTTTAAAATTCGATATCTTTTGAACGGGTCATCAAAAAAATCTGAAAATTTACCACGAAGGAGTTTTCGAAAGGTACTAAAAACTGTAAAAAAATTGGGAAAATCTAAAAAAAAAGTTTTTCAAAGTGTCCGATTTCACATGGAATGCCCCATATATATTAGTTAATATTAGGACATTACTGAAAAATCATTTTTATGATAATCGAAAATTTTTTTGGTCTGTAAAAATTTTAATTTTTTAGTTTTTTTTGGGAAAGAAAATATTTTAAAATTTTGTAGAGACCAAAAATGGTTATTTCTGATTCATTTTCATGTTATTAAATTTATTATATACATATATTAATGCTAAATTATTCTCTTTTGTTATTATTTGTCAATAGAAATGGAGTTTATTGTATTTAAAATGGTTATTTGCGTTTTTTTTTGCCGATTTTTTAAATTGAAGTGCCGATAATGCCGATTTTTTTTTTTTTTGGAAAATATGCCGATTTTTCATCAAAATCAGATTTCTTTAAGGCTAAAAATGCAGATTTTTCGGATGGCTATCAAAGTGCAGATTTTTCTGATGATTGGACAGAGATATATTGCAGATCAAATAAACACGTAAAAAAACCAAAAATTTATTTGTTGAATTATAATATTGCGTGAATATTTAAATTAAATTCTGAGTTAGTCAATTGTATTAAATATTACGATATAATAATGTGTTGAAAATGCACTAAATTTAACAGTTCTTTTAATTTTATTAAATAAATGTTTGATTTTCTACGTGTTTTTAACAAATTTGTGACTTAAAAAAATAAAACAAAATACATTTATTAAAACAAAGCAAGTTTTTTCTAAAAACGTTTATTTTTCAAAAAAATTTCAAAGAAATTGGATTTTTCAAAACAAAAATAATCTTTTCGAAAAAGTTATATAGTAAAAAAAAGTATTTTTTAAAAAAACTTTAATTTTTAACAAAAGGTTTTATTTAAAAAAAAAATTAAATTTCGTCCATTTAACTATATCTCGATTTGTTTTTGAAATATAAAAAATTATCCAAATAAACATTCTTCTTTTATATGCTATTTACATATACCCCGAAATCCACATAAATTTGGATTTCAAATCCAATTAAAATCTATACCGTTTACATATGCTTTTTTGACATTTAGCGGGATTTTGTTTGTACTAACTCTGTATTTTCTTTTGATTTGTGTACAGGGTTGTTAGTTGGAAAATTACCCAATTTTATAAATATTTCTAAAAACAATGATTTTTCTTTGCCGGAGCCAATATTTTCAATCCTACTAGTATATGTTCGTACCACAATATCAAAAAATGTGTTTTTATGTAGAGCTGCTTCTTTAAATGCAAGAAAATTAACATTTTTGCCAAGTTTGGGGCCGCCACCATTGAGTGTTTTTCTTTGTTAGGAAGACCAAATTGGTCAACTAAATTGTGCGTTTACCATTTGCAATGGTAAATTTTAAATGAAACATTGTTAAACATTGTTTTTATTAATCTTTTAATGGTTTTAAAAAAATAAATTTTAATTGTTTTTTTTTCTTTATAAAAAACAACAACAGCTGATAAAAAATCGTGTGCAGCGTTGTAAAAAAAGCATTAGGGATGATTATTTTGGGAAAACCCATAGTTGTACAATTAAGTAGTAGAAATTTTTTGGATTTTAAATTGCGATTTTACGATTTTCCCAAAATCCAAGTTTTTTTTTTGTATGGGATTTGACATTTGAAATCCAAAAAAGTAATTGGATTTACTTGGATTTTCATTGAAATCCCATTTTTTTTGGATTTCGAGGCATATGTAAATGGCCTATTAGAAGTTATACCCAATTCACACTTGAGGTGAAATGCCGTTGGAACGAGATTTCGATCATATCGCTCATTTACTTGTATAGTGTCATAACTCAAAATGTTTGATTTTACAGAAAACC
Organism: Pegoplata infirma; assembly: GCA_963921195.1. Classification (NCBI taxonomy): domain Eukaryota; kingdom Metazoa; phylum Arthropoda; class Insecta; order Diptera; family Anthomyiidae; genus Pegoplata; species Pegoplata infirma. The sequence continues at coordinate 62,699,783 of OY992540.1, forward strand.
TGTTTAAAGTTTACAATTGAAACTTGATTTACGTTGCAAAAGGCCCGTGAGTAGAAAATGTTATAATGCCGTGTTATCTTCTCAAACGGTGAGTTTAAAAGATATAATTACGAATTTTTGACACAATATAAATCAGGATATAACAAATAATTCTGTGTTGTTTACACAAAAACGACACATTTTAAGTTATGACACTATACAAGTAAATGAGCGATATGGTTGTGTATAAAATGATACAGACCATGTGATCGAAATCTCGTTCGAACGAGATTTCGCCTCAGGTGTGTTTAGGCCTTTATACCCAATTCACACTTGAGGTGAAATCTCCTTCGAACGAGATTTCGATCATATGGTTGTGTTTAAAATGATACAGACCATATGATCGAAATCTCGTTCAAACAAGATTTCACCTCAGTTGTGAATATGCCTTTACTTGCAATTTAAAAATCTAGTAAAGCCGGAGTTGAGCTGATTATGACCAAAATAGATTTTTTTTTAAATATTTTAAATTAGTTTTTTGTTGAAAATATTTATAACATAGTATTAGCTCAGTGTTGAGAAGATGAATATTTTTAATTATCGTATTATTTAATTTGGCCTTTTATGCAATTTGAAATTACACACAAAAAAATAACTGGTGTAAGAATAACTACTGTAGCTTAGGTAAATTTTTTTTTATATGGTTTCAAAAAAAATATACAAGTTATATATAAATTTCCAAAGTTTGAGTTAAAATTGCCATTGCCATTTATTTTGTATTATGCCAAAGTTCACTTTGTTGCACCATTTTTAATCTTATTCCTTTATAATATTTAAATAGTTGACATTGTGGTTTTTTTAAAGTGTAAACTTGATATCTTTACCTAAGTTATTTGGAAAGTATCATACTTTTAGTGGGATAACCTGTAAAGTGTTACCTCGACCAATTTAAAAATGCTTGCTTTTGAGAATAAAATAAGTACTTAAGTACTTTATTTTCCATCTCCCATCAAATTATTTTTTTTTTTTAATTTTAACAATAAGAAAAAATTATACTTAAAATTGCAAATTGCAATGGAAGAAAAGCTTTTAAGGGGTGCTAACATTGAAGTAAGTATTTAATAGTTTTATTACGAGTTTTTTTTATTTAATGTATGTTTATATATAATTTATTAAAAAGGCATTCCCCGAAGATTCAATGCCAAATTTTTCAAGGTTGTGATCAACATTTGGACTTATGGAAGCTAACAAAAAAAAGCAATGAAACTGCACTCTGCTTAAAAAATGAATTAGAGCGAAGACCAAACAGCCGTCGTTCAAGAACCGCCAAGGGAGTCTAAAGTATTAATTGCTACGAGTTCTTTATCCAGCAAGCGGTAAGAAAGGTCAAGTGATGTTTCCTACATCTTCAGTTCAAAAGCGAACAACCCGCAAAGGAAACTGGTTTACAATGTAGGCGGTAATGGTGGTTGACCATATTACAATCATCCAAATTTTGACACCAATACAAGTGAGAACGAGTTTATCATTATGCCTGTATTTTGAGTCCTGTGGAAGGCACGATACAGTTCAAAACAAAATAGCCGGATACCTAAAAGTGTCTCAGAATCAAAAACTTTTTCCATGTCGAAGAATCTAAGAATTTTTCTATACGAATATTTTTTTGGAATCGGAGAATTTTTTATATTATATACAAAAAAATATTTCAGAATCTGAAACTTTTTCTATACGGAAAAATGTCACAAAAAAATGTCAAAAATGTCACTGTTGGGAAAAAATTTTTAGCATCCGATAAATCCTTATTTAAAAATGCTTCAGAATCTGAAAACTTTTCTACAGTGAAAAATTAATTTTCTATAAAAAATTTAAATCGATAACAAATTTTATATAGAAAATTTATCGATAAAAAATTTTCTGTAAAAAATTTAAAATTTTTCTATAGAAAATTAATAATCGATAAAAAATTTTAAAAATTTTCTAGAAAATTTTTTATCGATTTTTAATTTTCTATAGAAAAATTTAAATTTTTTATCAATTATAAATTTTCTATAAAAATTTTTTGTCGATTTTAAATTTTTTATCGAAAATTTGTTATCAATTGAACATATTATATTGAAAATTTTTAATCGATTATAAATTCTCACATAATCTATTATGAAAAATTTTTCAGCATCCGATAAATCCTTATTAAAAAATGTTTCAGAATCTGAAAATTTTTCTACATTGAAAAATGAATTTTCTATAAAAAATTTATAATCGATAACAAATTTTTTATAGAAAATTTATAATCCATAAAAAAATTTTCTGTAGAAAATTTAAAATTTTTCTATAGAAAATAAATAATGATAAAAAATTTTCTTGAAAATTTTTTATCAATTTTTAATTTTCTACAGAATTTTTTTTTTTTTTTAATTTTTATTTTCTATAGAAAAATTTTTAAATTTTTATTGATTATAAATTTTCTATAAAAATTTTTTGTCGATTTTATATTTTCTATCGAAAATTTGTTATCGATTGAACATATTATATTGAAAATTATAATAATTAATTAATTATAATCTATTGGGAAAAAATTTTCAGCATCCGATAAATCCTTATTAAAAAATGTTTCAGAATCTGAAAATTTTTCTACGTTGAAAAATGAATTTTCTATAAAAAATTTATAATCAATAACAAATTTTCTATAGAAAATTTATAATCCATAAAAAAATTTTCTGTAAAAAATTTAAAATTTTTCAATAGAAAATAAATAATGATAAAAAATTTTAAAAATTTTCTATAAATTTTCATGAAAATTTTTTATCGATTTTTAATTTTCTACAGAATTTTTTTTTTTGAATTTTAATTTTCTATAGAAAATTTTTTATTGATTATAAATTTTCTATAAAAATTTTTTGTCGATTTTAAATTTTCTATCGATTGAACAATATTTCTATTGTTATCGATTGAACATATTATATTGAAAATTTTTAATCGATTTTAAATTCTATTTAAAAATTTTGATCGACCATAAGTTTTCTATAAAAAATTTATAATCGATAAAAAATCTTCTATAGAAAATTTATAATCGATAAAAAGTTTTCTATAGAAAATTTATAATCAATAAAAAATTTTCTATACAAAATTTTCTAGAAAATTTATAATCAATCAAAAAATTTTTATAGACAATTTATAATCGCTTTAAAATTTTTTAATATAATATTTACAATCGAAAACAAATTTTCTATAGAAAATTTATAATCAATACAAAATTTGCTATAAACAATTTTCAATAAAAAAATTTCTATTAATAGAAAATTTATAATCGATCAAAAGTTTTTTATAGACAATGTATAATCGATTAAAAATTTTTTAATATAATATTTACAATCGATAACAAACTTTCTACATAAAATTTATAATCGATTAACAATTTTCTATATAATATTTACAATCGATAACAAACTTTCCATAGAAAATTTAAAATCGATAAAAAATTTGTATAGAAAACTTATAATCAATAAAAATTTTCTTAAAAAAATGTCTATATAATAAATACAGCCGATAACAAATTGTCTATAAAAAAATTATCGATTATAAACTTTCTATAGAAAATTTGTTATCGATTGTAAATATTATATTAAAAAATTTTAAATCAATTATAAATTGTCTATAAAAAATTTTTGATCGATTATAAATTTTCTATAGAAAATGTTTTATCGATTATAAATTTTTCATAAAAATTTTTTATAATATAATTTTGTATATAATATTATAAAGAAAATTTTTAATCGATTAGAAAATTTCTTTAGAAAATTTTTATCGATAATAAATTTTCTATACAAAATTTTTAATCGATTATAAATTTTCTATACAAAATATAAACAATTTTTTATCGATTATAAATTTTCTATAAAAAATATTTTATCGATTATAAATTTTCTATAAAAAATTTTTTGTCGATTACAAATAAATTTTCCATAAAACATTTTTATCGATTATAAATTTTATTATTAATTTTCTAAAGAAAATTTTTAATCCATTATAAATTTTCTACAAAATTTTTTTTATCAATTATAAATTTTCTATAGAACATTTTTTATCGATTATAAATTTTCTATAGAAAACTTCTTATCGATTTAAAATCTTCTATAGAAAATATTTTATCGATTATAAATAAAAAAATTTTTATCGATTATAATTATAAATTTTTTATCGATTTTTTGTAAAAAAATTTTCAAATCCATAAAAATTTTTTCTATAGAAAATTTTTTATCGATTATAAATTTTATTATAAATTTTTTATAAAAAATTTTTATCGATTTTAAATTTTTTACAATTTTTTTTTCTTATCGATTTTAAATTTTCTACTAAAATTTTTTATCGATTATAAATTTTACTATAAATAGTTTATAGAAAATTTGCTTGGATTTTAAATTTTCTACAAACAATTTTTTTATCGATTATAAATTTTCTATAGAAAACTTTTTATCGATTATTAATCTTCTATAAAAAATTTTTTATCAATTATAAGTTTTATATAGAAAATATTTAATCGATTACATTTACCAATTTTAATTTTTTTATATAATTTTTTTTTAAAACTTTTAATCGATAAAAAATTTTCTATTTAAAATCGATAAAAAAGTTTCTAATCGATAAAAAATTTTCTATAGAAAATTTATAATCGATAAAAAATTTCCTATAGAAAATTTATAATCCATAAAAAATTGTTTATGGAAAATTTTTATCGATTTTAATTTTTTGACAAAAAATCGATAAAAAATTTTCTATAGAAAATTTATAATCGATAAAAAATTTTCTATAGAAATTTTTTTATCGATTTTAAATTTTTTACAAAAAATCGATAAAAAATTTTCTATAGAAAATTTATAGTCTATAAAAAAATTTTCTATAGAAAATTTATAATTGATAAAAAATTTTCTATAGGAGAATTAAAATATACAAAAAGTTTTCTATAGAAAATTAATAATTGATAAAAAATTTTCTATAGAAAATTTATAATCGATAAAAATTTTTTTTATAGAAAATTTAAAATCCATAAAAATTTTCTTTAAAATAATTATAATAAAATTTATGATCGAATAAAAATTTTAATAGAAAATTTATAATCTATAAAAACTTTTTTATAGAAAATTTATAAACGATAAAAAATTATTTGTAAAAAATTTAAATTCGGTAAAAATTTTCTATAAAAAGTTTATAATCGATTAAAAATTTTCTGAAGAAAATTTTCTAAAGAAAATTTATAATCGATTAAAAATTTTCTATAGAAAATAATTATCGATAAAGATTTTTCTATAGAAAATGTATAATCGATAAAAAATTTTCTGTAGAAAATTTAAAATCGATAAAAAATTCTATAGTAATATGTGTAAATTTTATTTTGTATGTTTGCATTTAATGTATTATCAATTAATCTAATGTATCATTTTTAACCATAATAAATAATATATAAAAACATTTTTTGTAATTTTTTTATTTATGTAGTTAAGAAAGTTAAAAATATAAAGGTAAATGTATAAATTGATATACGTTATTTGGTTTATTAATTTGGAATTTATTTGTTAAATTGTATAAAATTTTTGAATAAGTGGTAACTTTGACTTGATTAAATTGATAAATTTTACATGATCATTTTTACAAAGTTTTCTTTTATAAACGTCATATTTTTTGTAAGACAATTTTTTACCTAAGTATATTAACTAAATAGTCTAATAACTTGTTAAGTTGTATATTTACGTATAAACTTAGGTAGATTATGCCAGATTTTTGAGTAATCTTACACCTGTTTTTTTTTGCGTGTATTTAAAAAAAAAATTTATTAATTCTGACGCACAAATTTTTTGCAAACCAAAAAAAAATTTACCAAGTGTTACCGTAAATTACATTATAATATTCTTCATAATTATTTACATGAGGGTTTTGGTTGCAAAAACTACTTCGACGGTTGTAGTTTTTGCACATTTTTGGTTAATTTATGACAAATTTTTGCTAATTTCGACACAGTTTTTTTTGCGGGTAGTGTATAACTTGTTTTTGCTTTTTCCATCTATTGTTAAAAAGTTTTGCTGGGTGACTGATACACACTTAAAAGCTGAATGCTGTGAAAAATTAATGTTTTGTTCACTTTAATTGCTCATTCTATAATCAGCTGGTTTATACAATCAACCGGTTTTGTTTGCACTGTTGTTTTTTTGTTGTTGCATGACGAAGTAACGTACTTCACAGAATATATAAATCACGATTATCACGTATTATAAATATAATTACTGAAAAAAAATAATTAAAAAAAGTTAATAAAGAATTCTGTGAATATTATTTATACAGTGTACAATTATATTTCATTGCTAAATTGGTGATTGTGCAATTTAAACGTCTCTCAAAATGTCGCAAATAACTGGCAGAGCATTGCATTATGTTTTCAAAATTGGAAATCGTTCCAAAAATTCCTTTTTCTTTAGGAATATATTGGGTATGAAGGTGAGTACGACACGATTGTTTAACTGATTGTTTAATTATCATATATTTTATTGAGATAACCAAATAGTTAATAAAACTAATTGTATTTTTATATCTGTCCTAACAATCAACATGTATTCTAAGATAATTTTATTTTTAGAAAAGCACTTCAAAATAGTGCTGATTGATGGTATGGAGTTTTTTTGATTGGATTTTTATGTTTTGTCTGATTTTTAATTTCAGGTGCTGAGACATGAAGAATTCAAAGAGGGTTGTGAAGCTCAGTGTAATGGGTAAGGAGGAGTGTTTTTTTTTCGTTAAGGGATTTTTATTGAATTCATATGATTTTCTTAATTTTATAGACCTTATGATAATCGTTGGAGCAAAACTATGGTCGGCTATGGACCCGAGTCATCCCATTTTGTATTTGAATTGACTTACAATTATGGTGTTACAAGTTATGAAATGGGTAAGACAATAATTTTAAATCTTTCGCTAGAGAAACGTACCAGACTGCAAGATCTTAACAAAATAAATCTCAAAATCTTTTAATTTTTCTTTAGGAAAAATATCTTAGACTTAGAATCTGTAAATTTTTCTATACAAAAAATACTTCAGAATCTGAGAATTTTTCAACAAGAAAAATATTTCAGAATCTGAAAATTTTTCTATACGAAATATGTTTAAAAATCTGAGAATTTTTCTATACGAAAACTATATTAGAATCTGAGAGTTTTTCTATACGAAAAATATCTCAGAAAATAAGAAAAATTTCTCAGAATCTGAGAATTTTTCTATACGAAAAAATGCGAGAAAATTTTTCTATACGAAAAATATTTCAGGATCTGAAAATTTTTCTATGCGAAATATATCTTCAAATCTGCGAATTTTTCTATACGAAATGTATCTCAGAATCTGAGAATTTTTCTATACGAAAAATATCTCAGAATCAGAGAATTTTTCCATAAGAAAAATATCTCAGAATAAGAAATTTTTTATACGAAAAACATCTCAGAAACTGAACTTTTCAATGCGCAAAATATCTTAGAATCTGAGAATTTTTCTATTCGAAAAATTTCTCATAATCTGAGAATTTTACTATGCGAAAAATATCACAGAATCTGAGAATTTTTCTATGCGTAAACTATCTCCGAATCTAAGAAATCTTTCTGAATATGAAAATTTTTCTATACAAAAAATGTATCAGAATCTCAAAATCTTTCTATGCGAAAAAGATCTCAGAATATGAGAATTTATCTATACGAAAAATGTCTCAGAATCTGAGAATTTTTCTATACGAAAAATGTCTATGAGTTTGAGAATTTTTCATTTCGAAAAATGTTTCAGAATCTAATAATTTTTCTTTTAGAAAAATGTCTCAAAATTTGAGAAATTTTTATACGAAAACTGTTTCAGAATTTGAGAATTTTTTATACGAAAAATGTCTCAGAATCTGAGAATTTTTCTGCACGAAAAATGTTTCAGAATCTGAGAATTTTTCTTTACGAAAAAATCTGAAAATTTTTCTATACGAAAAATATCTCAGAATATGAGAATTTTTTTATACGAAAAATATCTAAGAATCTGTGAGACAGTTTTCGTTCAGAAAAATTCTCAGATTTTGAAACATTTTCGTGCAGAAAAATTCTCAGATTCAGAAACATTTTTCGTGCAGAAAAATTATCAAATTTAGAGACATTTTCCGTATTGAAAAATGTCCCAGAATCTGAGAATTTTTCAGTACGAAAAATATCTCTGAATCTGATAATTTTTCTACTCGAAAAATATTTCTGAATCTGAGAATTTTTCTGTACGAAGACTGTCTCAAAATTTCTACACGAAAAATATCTCTGAATCTGAAAATTTTTCTATACGAAAAATATCTCAGAATCTGAGGAAAAATGTCTCAGGATCTAAGATTTTGTCTCAGAGTATGTGAAAATTTTCTAGGCGAAAAATGTCTCAGAAGATGAGAATTTTTCTAATTAAAAAAATGTCTCAAAATCTGAGAATGTTTCTATACGAAAAATGTCTTAGAATATACGAAAAATATCTTAGAATCTGAGAATTTTTCTGTACGAAAAATATCTCATATTCTGAAAATTTTTCTTTACGAAAAATAATGTCTCAGAACCTATCTCAGTATCTGAGAATTTTTCTTTACGAAAATTTTCTCAGAATCTGAGAATTTTTCTATACGAAAATTATCTCAGAATCTTAGAATTTTTCTATATGAAAAATATCTCAGAATCTGAGAATTTTTTAATACGAAAAATATCTCAGAATCTGAAAATTTTTCTATGCGAAAAATATCTCAGATTTGGAGAATTTTTTTACACAAAAAATATCTCAAAATCCGAGAATTTTGCTATAGAATGATTCTTGGATCTCAGAAGCCGAGAATTATTCTATACGAAAAATATTTCAGAATCTGAGAATTTTTCTGTACAAAAAATATCTCAGAATACGAAAAATAACACAGAAGAATTTTTCTATACGAAAAATATCTCAAAAACTGAGAATTTTTCAATATGAAAATATCTCAGAACCTGAGAATTTTTCAATACGAAAAATATCTCAAAATTCGAGAATTTTTCTATAGAATGATTCTCGGATCTCAGAAGCCGAGAATTATTCTATACGAAAAATATCTCGGAATCCGAGAATTATTCTATACGAAAAATATTTCAGAATCTGAGAATTTTTCTATAAGAAAAATATCTTAGAATCTGAGATTTTTTCTATACGCAAAATATCTCAGAATCTGAGAATTTTTCTATAAGAAAAATGCACCAGAATCTGAGAATATTTTATACAAAAATGTCGCAGAATCTGAGAATTTTTCTGTAAGAAAAATGTCTCATAATCTGAGAATTTTCCGATACGAAAAAATTCTCATAATCTGAGAATTTTTTTAAACAAAAAAGTCTGAGAATCTCTCTATACGAAAAATATCTTAGAGTCTGATGATTTTTTCTTTCAAAATCTAAAAATAAACTTATATAAATTCCAACCCTTCCTTATATTATACTAATTTGTTTTCTTAATTTTCCTTTCAGGCAATGACTTTGCTGGTGTGGTCTTAAAATCACAAGAATCCATTGAACGTGCTGTAGCTAATAATTATCCCATGACCGATATTAAGGGTACAAAATTATTAGTTTCTCCTGATGGTTATAAATTTTACATTATTCCCGAGGCTGAACCTAAAGAGCAAGATCCCGTTGTTAATGTTGGTCTATTTGTTTCGAATTTAGAAAAATCCAAAAAATATTGGCATGATTTATTACGCATGAATCTTGTATCAGAAGATGATCAAACTTTATTGTTAAAATATTCCGACGCTCAAGCTGGTTTATATTTAAAAAAGAGTCCCGAAGCTTTAAATCGTGCTAAGGCTTATGGTCGTATCGCTTTTGCTGTACCCAAAGATCAACAGCCTTATATTAATGAAGTGATCACTAAAAATGAGGGTAAAATCTTAACACCTCTTATTGAGTTGGATACACCTGGCAAGGAGACCGTACGTGTTATTATATTAGCCGATCCTGATGATCATGAAATTTGCTTTGTCGACGAAGAAGGTTTTGGTAAACTTTCTGAAGTTGAGGCAGATGCTGATAAAATGTTGGATAAATATATTGGCAAAGATCCATTCCAAAAGGAATTGGATGCTAAAGAGTAATACTAATGAATTTGAAGCGATTTTATATTTTTATAAGGAAAAGACACCTACATAGTACTTAAAGAAGCACCCATTATATATTTTGTATATTAGTTACAATCGCACCAGTGTTATAAATAAATACAGATGTTTTATTTGAAAATAATCACAATTATTATAATTTCATCATCATTCCAATTTATTTATCATCATGAAAATTTAAATATCCATCAAGTTTCTAACTAAATTTCGTCAAAATTACTTCTTAAAATGTTATCAAAAATGTATATGAAATCAAGATATAATTTATCTACATGCATATTTGAAGCAGTACAGAAGGTAAGAATCATATTGTAAATGTTTGTTTTGATATATGTTTGTTTTTGATTTTTTTTTAAAAACACCACATTCAGTTTTTGATTTTTAACCCAGCAAAACTTTTCGGAGTCATTCAAAAATAACTAGTTCTACAAGTACTTCAAAGCTTGTCATGATAGGTTCTCAAAAAGCATCCTGGAACTAGTGATGTCACAACTAGTTCTAGAAGTGATCCAAAAGGGTAATATTTTGATTCCAAAGAGCTTTTTTGGGGTAGTTTGGGAACTAGTGATTTGGAAGTAGTCGTACATGACTTCTGCACCACTTCCATGAAACAAATACTGGTTCTCAAATAACATCTTAGAAGCTGTTTCAAAAACTTATAATTTTTTTCAAAAAAGAAAAAAATATATATTTGATTACGCATTTCTCTGTTGCATCTTCTATTTGGAAAAAGTCAAACCTTTTGAAATATGTACAGAGGGGCTTAAAATATTATAAGTATTGGGTAATTTGTTTGGTATTATTAGTATTGGGCCATTAGTGCAAATAGGTTTTTATAGATCCATTCTATTACCTTATTACAATCTGCAATAAACTACTTTATTTACTACAGCTGGAATTTTTTATTACAAAAAGTAAACAAAACTTTCCAATTGTAGCAAAAATAGTAAGCAATTTGAGTAATTTGAGTCCCTACAATATTTTTTTTTTTCAAAAATCCCTTATTCTCCTTCTAGATAATTTCTAATTGCATTAAGGACTAAAAAAACAAAAAATATTACTAATTTTTGTTCAGTAAAGTGCTGATATTGCGTTATATTTAAAACAAAAAATAATTCAAAAATGTTTTTTTTTTTTGAAAAAAAAAATGTACAAAATGTTCCTAGACTGCTTCCCTAGAACTAGTTCTGATGGTGACAATTTCAAACAAAAATCATGGGTTAAAGAATGGGATAAAGAATTGGTTCTAGAATGACTTAAAGAACCGTTCCATACATGGGTTCCTAGACTACTTTCCTAGAACTAGTTCTGATGGTGACAATTTCAAACAAAAATCATGACTCTGAGAACGAGATAGAGAACTAGTGCCACAATAGCTTCTTGGAAGTAGTTCCTGTCATGACAATTTCAAAGAAAAATCATGGGTTAAAGAATGGGATAAAGAACTGGTTATAGAAGTAGTGATGGAACCGTTCCATAGGAGGGGTGATTGTTCCTAGACTACTTCCCTAGAAGTAGTTCTGAGGGTGACAATTTCAAACAAAAATCATGACTCTGAGAACGAGATAGAGAACTAGTCGAGCAAAAAAGAAGTACTCCAGCACTAGTTCTGGAAGTCATGCAAGTTTTGCTGGGTAATATAAAAAAAATGATTCTGAAATGTCATTTATTCCAATTTTTTTATTTTAAATCTTAGATCCCTCAAAATTTTTCGTTTTAAAAAAATTATTATCAGATTTAAAAACAATTTCTTAAATTGTGAGATATCTGTTCTATAAATTCAGAATCTTACATAAATTCGGATACCTGTGCAAAATTTTTAAATTTTGAGAATTTTTTTCTGTAAAAAGTCACAGAATGTGAGACATGCAATATTTTAGGTAGGAAAAAAAAATTAAAGCAGATTCTGCTACACTTTTCCAGAGACATTATTTCTCTAAAACAGTTCACAGATTCGAAAATGTTTCTGAGGGCGAAAAAATTAGATTCTTCATTATTTCTAGTTTTAATTTATCAATCATGTAAATTGAAATCAAAGTTTTAATCTAAAGTTTGCGTTTGGTATTTGAAAAATAATTATAATCGTCAAATCGTATCATTAGCACATTATTCCATTACAATACGACTGTAATTTCGTGGTAATGGAATAATGAGCTAATGATACGATTTGACGATTATCACCTTACTTAATTACCCTCCTGAACTAATAAATGTTTACACAGGTAACAAATGCAGTCTGCTAAATCTGTTTTTTTCCACCAAACCCTATCTTAAACAATTATCAGAAACCCTACATGCATTAAAAATCAGAAATTCTATCTGTGATTTTGTGGTTTAATATGGTACATTATAAAACAAAAATTTTTTCTGATGTTTGTTTTGATCAAATTTGTGGTCATTCTTCTTTTTATGTTCATTTACTTTGTTGTATCTTTTTAGTGTTTCTTTTTTTGTTGAAGTCTATCATCAACTCAATAAAACGATATGCTTGATTTCTCATGCAATTGCATGCAAGAGCATGTTTGTAAAAACGGTAAAGCACAAAACAAGCTAATTATAGTCGGTCAAGGCCGAACATATTATTCACTACACTTTGACAAAAAAAATATTTTAAATTTATTTAAATTTTTAAAAATTATTTTTAAGTCGATTTGTTGCAAGCTCAAACCTTACAAATTAAAAAAATGGTCCAATAGTATTTATTCAGTTTCACTAAAATGAAAATTTTTAAATAGAGTAGAATAAATCCGCAGGCTGTAGGCAAAATCGCCCAAAGAAAAATGACCCAAGAAAGAAAACGGAAATTCGCCCAAAAATTTTTCATACAAATTTGGGTCATATTTCATATGAAAAGTTGCCCAACATTTTTGGGCAAATTTTCATAGTTTTTGGGCAAAATTTCAAAATTAAAAATTGGGTGATTTATCATTACGAAAAATTAACCAAAAATTATGTATGAAAAATTGCCCAATTTTATTTTGGTGTTATTTTTTTGTCAAAATCCTAAAATGTATATTAATATACCATATTTAATTAACCAAGAATAAGCTAAAAACAAAACCGTTCCGTTGTTGCTAACATACAAAGGCTCTGGTGGGAATCAAACCCAAAACCCCTGCTCTGACATGCAGATTACCACGCTATGTTTTTATCTATCGCAGCGCAGTAGAAAATCAAAAGTAATGAATTTAAAAACAACATGCAACTCCGATGAAAGCTCCGCAGGCAAAAAATTTTACCAACAAATAAATTTTAACAAAAAATCGCGCGATTTTTTGTTAAAATTTATTTGTTGGTAAAATTTTTTGATCGGAGATACTTCCAATTTTTTTTATTTCGTTAAAATTTTAGTTTCACACTAAAAACTTTTACATCAATTACTTATGCATTTTACGGGCTGTATTCTCAAAACAACGATCTATATAAATAAATAATAACTACGTAACCTATGGTCTTATCTTAAAAGTTGTTGTCTTTGTCTTAAAGTTCTTCTGCGTAGCCGGCCGGGCTTAGGGATTACAAACTCCATGCCTTAGACCCACCCGCAAAAGAAAGCTTTTCTGTGTAGTATGTGTTTTGGAAAAAATGTGTTAGAAAAAATCTTTTTTTATTTTATTTTGGACCATTTTTCATTTCTTTTTTTGGGCTTTTTTTCGTTAATTTTGGGCGAAGTTTCGTAATTTTCTTTTTGGGTAATTTTTCATATTTTTTGGTCGATTTTGCAAATTAAAATGTTTAATTTTTTTTATACCTCTATTCACTTTTAGGTGTACTAAAATTAATAAACAATAAAATCATTTCTTTGTTTACAAAATATTGGTGGACAAAAGAATTAAAGGTCAAAAATGAGTATTTCTTCTATTGTAGTCAAAAATTTTAATTTTTTTTTGAGTTGTTGGAAAAATTTGTTGATAAAAAAATGTTTGAGCTTGATACAAATCGACTTAAAAATATTTAAAAAAGGTCTTTCAATAATTTCAATTTCCATTTCGACCCTCGTAACACATTTAATTACATTAACTGTGTAGTCGTATGTAGACTTTTGTCGGCCACTGTATGAATAACTCAATCTGTATGCTATTAAGCTAAAGGTACCTACAGACGACGCCATATTATGTACAATATTCAATTATATTGATGGTGTTTGGGTTAAGGTACCTACAGACGACGCAATACTATGTACAATATTCAATTATATTGATGGTGTGTGGGTAATATTGACGATTGTACAATGATCAATCTTACCCACACACGATTAATATAATTGAATATTGTACATAATATTGCGTCGTCTGTAGGTACCTTAAGTACTCTGTTTTTTGCGGTGAAAATTTCACTTCAACTTTAAACGCCTCAAATCGCAATAAAACAATGAAAAATAAACAACTTTTGACAATTATAAGAAAGAAACGATCATAACAAAACTGAAATGTCACTTTTTCACGGCAATTTAAATTGTCTTGTATAATAAAAATGCGTGAAAACTTTTTTAACAATTTCCCTATAATTCCTCGCGTTGCCAAATTTTATTTTTTTTATATGGAGTTTGACAGATTTTTTCACGTGAAATCGAACAGAGTACTATGCTTTAAGCTTAAATTAGTGCTTAATTAATTACCTACACCGTTTAAAATAATACTCGTTTAATAAAAAAACGTTGGTATTGTTAACTTTGTCTTCAACAAATTTCGGCTTTAATATTTTAAAAACTTTTTTATTAAAATAATTTAAAAAAATCGTTTAGATCCATATTAGTAGGAGAAATCCAGATAAGATTCGGATTTGGTTTATGTGAGTGGATTTGGTTTATGTAAAATGTCAACCTTTTGACTTTTGTCCATTCCTTTAAGTCGACTTTCGCATAATTTTAAATATTTTTTTTTGAAAATAAAGGTAACGGGGTTTTATTTTTAAAAAGAGGTTTTTTTTACAAAAGTAAAAAAAATCACAAAAAAATAAAAACAAGAAAATCGAATTTCGATTATTCGATTTATAAACCACAATTTAACAACAATTTCACTGTTTGGCCGTCGAAGTTTTTAAGCTTTGCCGAATTTTCGGTAGCGGAAATGGCGATTATGACCAAATACTTCACGGTCGTAATCTTCATATTAGCTGTGCGGATTATGCCCCTTTCCAAAACGGTTATAATCCCATAGGGGATTATATCCATTCCCTGTTGGGATTATGACCGAAAGGTCGGATCCGCCATTACCATGTTTAATACCTATTACTTTCTTTCAGAGCTTTAAAGAATGAAATGCTTTATGAATGAATTCTGTAAAAAAAATCATTCGATTTTGATAGTCACTGAACGCATTCAATTTTAAATATCAACACTGAATAAAATTCATAGAATGCATTCGATTCAATTAAAAAAATTAAATGCATTCGATTACACAGAGATACATAATCGAACTTTCCGAATCGCAATGGGATGAAACCAGTAAAAAATTAAAGTTGATATTTTATATAACAAACCCCTCAGGGGTTTTTGTTTAGTTCACTGCTAGATTTTTTTTACACGCATTTATATTTGGTGATTTTTAAGCATTTAAAGTTTTTTTGTACTTAACATGTCCTACTTTAGGGGCCTCTGGAGGTGGGCTTATTGGACATGTAAGATCCAGCGTCCAAACTTAAGCTCGAAATTACGTTAGCTATAACCGGTATAAATTTCGGCCCAGTACCTACTTACTGAATGGCCAAATTATTAAAAATAAACCACTGTGCACCGTTGCGTATGATTGTTATTTAAAGGTGATTTCAAAATTGAGCATACGCCACTTATGCAGTTTTCAAGAAATTTTTATTATAATTATAATAAAAGTTCACCAACTTCAAATGCATGTACAAAAAATCTAGCCCTGAACTAAAAAAATCCTTGAGAGTTTTGTTATGGAATATGCCAACTTTCATTTGCTTTGGTTTCATCCCATTCTGATTTTGGTTGTTGCACTGTGTTATTAAAGTTTCATTCGAAATGTCTTTTAAAATTAAGGAATGAAATTCTTCGAAGCTCTTCTATCACCACACTAAACATGTTTGATCATGTTTGTTTACTATGTATAGCATATCTTTCTATTTCCACAACGGTTGATTGACATTTAAAAGTTCGAAAACCGATTACTTATAGAAAAATGTCCACGATAAAAAAAATTAAAACTACCCAACATTAACACTGTATTCACCCTAGGACATTTTAATTGTGCCATTTTTAAAATTCTCTTTTGAATTTGCCTTTTATGTTCACACTGGTTCACACACTGGTAATTCTCCAACCCAAGGTAAAATCCCCAATTTGGGGACAAATCCACTTATCTGGCTACACTGTAAGAAATATTTAAGTATGGCGCTAATTCCATGTTTACAGGTACACTAAACAATAATAAAACATGATCAAAACAGAAAAAGAAATCCAGAGAGACATTATCACACAAACACATGCACACAATCACAAGAAAAGAGTGTTTATTAAAAATATATCACTCTCTGAAATACTCATTTATCTCTTTACTAAAATTAATGTGTTCATTATTTAGTAACCAGTTTAAGCATGTCCAATGGAATTGTTTTGAAATTCATTTAGTTTGAAGTTTGAGTTCGTTACGGAATGAGATACTTTGTTATTAAAGTCGCGAAACGATTGAAAAAAAATAAAAAAAATTATGAAATTAATAAAAAACAAAATTAAAAACAAATAAAAAGTGTTAAAATTTTATAACAAAAAAAAAAAAAACAAGTTTAAGCAATAGAAAAATAATTATTAATACAATTAACAAATAATTAAAAAAAAATTTTTTTCATTAAAATTTAAATTCAAAATTGTCTTCAAAACCTAATCAAGCAGGTGTTTAAATGTGCGTGTTTTGAAAAAAAAAAACGTTAAATTTCAATTTTAAAGTTATTTTTTACAATTTTCTTTTGCGTTTATGTTGGGTTTGCCTTAAATGGTAGTGTTGTACGTTTTTTTTTTGTAATTTTCAAATGTTATGGTTATTTAACTCTTTATTTGGTTGGTTTTACAGACAAAATAAAAGTTAATTTAAAATAAATAATACATAAAAAAAGAAAAAAAAACGAAAATCATAAAACCGGAACCGTTTTTTGTTTCTTCTCCCTAAATTTATGTAAATTTCGGTCAATTAACAAATTTTGAATATTAAGTGTTTTGTAAATAACCCCAAATAAAAAAAAATAAAAAAAATATTATAAATAATGAAAGTTAATTAGTGTTGAAAGAATTTAAAACCAAAAAATTATAAATTAATAATCGATTACTTGTTTTGTTTAATACGAGTATTTAATCAACAACTTGTTATCAATTTTATTTATAAATAAAATCAAATCGATATTTATTTTTTTTGTTGTTGCTCAATTTTTTTATCATTTATTTCTTTTAATAAATAAATCCAAAAAAGGAAACAAAATTGTTAATAACGCATGTTTAGCAACAATAATAACGAAAAAAAACAAAAAAAAAAGTGAAGTGTATTAAACATTTAACAACAACATTTTGATTGATACCATAATCTTTTGTTGTTTATATATATTTTTTGCGTAATCATTATCATCATCATTATCGTGTTATATCTGTCAAATAGTACTTTGTCTAGGTTTTACGCAAAACTCCTCCTTTCATCAATTGTTTTTTTTTTAACAACAAATAACCATCATATTTAACGGATTAATTGTTTATAATACTTTAATTTATAGGTAAGTGTTTTGTTGTTTTTCTAATTTTTCTGTTTTCATTATTCTAATTTTAATTATAGGGGTTATTTGTTAATCACCTTTATTTGTTAGATTTGTATTTTTATTCACAAAACATATGTCCCTCATCAGGTGTGTTTGTATAATTATTAGTTTAGTTTATTATGAGGGATTTTTTTAAAAAGAAAAAGGTTAAATAATTTATGTGCCTAAAAAAGTACAGTGTGGTTTGATTTTAACGACTTTTAATATTTTTATCAAGTTTTACCAGATATACAGATTTTTACTGGGTTGCCACCTTATGAAAAAATATTGGGAAAATCCAAATAAAAGCTGAACTAGCATGAATTTCGACTAACGCAAAAAAAGGGTCAGCTTAATTTTAATAGAGATTATTGTATATGATTTTGGAGGTCGTACGTTTATACATCTCCATATAAACTACCCCAACGTTTATAGATTTGGATAGGCCTTCAAAAGACCCTTCGATCTGTATAAAATTTTAATATAGTTTCTTTTGAAGAAATGGGAAAAATCCTCAAAAAAAAGGAAAAAAAAAAGTTTTTCCCCCTACCCTTTGACCCGCTTAATGTGAGATTGGGCAGCTAAAAAAAATACAGGTAACTCTTATTTTGCTCTCCTCTTTCCAATATGCAGGTCTATCAGACTTGGGGATTTATCCCCAAAGTTGGGGATTTCATGCGAGCAAAAAGGGTAAGAAATCTCATTTGGGGATTGGGGATTTTTATGGGGATTTCAAAAATTATTTTAGGGATTTTTTGGGGATATTCAAAATTTAATCTATTTAATACCACCAGCTATTTTCAATGTAAATAACGATTTTTAACAAATTTTCAGTGATAAGTACGAGTATACGAAGCACATTCAGTAAAATATGGATTTATCGACTGTAAAATGTATATTTACACTGGCGAAAACCTTTTATTTACGCTTTTGGGGATTTTTTAATTGTTAAACTTACGAAATAAAATTTTAAAATTACCATCCATATTTTTTTTTCTTTTAAATGAAGAAAAACAATTTTTGTGCGATTAAAAAACGTATTTATTATTGTTTTGGGGATTTTTGGGGGATATTTTGTTATATTTTTGGGGACAACGAAAAAAAGTACCTGGCAGAGCTGCCTACACTGCGAATCACATCAATAAGGAATCAAGTTTTTCACTTTTTAATCAAATATATCTTTGTAACGAATAAGCGGAAAAATATAAAAAATGCACTGATAAAGATGTCCAAAAAAAATGTGTGTTTCAGAATTAAGTCAATATGATTTAATAAAAGAACACACAATATTCAACACAAACATGATTTTGCAAACCATTAATTCCATAAAACAGTAGTTAAACCCTAAAAAAACTCATTTGCCCGCTGACCGATTAGGGTTAAAGATGTCCTATAAATCTATCGTTTCAAAACTAAGTTACCATGATCAAATGGAACAAGATAGAGCATAATACAGGTCCAATTTACGCAATAATGTAATTTACAAAAAATAAAAACTCAAAAAAAGAGCAAAAAATCCAATTTCCTTGAAATCCGCTCAATTGAAATCGCTCCCCAGAAAAAACTACCGAACGGATTTTTACAAAAATTCAAATCTTTAGTCTTTATGATGTTTTTAATAACATTGAATAATAAAATCGAAATAATTTGCAATTTTAGTAAATAAAAAAAAAATAAATTTGAAAAAAGTGGTTTTGAGAACCGCGCCAAAAATATGACTTTTTTTGTATCTTAAATAAAAATATGTTAATGATGACATAAAATTCCAATCTTCAATACGTACGTTATTAGTATCAAATGCAATAAAAAAAATTATTAAACAATAAAATAAAATTTATATTTTTAAAATTTTTTGGAAAATTTGGCCATTTTGACCAAAATTTCAATTTTGACCACCGTTGCGCTAATAGAGTTTTTGACCGATTAAAAAGTTGTCTTCCATAAAATGCTTATATTACCCCATTACCACTTTCCCGCACTAAGGACAACCGATCCTTACACTTTGTAGGATTTCGACCCAGTCTAATATATAAGTTTGTCATATCATTTGTAACACCTCGAAATATTGGTCTAGGACCTTATTAAATTTATACATATATTTATGATCCTCGGTCGGTTTTAAGTCGATCTAGCGATGTCCGTCTTACCAATTTTTAAAAACATTAGTAGTGTGGCTTAAGCCACAAAAATATTTTAAAAAAGTATTTTTGTCACCTAAAAATATTTTTACACTAAAACAAAAATTACACTCTTAAAAAATTTTACACTAAAAAAAAATTTAGTCAATTTTTTATTATAAATTATTAAATTATTAAAACCACGAAATAATATAAAACAATGCAAATTTTAGAGTAGATATAATTAATCATTTACATTTCGCTTTAAATTTCGCCTAAAAAGTCTAAAAAAATCAGTTCTTCAAATTTAAAAAAATTCGTGCCGCTTTGATTAGTTTTTTTTCGCGTTTTATAAGATTGTATTGTGTTGCAAAAATCATAATAAATGAATTTGCAAGAATTAGGAAAGTATTTCCCAACGTCCCTCGACAATCCCTCCGAGGTCATCATTTCCTTTACTAATTAAATCTATGATATTCTTATTCTCTCTCACGTAAATCTGTGTTTTTTTTTATGTATTTCTTGTTAGTTACTTGACGACCATGATCTTACTACGATGGTAAAATTTTCAACTTCTAATTCCCAAGTCGAATATGTATTAATATTTTGATTTGGACATTAGCGATTTGTCATTTAAATTCCCTTTGCTACTTGTAGTATTGGGTTTTTATATTTGCTAAATAATCTTAACAATGGAATCTGACAAATTCCGAAACACGTGTCGATTAAGTCTTGCAAAAATGACCAACATAAATAAATTTAAAACAGAAAAAAAAATTTCTTTAGAATTATTCTATGAGAATATCATAGTTTTAATTAGTAACCCGGGTGAAAATGACCATGTATGTTCATATATGATGCATATATGGAAGTCCATACAAGTGCATATCCGTAATTTGAGGGTACATGTACATTAATGATCATACATTGTCATACATGAATTTGTATGTAAATTTTTTTTTTCCATAAAACGTCTATTAATTGAAATTTTTTCAAATATAAATAATTTGTACTAATTTATGACACTGATTTTTTTATACCCTCCAACTACAGTATGGGGGTATACTCACTTTGTCATTCCGTTTGTAACGCATCGAAATATCGGTGTAGGACCCCATAAAGTATATATATTATTGATCAGTGATCGATTCTAAGACATTCTAGCGATGTCCGTCTGTCCGTCCGTCCGTCTGTGGAAGACACGATACAGTCCAAAATAAAAGTGTTAGACTCCTGAAATTTGGCACATATATGTCTTATGTTCCTAGGCTGGTTAAGTTCGGAGATGGCCAAAATCGGACCAGGGGGAAAAAAGTTCCCCCTTGAAGAACTAAACAAACCTTTGAAAAATACCATATTTTTACATGATTTTTTGTGTTTTTGTTTAACAAATCCAACATTTTAATGCTACAAGAAGTTCAAGGTCCTGCATTTGGACCCACAGAATTAGAAAAAATCGTTTTACGGTCCGCACCCCCCCCCCCCCCTTTTATGGGCGTGGAATATTTTTTTTTTTTATATAATGATAAATTTGTATTTCTGTAGTGCAAAAAGCATAAGAATTATTTTTTTAACACTTATTCGAGAGGAATTGTGCCCCCAATTACCACTATCGACCCCCCCCCCCCAAAAAAAAAAAGACGCCCCTGCAATTTTTTTTTTTATTTATTTGCATGTTGGAGGGTATAAAAGATTCGGCACAGCCGAATTTAACACTCTTACTTGTTTTTTTTAAACTAACGAATATTTTAAAAATATACTTTGGACTTTATGATACTTAAGGATAATCAAAGCTTCGATGAATTTACCACTTTTCGAATATATTTACAAATAAAATACATTCGATTTTTATAGTCACTGAATACAATTATCTTTAAATATCAATATTTCTTGGGATGGATTCGATTTTTACCATTAAATCGAATTCTTGTTTATGAGAATTTTAAAAACTGAATGAGACTTTTAAAAATCGAATTTATAAAAACTTACGCATTCAATTTCAAAGTCGAATGAAAAAGAAACCGAATTCATTCTATATTTTTAAATCAAATGTAAATTCATTCGATAAATTGTGTTTGGGGAATGCAATCATTAAAGTTTAATTCAGAACACCAAATCTTATTAAGGGATGAAATCCTTCGCAACTCTGACAGTAATACCGTCAGAGTGTTCGAATTTTCTTCTAAATTTGGTTGTTTACGTTAGTACCGTTCATATTCGCCTATAGAATACAAAAATTATAACCAATCTTGATGATGTATGATCATTATTGTCCAACCGAACGACTTTTTCAGACTGAACCCATACATGAACTTCGTCCAATTTTGCAAAGTTCTGCCGAACCCAACCTTTAAAAAAAATTGTTTTTAAGACATGTATGCTATGCAGATGTATACACAGAAAAAAACGAATTGTTATATTGACCCCCATATTTGTGAATACAATTAACTTTTTCACTGAAAGTGCTCCTATACGGAAATTTGTGATATCAACTAACGTTTGTAAATATTGATTGTTGAAAAAAAATTAAAAAAAAATTGATAAACGAGTTTGTAATAGTTCTCTAAAAGCATTATTTGTATTGACAAACGTACAAAATCTTATTTTTTTTTTCAACAAAGAAATTCAACAAACACAAACACAATTAGTTGATCTGACAAACGTAAAAAATCTTCTTTTTTTTCAACAAAGAAATTCAACAAACACAAAAACTATTTGTTGACATGATAAAATAATTTTGAAATAAAATTACTTGACTAAGTTTGTTAAAAACAAAATCGAAATTTTGTATTATGGACTAACAGGCGGCCGTTTTTACTTAATGTTTGGTGGATATCATGTTTGGTTGATTTACAATTGATATTTGTTGATTTAAATTTGACGATTTTATTTTCTTTGTAGCATATATGAAGGAGTATGACATATACCTATCCACACATAGTTACAGTGACGAGCAAAAGTGTAACAGGGTTCACATTGCTTAGATAATCTGCTCTATATTTTAAACTACACAAGATAAAGTATTGAAGTTTTTTGATAATTTTATTAGTTAATTGATCAGAATTTATAAACATTATCGAAATATGCTGTAAAATTTTTTATAAAAAAAATATAGTAAAAATTCCATAAAAAGGCAAGTGTTACATTATTGCACTCATGATTTTTCTACATAAATCTTTAGGACAACTTTTATATTTCGCGCATATAGACCCGGATTTTGCAATTTTTTTATAAAACTTAATAAATAACATAAAAATAATTCATTTGTTGAAAAGAAATTTTGGGTAAACATTATTTTTAACTCAAAAGTCCGTCCTTTTTACGTTTTTTGGGGAACCACGCATATTTATCAAGCTAAGAATTTGCAGAAATTATTTTTTTTAATGGTGTTTATATCAGGCGATAATAGAGACCATTTATAAAAAATTTCGTAAATGGATTGTTGCTTTTGCAATTAGTAAAAAAAAGTTATTGTGTACTGGGGTTGGGTTTCTGGAGGAATTTCAAATATTTTTGCCGAAATTCGACATTTTTCGGCTGAATAAAGGCCAATTTTGCCTCAAGAAGTGTTTTTTTAATTCAGCCGTAAATAAATCAACAAGTTATATCACCAGTTGATCATAAATTTTGTTAAGAATGGGTTTATGCCATTTAAAACCACTATCACATTTCGTGGTTTTGGACATTATCCTCGGGGTAGTGCCATAGTGTCAAATTATCGAATCAGAGCGCAATCTTTGGAGTTAATTTTTTCAGAAAGAACAAAAATAAATAATGTTTAATAAATAAAAGTCTTTTGCTGCTCTTATCATTGGACGAAATTCACTAATTCAATTTAGGTACCCCAAACAATAATTTCAAATAGTGATTTAATAATAACTACGTTGTTTATAACAATATTGTCAATCTACTGATGATTTTAATTGACGATATATTTAAGACCGAATATAGAAAAAACATCATCGGCCAGAATTGGCTCGTATTCATCCGAAAAATGTTGAATATCTGCAAAAATATTTGAAATTCCGCCAAAAACCCAAATTGAGTACCCAATAAAAAAATTGTATTAATTGCAAAATAAACAAACCACTTATGAATTTGATTATAAATGGGCTCTACTATCGCCGGATATAAACGCCATTCCAAAAAAATAATGTCTGTATATTCTAAGCTTGAGTAATACGTGTGGCTCTCCTAAAATCGTTAAAAGGACGGACTTTTGCGTTAAAAAAATGTTTAGCCAAAATTTCTTTTCAACAAATGAATTATTTTTATGTTATTTATTAAGTTTTATAAAAAAATTGCAAAATCCGGGTCTATATGCGCGAAATATAAAAGTTGTCCTAAAGATTTATATAGAAAAATCATGAGTGCAATAATGTAACACTTGCCTTTTTATGGAATTTTTACTATATTTTTTTTATAAAAAATTTTACAGCATATTTCGATAATGTTTATAAATTCTGATCAATTAACTAATAAAATTATCAGAAAACTTCAATACTTTATCTTGTGTAGTTTAAAATATAGAGCAGATTATCTAAGCAATGTGAACCCTGTTACACTTTTGCTCGTCACTGTACATACATTTACATATATGGAATATTACATTACTTGTGTATGTTCATATATGCTCCCATATATGACATACATTTCCATATATTGTTCATATACTATCATACATGGAATCATGTATGAGAATGTATGAACATACATGGTCATTTTCACCCGGGAAAGGAAATAATGACCTCTAGCTAAAATAAACCTACTCAAAATATAATGTGCTCGATTCTCGACTACGATTTCACCATTCACCTAATTTTTAAAAATTTGATATTCTTTCGAATTTTAAGATTTTTTTTCTTGCAACAATTAAAGATCTAGTTAATATCTGTAATAATTACAAGAACAAATTTAAAAATCTTAAAATTCGAAAGAATATCAAATTTTTAAAAATTAGGTGAATGGTGAAATCGTATTCCAGAATCAAGCACAATATTTAAAAGTCGAATAAAACAATTTTTATTTTTTAATACTTGGTATTTCGGCAGAAAACACTATAATAAATGTTATTAAATTGTCATTTTACAGAGTTTTTATTCAAAGTGGGGGAATTAAGCTGATTTTTTTGGTGATTCCCCAAAGTTGTTAGTGCAAGTTTACATATAAAACAACAATTTCAAAAAGAAAAAAATTACATTTTGAATACTTTACATTTAATATTTATGTATATTATTATTGTTCATTTTACTATTCAAATACCCTTAAATAATAAATTTAAATATTTTTGTTTTTTACATTTCAACATTTGTAATAGTATGAACATAAACAAAATTTGCATAATTCTAAAAGAAATTCCCTTAAAACCGCAAAAAATACCTTCATTGTTTCTACCAATATCCTGTTGGTTTTATTTGTCAGATAAAATAAAAGAAAAAAGGAAAGAAATACTGAATAAATTTACCTGTACGTTTAATTCCCATACTACTTTTATACAGTGTTGCCAGATAAGGGGATTTGTCCCCAAAATGGGGATTTCGAGTTGGGTTTGGGGACAAGTTTTCCAGGGGAGGGATTTGGGTATTTCGCTAATTTTTGGGGATTTTCTCTAAAATTTGGGGATTTTTTTATTTCAAAAATTAAAAATTTAATTTTTAAAATTTTTAAAACTGTTAAGACTTTTGCCAATCAATGAGATAGACATTGGTACAGAATGCTGTCAAAAATTACAACTGCATTCATTTGTTAATGTAAAAGTAGTTTAATTGGAATAACAATGCTTTAATTATTTTTTGACGTTTTTTGAAAAACAAAAATATTGTTTTCAAATTCCCCGTAAAACTGTCCTTAATCCCATCATTTGGATTGGGCAAGATAAAATAATGTAGGTCGGGAATAATTTTAGTAAATAATAAATGTTTTACGAGGGTCAAACAAAGTTATTTATTTTCAAACTTTAGAAGACACAATTTTCTTCTTCAATCAGAAAAACACAAACAACAAATTAAATACACTTGGCTTACGCCGAAAAAATATAATAAATTAGAAATACTGACAAATGTCGCTCATGTGAGCAATTCACTTTATCTATGCGTTACTGTAGTGTGAAGAACAAAAAATTCTCTGCTATAGTAAAGTTTGCATAAAATAAAGTAAATGAAAGATTAAGAAAATTGTTGTTGGTCTCTAGATTAAATGCATTGCTTGAGTTAGAGAAAAAGCTTTTCTGCATACGTCACACACGAAACCTACTGTGAGTTAAAAACAAACGACGTTTAGTCACTGATGTTTATACACCGAGTATAGCCTAGTGGTTATGGCTTCGGCTTACAAAACATGAGTGATTTAACGACACAGGTTCGAAGCTCATGTCAGGCTAGTCTGTTGATAAAAAAACATATAAAGAATTTTTCTAGCAAATATCAAATAATCAATTTAATGTAATTGCCTACTGATGACGTAGAAGTGGCTACAGAAACCATGGTCTAGGGTAAATCCACATTTAATTTAATCTTTAGAAGACACAATTTTCTTCTTCAATCAGAAAAACACAAACAACAAATTAAATACACTTGGCTTACGCCGAAAAAATATAATAAATTACAAACTCAGAATAGTTTATATTCATTCAGTTGTCAAATAATTTTTCTAACGACAAAAAAAAAAATACTAAAAGTCAATCAATACAGCTAAAGAAACCATTATTTTTTGACCTCCAATTTATTTGGGAACAATAAAAAAATATTTTGTTTATTTATTTTAAAACATCTACTTAAGTGCAAAGTAATGAGATATCACAATAAAAAAATATTTCTTTGTTTACAAAAAAATTGGTTGTCAAAAGTACTGGAGGCCAAAAAATAGGTACTGGTGTCTTTAACTGTATTAATTGACTTTTAGTATTTTTCTGGGTCGTTAAAAATAATTTGACAACCGAATAGAAACTTTTGGAGTATTACCTCATAGCACGAATCTGTCATCAGAAAAGTTTTATCAATTAGCCTTCTCGAGATATAGGCATTTTAATATTTTGTGGACCAAGCCTTCAAAACCAACAATTCTTTTAATAATGGAAAAGCGTCTGTTAAAGGGATATATTATTTTTATTCAAATTTCTTATAAAAATCCTAACATATCCAAGAAATCCGGGCTCGATACGATCAGGGATACCATCAGGTAATGTCAAGGAAGTTGACAACGTTCTTTTTGCAATAAATATCCAAATTTTGCAAGAAATTTCCTGTTCAAACCAGATATGTATGTAAAGTGGACACTCCAATAAAGAGAACCTGAGGTTAAAATTTAAAATCCATTGATTGTATCCAAAAATATTTGCAAAAAAAAACAAAATTATTTTTAAAGATACGTTTTTTTGTACCAATTTTAATAGTTTTTTTGGTAATATTGAGAGAAAAAATTTAAAATACATTTGCTTAAGTATACTTGCCTCCTGAATATGAATCAGTCATCAGAAAAATTAAATTTCTTAATATTGGAAAAGTGTGTGTTAAAGTTATATAAAAATAAAATTTTTTGAATAACAAACTACAAAAACCGTACTTCTGTAAAATTATACGGAATAATCAGTCACAAATAATTTAAGTGATAAAAATATTTTTCCGTAACTTTTGTAGTTTATTGCTTTTACAACTGTATAAATCATTCAATATTTTATTTTCCTTGAAAAACAAACGATAAAACGTTTAAAACAACTTTAACTAAAAACTTTTTGAATAACCGTAAATAGTTACTGTAAAACTTTTCTGGGTGAAATATCAAATTTGAACAGATTTTTTTTTTTTCAAAATTCGAATAGTTATAAGGATAAAACCAAAAAAATTACATTTTAAACTTCCTTACAATGTTCTGATGGTATTCCTGATCTTATCGAGGCTGGATTTTTTTCAAAAGTTATCTAATTTTGTTGGGAAAAGGAATAAAAAGACAACATTAACGCTTTTTTTAATATCAACAGAATTCTTGGATTTGGGGGTTTGATTCACAAAAAATTCAAATTCCCATATCTCGAGAAGGCGATTTAATACAACTTTTTTATTTTAAATTTAATATTTAAATATCATAGAAAGGTCTAACATTAAAATTAATATAAAAATATTGTTTAATAAACACCATTTCTTTAATTAAAAGAGAGTTTATATTTGAATATACATAAAAAATTTTTTGGGGATTTTATATAATTTGTAGGGTATTTTTGGGGATTTCATTTTTCAAAATATTGTTTAATAAACACCATTTCTTTAATTAAAAGAGAGTTTATATTTGAATATACATAAAAAATTTTTTGGGGATTTTATATAATTTGTAGGGTATTTTTGGGGATTTCATTTTTCAAATTGGGGACAAGAGCCAAATATTTTCTGGCAACACTGCTTTTATACAATGCAAAAACAAATAACAATACTAAATACAGTGAGGGGCAAAATAGTAGCGATATTTGTGAAAATTTTGAAAATTTAGAGAATGCGGAAAATGATTGACTCTAAAGCTGCCCATATATTTTTAATAATATTTTTAATATTACGCTTAGAAAATTAATGCAGTTACTACATGACGGTGTTTTGTGTAGTAAGTAGTTGTTGTTTTCAACTACAATTTCAGTTGTTTTTGTATGAAAAATCTCAAACAACTATTTTTTGTAATCGTTTCAAAATATAAATACAAAAAATTACTTACTACAATACCAATTGTTTTATGTTGTTGTTTTATGTCTATAAAAAAAATTTGTATTTTTCTAGAAATTTTTAGAAAAACGAATTTGTTGAACGAGTTTGAAGTGCCAGATGCAGCAGAAATCATTACCAAGCAATTTTAACCGTTTTTAATGTTTTTAATGTTTTAAAAGTTTTTTTTTGGTTAATAAAACAACTCAGACAGTTAAAACAACTGTAATTTGAAGTTGTTTTTAAAGTTTTTTGGTAGTTGTTAATCAATAGTTAACTCCAACAGCAATTTTTGGTTGATTCTACCGTAAAATGTAGTAAACACCTAAACAACAAATGTAGTTGTTTTTACTGTCTTTTGTATACTGTCATAAATTTTTAAGTGTATGGTGCAAAATCTGATTCATTTTAACGAAAAATTGTTTTTTGACCTTTAAATTACACTGTAAGTAAAATTAAAACTTTTGAAATGACACACAAAAACGCCGAGACACCCCAACTTAATTTTGGGTCATAGAATCCAGTGGTATACTCCGTTTTAAAAGGTTAGCTCAAAATAACAAGATATTTCGATTTTAAATTTGCAAATGTAGAGTGAAAATTAAATAAACCCAAAAAAAAAAATTATAAAATTCATCAAAATAAGAGCAAGTACTGTTCCATGTACGCTTGAAAATGGACGTCCATTATTTCTAGATATAAATTTTGACAAATAACAAGTTTTTAACAAGTTTTTTAAGATTTTTCATTCAAATAAAATGAAAAATCGCCTTACATCTAATAAAAAATTAAAATCGAAATATCTCGGGATTTTGAGCTAACTTTTCAAAACGGGGTACACAACTGGATTCTACGACCCAAAAATAGGTTGACGTGTCTCTTTTCTTTACTAATTACACCATGCTATTCTCATAGAATAATTTTCACTCAACTGTTGGATGTGGGATCCCACAATTGAGTGGCAACCCTGGCAATTCTAGTTGACCAAATTTTGTGTTATAAATTTTTTTAAATATTACAATTAACAATATAATTGCAGAATTTGCAAATTTGTGGAAAAATATGGCAAATTTTTGGTTCAAATCTCATTTTGATGACGTTTTTGTTGAACACACAATTTCCTCTAAAGATAGGCTCACTATTCGTACTGATTTGATCAGTACATGTACTGATTTTTGATCACGTGTACTGATCAAAAAACGTTGTACTGATTTTTTGAAATATGTACTGATTGTACTGATTTTTGGACATTTCAACACAAAAAATGTTCTCATTTAAAAATTCTATATAAAAACTGTAATTTCCCTATAATAAGTCGTCAGAGTATTTTTTATAAATCATGTCTGACAATGAGATAATTTGAAATAATTCTATGGAGCTTAGAGTTCGTAAATCAAGAGGGTCCTTAACGCAGAAATGTATCTGAGCATGAGATTATTTTGATCTTCATAAATTTATATAAAAAGGAGCACAGATTATTTGAGGTTTTTTATATCGTATATTTTAAGAAAGATAACGTAATTTCACGAATCCAAATGATTCTGAGATGTTCGATGAGGTAATGTCATAAGAATTTATTGGAAAAAGCGCTCAGAACATCAGGGCTATTTAAAAAAACATGGAAAAGTTATCAAAACTTAAGCGAAAAAGTCCTTAGAATCTGCGAGATTCTCTTAAAACCTGTGGGTTTTTGTTATATTTAATGCACTGAAACGAAGCTATTTGAAGTCAACTTAATTTTATGCAAATAACGTCAATAGTTCATGGCAGTTGTTTTTTAACAGTTGTTTTTTAACAGTTGTTTTTCAACAGTTATTTTTACTGAAATACTAATTGAGATTGTTAGTTTAACTAACATTTCTTGTGTGTTTAAAAAACCATCAGTGTTTTCCAAAAGCAAAGAGTTTTCAGAGAGTAATTTCTAGAAAAAAAAAAACAAACATAAAAACTTGGGCGTACTGATTTGAGTTCAGAAAAAAATGGTCACCCTATCTTAAGAGATATTTTAACAAAAAATAAAAAAATATTCCTTTTATTTTGGACAGCACTGTACAATACAATATATAAATCCATACATTTTTGCACAATTAAATACCTATGGACTTAAGCTTTTGTGTCGTTTCGGGTTTTACACAATATGCTACTACAATACAATAGGGGTTTTCAAAGTTAAGGGCAGACTATTCTGGTAAATGGCAAAGCTGTCAAACGTCAAATTTCTCGTTTTAAAGTTTTTTTTTATTATTACCCAAAATTTAAACAGAAATGAGCAAAAAATTTCCAAGTTATAACGATCTTCGAGGCACCAGTAAAAATAGTGCGAAGTTCGCTATAAGCGGGGTTTATTTTATGTCAACCTAGTTTTATTTCCAAAAAAAGTTTTATTTTTCTTTTTACTTGACTTTTTTTGTAAGTAAACTACTTATTGGGAAGAAAACATTAAAAATATAAATAAATTTGATCAAAATTATAATATTAACCAATAATTTTTAACCTTTTGTGAGTTTGGTAAACATAATTGCCGCAAATTTAAAAATATTTATAGGAATTCTTTATAAAAAGGTAAATGTACATGAAATTGCGTTCGTGGGACCATAATAAGTAGTTCGTTTTAAACGAGGATTCGCTATAACCGAGTTCGTTATAAAAGAAGTATTTTGTGTGAAACTTGTTGCCAAAACGTCGGGACTTTGGAATTAGTTCGTTATAACCGAGAATTCGCAATAAGCGAGTTTGACTTTATTACTATTTTTCACATAATCAAAAAAACTTTAAAAAAGTGTACTCTATCAATCGCTAGCTCAAGATTTTTTTGCGTGTAGTAAAATTATTTGACGTTTGGCAAATTTGCCAATTACCACACTAAAATGCCAGAAATCGTGAAACCCCTTAATATATTTTTTTATTTTTTTTTGCTCCACAACATCCAACATATTTTCTCTCTGCTACATAATAAGCCTATTGTTTACTGAACATATTTTTTCTTTGTATTGCAGCATAAATGATGCCTTAAAACAAACAAGTAAAAATTTTATACACGCAATCATTTCGAAAATGAAAAACAAAACAAATGCAGAAAATTTTATGGTTTAATTAAAATCCAAAAAAATGTCATTCCTTTAACTACTCTCAATCTATTTAACCCTTAAATGAGCTCAAAGACGAAAATTTTTAGAAATGTCTGCAATATAATCGTAATTTTTACAAAACAAACTAAATTTTAAATAATGCATAAAAAAATATAATACACAATTTTCCAAAAAAATCAAAGAGTAAAAACATTTTCAAAAATGACTTAAAATGGATCGATCCGATTATTCATATTTTTGCATATTATACTGAAAATTCATATTTTTGCATATTTTGCTAAAAATGCATATTTTTGCATATTTTACTGAAAATGCTATTTTGCTATAAATGCATATTTTTAGGTCATATTTTGTACTAAAGTTAAATTTTAGCTTGTTTTTATCCATTTTTTTTACTTTTTTTTTGTAAACAATGTTAATTTTCTGCCCAACTGGCCTCAACAAATTGTTTGAAAACGAAATATATTGAGAAATTTTTTCATAAAAGTAAAAACTAAAGTGCATATTTTTTTTAGTGCATATTTTAAGATTTTTAGTGCATATTTTAGGCGCTTAAAACATTGTTTTTATTGCCTGAAGATCCTGTCCCTGTTTATGAGTTAAAGAAGTTTGAGTAGAAAAATTTTGATTTTTTGATAATTCGTTATCTTTTGAATGGGTCATAAAAAAAAAATGGAAAATTTACCAGGAAGGAGGTTTTGAAGGGTAATAAAAACGGTAAACAAATTGGGAAAATTTAAAAATTTTATGAAAGTGTCCGATTTTGCATGAAATGCCCTATATTTATTAAGGTGGAGCGAATTTTCCTTTTTTTTCGATTTTCTAAATCGTTGGGGCGAAAATTTTTTTAGAACTGAAAGCCTCATCCCACCAAAATCAAATTTTTTGTCGTGAATAAGCTAACCAAGTAATATTATAATTAATAACAAAAAAATTAAAAATAAAAAAAAAATTTTTGGTTTGTATGGAAAAATGATTTTTAAGGCCCCGTTCTTTAAGGCCCCGTCGCGTAGGGAAGGCGTGGTCGTAGGGGCGTAAAATTTTTCCTGAGTTATTTTTTAGTCAAAAGGAAAAAAATTAGGGGGTACCGTCTCAACATTTCCAACATTTCCAAAATAAGGGACACTCTAATGTATATGAAAGTTTGTAATCGTCTTTATAAAATGTTTCTATGTCTTTGGGATATAAATATGTTTGGTAAAGTTTGAAAAAACATTTTTTTTTGTAAAAAATATTAAAACTTTTTTAAACTTTAAAAAAAAAAATAAATTGATCAATTTTTAGTAAATTTTTACTTGATGCAATTAAACAGTTACTTAAAAAATGAAACATTTTGAGTAAAGTTTTAATTGTGTCAATTAAAAATTTACTTAGATTTTTTGCCAAACATTTATAAGTTTTTATTAAAAGTTTACTAATTTAAATCGTTGCACACAGGGCCAGCATGATCCAATTCCGGCCAAAAGTCTTTATCGTTGTTGGATCCGTCTGAAAATGTGCTTTTAGAGGAATTCGAGGTCGCTGATTTCAAAATTTAGCTAAAAACAAAAAAAAAAACAAAATGGCGGATCCAATATGGCGGACAATTTTTATTTAAATTGTCCGATTGAACTCAAATTTTGTTTTATGCGGGTCTTTAAGTTACTGAATAAGAATTGTCACTCCGAATTTTGAAAAACAAAATGGCGGACTAAATATGCTTCTTAAAGTTTAAAGAATGATCCAACTCCGACCTGATTTCAAAATTTAACTAAAAACGAAAAAAAATCAAAATGGCGCATCCAATATGGCGGACAAATTTTTTTAATAATTGTCCGATTTAACTCAAATTTTGTTTTAAGGGGGTCTTGGAGTTACTGAATCTGAATTACTGGCGTGAATTTTGAAAAACAAAATGGCGGACTAAATATGCTTAGTAAAGTTTGTTACAAGTAATTAAAAAACAGTTATATTCCTTTTCTTTGTTGAAGCTAGCTGAAAGTGTCGCCTAGTAAATTTCCGGGTCTCTTATCTCAAAATCGAACTGAAGAAATTCAATTGGCGGAAGCAATATGGCGGCTAGATTTTTTAACTTTGTCTGATCTAACTAAAAATTAGTTTTTAGGGTATTAAGAGTGTCTAAAGTTAAATCTACGCACATAATTTTTATATATTTTTTGTGTTATTTTTGATATAAATTTGGAAATGGTGTAAATTACTTACTTAGTTTCAGAAAAGCTTTTGGAATTGGTGACGACAAATTATTCACTGTTTTTCTTTATTTTGGAAATTCAATAAAAAATCTTTGAATTAAATTGGAAATGGTGTAACTGATATTATCCATAATTCTACAAAAAAAACTAGAAATGACGATATTTTTTTTCCTACATTTAAGGCACTCTCTGACGATAAAAAAACTATTTAAACCGTAAAACATTATTTTGGGTTAAATTATTTGTTTTTAAAAAACAAATCTCGGACCACTGCATATATAGCTGTAATTTCGCCATTTATCATTTCGAGCAAGTTTGGGAAACTTTTTTCGAAAGATATGGATCCATTCTATATCATAAAAAATATGAACCGATTGTATCGAACTGAGGATCGCTGATGATTTTTTCGGCGCAAGGTAAATAGCTAAAAAATTATAACTTTTTTCACAAAAAACGCAAGTTGCTGCCAGGCAGATGAGTTATATTTGTCCATGTTATTTTCGTTACAAAGGCTTATATATAAGGTTGAACCACTCAAACAAAAAGTTAAACATTAGCAATAGAAGTTTGGAAAAAAAATTAAAAAATTATCTCAACTTTTAAAAAATTTTTACCAACTTTTTTAACTTTGAAGACCTGTCAAAGGAAAGGGTGTAATTGGATCATAAAGATAAGTTCAGAAAACCTGCTTCTATATATGCCCAACAAACTGGTAAACATTTTTTTGAGAATTTACAAATAAGGACTTTTGGCCGGAAATCGATCTGCCTGGCCCTCTATGCGTTGGTGCAAAATTGAGTAATTTTTTACTTAATAGTATTAAAAATTTACTTAATTATTTTTTTTTTGTGTACCAAAAAAACAAAATTGTCAAAAAATTAGCTCGTGTTTTTGGACGATAATTTTTTTTTCAAAGTTTCTTCTTTAACCTAAAGCTAAGTACTCTGTTTTTAACGGTGAAAATTTCACTTAAACTTTAAACGCCTCAAATCGCAATAAAACATTTAAAAATCAATAAACTTTTGACAATTATTAAAAAGAAACTATCATAACCAAACTGAAATATACAAGACAATTTAAATTGTCTTGTATAATATAAATGCGTAAAAACTTTTTTTTACCAATTTCCCTATAATTCCTCGCGTTGCCAAAATTTATTTTTTTTTATATGGAGTTTGGTAGATTTTTTCCCGTGAAATCGAACAGAGTACTATGCTTAAAATGTAAAAAAAATGTGTAGGGGACTTTGAAAAATTTTATAAATTTCATAAACTTCTTAAACTCCAAAACATCTTTGGGACTTAAAAAATTTTCAGATATGAAATTCAGTATTTGGTAAAATGATCAATTTTGTAGCTCATAGATATATCGATCTGAGACCCCATAAAGTATATGGCAAATCGGACACTTTGAACAAATAATTTTTTTGAATTTCCCAACTTTTTTATAGTTTTTGTAGAGATGGTCACATGATCCGAATATTTAAAAATTTGATATCTTTGTACATTTCGTCAAAAAATTTACAATTTACCACGAAGGAGTTTTCGAAGGGTACTAAAGTGTCCGATTTTGCATGGAAAGCCCCATATTATATCTGTGATCCTCGATCGATTTTAAGTCGATTTAAGAATGTCTGTCTGTTGAAACGGCGATCACGGCCAAATTATGACACAAAGATTACTGTATCTATAACACAGATACTTGTTGATGCTTCAAGCGGTTTTAGTGATATCAGTCAAGCGGTTCAAAAGTTATGAACGAAAATGTAAGGACACCCTGAAAATTTTGATACATTCCACATAACCTCAAAATACAAAATGCTTTAATTCGGCTGCTGGTGGTCACATACGAACGAAATTTAATGCAGAGTGGTTTTTAAATAAGAACATATTTTTGTTTGTCATACAAAAAAATGTTTTAAAAAAAAAAAAAATTTTGTTCAAATTTGATTTTAGGAAAATTTTTTTTAACAAAATTGTTTTCATTATTATTTTCTTAAATCATTTTAAATTTTTACTTGTTTTTAAAAAAGCTTTCCAAAATTGATTTTTATGTGCAAAAATATAAAAAAATACCGATTTCTGATCAAATATCGGTTGGGTCGGCTACTAGCCTCAGTTGCATTTTTGGGTTAACCATGTGCTGCACATGATTGCGTTTAATGTGATTATTATCAAAATTTAAATATTTAAATTAAAACAAAATAAATAAAAAAACATTTTTAAAAATGATAATTCTTACTTAATCTCACTTTCATGTATGATATGCATTTTGTTTTTGCTTTGTGTATTGTTTAAATTTTTGTTTTAAATTTTATTTTATTTGTAAACACTACCAATAAACTACAATACAATTTTTATAACCATCCAGATTAACATTATAATAATTAAATAATGTTCCAGTTTCATAAACACCAAATAAGCCAAGTGTAAATATTGCTGACACCAAAAAAAAATAATAATATAATTATAATAAAATTACACAAAAAATTGTAATACAAAAAGTAAATTAAAACTTTAACCACAAATTAAAATTATTTATAGATTTTTTTTGTTCTAACCAGTGACAACCCAGCAAATGTTTTTAGTTGGTAAAACTAATTTTTTAAATATTTTTAGGAAAATCTAATTGATTTACACGCAGAGGAGAGATATGATTGTGGCAATCATAATTTTGGAGCGTCATATTATGATTAAAAATTTTATCATAACTTGTTTGTAGCAACTATAAGATTTTTGCAGAAATAATATTTTGATATCAAGTATTCGTAAAATTATAATTAAGGACCAATATGATTGCAACAAAAATTTTATGATTGATATAATCATATAATGAGACAATTTTCAATCATATGACGCTCATAAATTATGGTTGCCACAATCATATCTCTTGTCTGGCAATGAATGCAACTAACAATATCATACAGAAGAAAAAAGATGTCTGAAAGATTAAAAAAGGTTTTTAAAGAGTGTAATAACGAGTTTTATAGGTTTAGAAATATTTGACAATTTTTTTTAATTTTTTTTTCCAAAAATGGTTTTTAAAATTGTATAAAAATATTTGTTTATAAAGCAGAAAAATCTGTGTAAAACTGGTTCATAATATTTAAAACATTGTTCGGCAAAGTTTTTAATTTTGAGTAAAAAAAAATATTTTCCTAGGTTACCATTTAAATTTGAAAACTGCAGAATATTTTACGATTGTGCATACATTTTCAGAATTTTTATTGTTATTTTTTTTTTCTTGTTATTTTAATCGAATTAAATTTCATCATGTCATATAGGTCGTTGTCGTAAATTTGTTGTGTCTTTCATAGAAATTATTATCAAATTGTAACAATGACTTGTAAGTCATTGTTTGTTTGCAAGAAAACTTGCTGCATTGACTTTTCAGACTACAAACGACAAAATATCATATACAGATAGAGACAGACAGACGGACGGACAAGCACAATGCGCACATGTACTCCTATTGTGTTAACAAGTTGTATTGTTTTAATTAACATGGGCGCCTATTGCAATTATCAGAAGGTATAATAAAAAAAATAAATTAATGTTAAAAAAACCAACGTACACAAAAAAATGAAAAAATTTTATGTTTTTTTTATTTTACAATAAGAACATAAAAATTTAATACAATTTTTAATTTCTATGAAAAAATATGAAGTTATTAACCTGTGCAAAAAATTAGAACTTTCAAAATATTATAAATTTTAAAAGAAATTTTCAAAATTTTACACAAGCTCAAGGTCATATTTCTTTTACTAATCATTGCGATGATATTGTCAAAGTAAAAATGTTCAAGAAACTATTTTTAAAGTTTGTTTTAAATTAATTGTGTTTTGCAATTTGTCAAATTCCATTGTCAAGAGTATTTGGCAAATATCATATACAGCTGCGGTCAAAAAAATAGCACCAGGATAAAACAAAATTTTCTTCGTTGGTTTTTTTTTTAACAATTTAAACTTATGTCACTGAAAACGTGTCATAAGTTACTTACAAGAGTGTGGAACAATATTACATAAGAAAAGCCTAATATGGTTTTTATTTCATTAAAAATTTTCAGAGTTTTTAAAAAAACTTCAAAAAGACTCAGTCAAAAAAATAGCACCACAGTACTTTTTGTATTAAAATTAAATTCTTAAATTTAAAAAACGAATGGATTATGAATTCAGTATTGTTGTGATATCTTTATATAATAAAAAAAAAATTGTCGAGTGCTCATTGTTGACAATTACCTCTGTACAACGTTATTGTACCGAATTCACAAGATTTTGGGATCTTTAATTCGAAATTGAGTTCCAGATTTGCTGAACAGCCAACCAAAGGGATTCATTACAAGTTGGTTGTATTCGAGACACTCCCTTCTCTATATCTGTCCATTAACTATATTTGATCTAGGTCTGGGGACTGACCAGGTCATTCCATCACGTGTACTTTATTGTCCAGAACCAATTTTTTGCCAATTTCCCGTCATGCTTTGGGTAATTGACGTGTTAAAAGGCCTAAATTAGTGGCATTTGCTCAGAAACTTATAGTAACATTACTTTCCGGAGGATATAAACGTTAAGTATATATCCACGATTGTCCTAGTCCAATATGTGAGCCATGGTCCAATATATGAACCCCACTCCACAGTAGAAAAATATCCCCCACAACATAAGCACCATTTTAAGTTATTTTTACTTCGAATTTTGGATTGAAATCCGCGTTATAGGGTCTTCTGACATAGGTATGTAATCCCATATCTCCAAATAAAACAACAATGGATTCATTTGTCCATAGAACATTGATCCACTTTTAAGCTGGTCATTCTGAGTTACTGTTAGCAAACTTCAAACGACTTGCAGCATGCTTAAGTGAGAATAGGGGCACTTTTTCGAATCTACAAGCGTTAATGTTGTTGTTTTGTAATCTTCGACGAACATTTTCAGCATTTGCTGTCCTTTTTTAGCTCTAGAGCTGCCGTAAATGGGGCCTTCTTCCATTGTCTTTACGAACACCTAACCACTTATGGTGACAAACGTCGCTTGTGACTAAGTTTTTCAAGCTCTAAAGTTAATTTTGTTGAATTTTCAATCATTATATAACCGCATCCAACTAATTTTCCTGATTCAGAATATGGTTTATGTTCAGAAATTATATTTTTTACGAAAGCACGTTTTTGAGGAGTGTAATGCTTTCCACGTCTTATTTTTATGAAAATAAACATCAAATTTTGTAATGAATTAATTTTTTTATAAATAAAAACTATCTTCCTTTAGTATTTAACACATTTATTTTAATAATTTAAACAATATTAATTTTTTTAATGAAATTTTGTCATTCGGTGCTATTTTATTGACTGCACTGATTCAGAGTTTTTTTAAAATATCGAACATTAAGAAAGAACCGTCCACAATTTTTGGAAAAAGTAAAAACATTTTAGGGGTATATACTTAGTATAAGAGTATAACATATTTACTTTAAACGAATACACACATAATATTTTGTTTTAATTGTATGAATAGAGATTTTGTCATTGGTGCTATTTTTTTGACCGGCACTGTATCTCTAAACCTTAACGCGGTCCCCAAGATTTTATTTTTATTTTTTATAAATTTGTATTTTGAGAATGTTTATTCTGGCTCGAGGCCATTATTTTCTTTACTAATGAAAACCATGATATTCTCATGGCATAATTTTTAAGAAAAAATAACTCACATTGTGGATAGAATCAAATATTTATTAATACTTTAGTTTGTGCACAAACGATTTGTCATTAGACTCGTTTGTTACTTTGTAGTAAATCGTTTCTATTTTTGCTAAATAATCTTGACAATGGAATCTGACAAATTCCGAAAGACGTTTCGATTAAGTCTTGCAAAAATGACCAACATAAATAAATTTAAAACAAAAAAATAATTTTCTTGAAAATTATGCTATGAGAATATCATGGTTTTAATTAATAAAGAAAATAATGACCTCGAGCCAGAATAAACAACCTAAAAATATAATATTTTGAAGGTCGAATAAAACAATTTTTATTGTTTAATAAAAATTAATCAGAATTTTTATAAATTTGTTTTATTAAATCAGCTTCTACCAGCTCAATGGTGCGTCGTAGAAATTTTTAGCCTCCAACATTTTTTCAAAAAAATGTTGGAGGCTAC
This sequence comes from Pegoplata infirma, assembly GCA_963921195.1. Lineage (NCBI taxonomy): Eukaryota > Metazoa > Arthropoda > Insecta > Diptera > Anthomyiidae > Pegoplata > Pegoplata infirma. The sequence continues at coordinate 62,739,897 of OY992540.1, forward strand.
TCCCCAATATTTTGGAAAAATATTGGGGAGTAAAAATAAATGGGGGTCGGTCTCACTTATGACCCTCTAAGAAGCACCATTGGATCGGTGATCGGCTGATTAAATTAAATTTATAAAAAATTACAAAAAATTGTATTGTGACCGCCTTATGAGTTAAAGATAGAGTATAGGTGTGTTCAGAGAAAATTTTTGGACGAAAACATTTAACTGCTCTAGGAGCACTCTTAGGGCTGTTAGAATTTTAAAAAATGTTATTTTGCATGGTAAACCCCTTTGAAATTGGAGACAGACTGTTAGTTTGCTTAGAAAAAAGATTTAGAGGTAAAAATTAATGGAGTCGGTCTTTGCTGGGGACCTCCTTAAGAGTTAAAGATGAAGGGTAGGTGTGTTCAGAGAAAAAATTTTTGGAATAAAAAAATATTGTAGGTCAGTCATACACTTGACTGCTCTGGGGGCACTCTTAGGGCAGTTCGAGCGGTTGAAGCAAGTTAAAAAGTTTAGGCATAAAAATTAATGACGGTCGCTTTTGCTATTGACCAGTATAAATTATTTTAAGATTGAAAAATACCAATAACATTTTTTTATAAATATTCAAAAATTATAATCGTTATCCCACGATTCTACTGGGCAAAACATTTGTAGAATCAATAGAAGTTTTCCACAAAAAAAATTTAAAAAAAAATCAAAGAGTACACACATTTTCAAAAATGAGATTAAAAATTTAGAACTTAAAAATCGCATTCTAGAACACTCGAGAATTTTTTAGGATTTTTTGGAATTTGGACTATTTTTGAAGAAGTTATGAGTAAAGCAAGTTTGAGTAAATGTGAAAACAACCAATTTTTAAAAACACGATATCTTTTGAACGGTTCATCAAAAAAATCTGAAAAGTTACCACGAAAAAGTTTTCAAAGGGTACTAAAAACTGCAAAGAAATTTGAAGAATTTAAAAAAACAAGTGAGAGTGTTAAATTCGGCTGTGCCGAATCTTTTATACCCTCCAACACGTTAAAAAAAAAACAGGGGCTTTTTTTTGAGGGGGGGGGGGGGGGGGTTAGAGACAACCTTCCTGGATCCAACTGCAAGATTTTGAACTTCTTTTGACATAAAAATGTTTCGTTTGCTAAGCAAAAGTACAAAAACCTATAAAAATGGTTTTTTTTAGAGGTTTGTTTAGTTCTTAAGAGGGGAACTTTTTTTCCCCTAATCCGATTTTTCCCATGTTCGAAATTAACCAGGCCAATACTATACTACATATTCGTGACAAATCTCAGGAGTCTAGCTCTTTTACTTTGGACTGTATCGTGTCTTCCACAGACGAACAGGCGGACGGACATCGATAGAATTTCTTAGAATGGATCACTGATCAATAATATATATACTTTATGGGGTCCTAGACCGATATTTCGATGCGTTAACAACGGAATGACAAAGTGAGTATACCCCCATACTGTGGTTGGAGGGTATAAAAATGAAAGTGTCCGATTTCACATGGAATGCCCTATCTACAAATTTTATGTAGATCGAAGAGTAATAATAGGGAGACTTCCCTTGTAATTTGGAATGGTCGGGAAAATTAATATTTGATGTTTGTACTTAAGATAGGCACATGAGCAGATTAGAGCGTGATTGAAGTATCACTGATCACGCGTGAATGTGACTGAAAATTAGTTTATTCACGTGATTGTGAGTGGAAAAAAATTGCGTGAGTGAGTAAGCGTAAGTAATTTTTTTGGGTGAGTGAGTTTGCTTGAATCAATTTTTTTGCGTGAGCTTGCGTTATTTATTTGCGTGAAGTTAAATATTCTCCACCAAAAATGCCAACAAATTTTTAAAAATTTGGCAAAACTTTAAGTTTTGCCCCCAAAAAATAAAACACAGGTAAAAAAGTTAAATTCGGCCTTGCCGAATGTAGTGATACCCTCCACAATTTCTAAAAGATTATTGCAAAAACTTTATTTAAAAGGTAATTTCTTTTGAAATTTTTTTTTTTTTTAAATTTCCGCGAAAAAAATGGTAAAAAAAATCCGCGATTTTTTCTTTTTTTGTCAAAAAATATGTTCATACTTGTTTAAATAACATTTGGTGTTCAATTATTTTCACATAAGTCAACCAGCAGCCCAATTAAATCATTTTGTATTTTTAGGTTATGTTGAATGTACTAAAATTTTTGAGGTGTCCTTATATTTTTGTTCATAACTTTTGAACCGCTGAACCGATATCGCTCAAATGCAATACCAAACTTTTCGGGAGAACTTCCAACAAATATGTTAAGTTTCAGTCATCTCCGTGTAATATTTTGGCCGTGATCACCATTTCCACAGACAGACAGACGGACATCGCTAGAATGTCTTAAATCGATCGGGGATCATGAATAAATATACTTTGCAGGGTCTCAGACCGATATTTCGATGAGTTACAAATGGAATGACAAACTCTATCACTAGTGTAGGGTATAAAAATTATAAAATTTGGCTTAAATTTTGCTAAAAATTTTGTTAAATTTTTTAAATTTCAATTTTTAAATTTTTTTTATACATAAGAGTTACGTGAGTGTGAGTCAACGTGAGTGACGCATGTGTGAGTGCACGTTAGTGTGAGTTGTCTTAAATTTACTCACGTGATTGTGAGTAAGTGTGAGTAGAAAAGATATGCTCGTGAGTGTGCGTGATTGGAAAAATCCTGTCGTGTGCGTGAAAGAGTGTGAGTCAAAAGTCACTTACGCGCCCATCTCTAGCTTGTATACTCGCAGTATTGCCTAATTTTCTAAATAATTGTGATAAAGGGGAAATTGGAAAACCTCAAAACAATCGTCAATTCATTCCTAAAAATCACAAAATTTTTGAAAGCAGAAACTGTAATAGTATTGGTTGGGAGAATATCATAATAGTGAAAGTAAGTAGCAATTATTATGTTAATTCAAAATGGGGAACATGAAAATGGCCTTGAACTAAGGTAAACTTTGTATTGAATTTATTTCAATCGGTGACAGGACATAATCCCCACGGACATTACCCCCATAACGGAAATAAGGATAATGACCGAATTCATTACGGTCATAATCCCCATAATAGTTGTGGGGACTATGACCGTTTCCAAAACGGTCACAATCCCAATGGCGATTATGTCCGTTCCTTGTTGGGAGTACTACCGAACTTTTTTCGGTCATAACCCCCATTCACATTATGGGGAGTAAGTCCAAAGCAATTTTGGTCATAATCCCAGTTTTCTGTAGAGAGGGTGGGTTTAATGCATGGAGTTTGTAATCCCTAAGCCCGACCGAAGGCCAGCTACGCAGAAAAACTTTTAAGTAAAAAAAAAAAATATTTTAATATTGGGGATTATGACCAACTAGTATAGAAGACATAATCCCCATAACGGGGATTATGGCCATTTGTTACGTGGTCATTATCCCCATAAATCTGGGAATTATGTCCGTTTTTTATTGGGATTATGTCCAAATAATTTTCGGTCATAGTCCCCACTACCATTATGGGGATTATGACCGAAATGAATTTGGTCATAATCCCTATAAGGAAATGGGGATTATGTCCGTGGGGATTATGTCATGTCACCACAAAACAATCGTCAATTCATTCCTGAAAATCACAAAATTTTTCAAAGCAGAAACTGTAATAATATTTGTTGGCAGAATATCCTAATAATGAAATTAAGTAGCAATTATTATGTTAATTCAAAGTGGGGAACATGAAAATGGCCTCGAACTAAGGTAAACTTTGTATTGCATTTTCAAAAATTTCAGTTAAAATATTAAATCGGCTAAAAAATTTTGTAAATTTTATTTGAAGTCATATAACAGATTTTCTGAGTGAGTTTTTCTTTTTGAAAATTTTATGAATTTAATGAAATATTTGATCATATTAATGTAAAATTTCATTATCAAAATGAAACTTTCTTTCAGCTAATTAACTAAAACAAATTTTTATACATGGTTTGAATTGTGAAAAGTGTAAAAGAAAATTTTTTTTTTTTTTTTTTTTTAAATTTTAAGACACCTGGTTCGTTTTAACTAGTTTCATATAATCCAGTTATTTATTCCTCAGAAAACTTTTAATGTCAATTGAACTCTGTATGTAAAAATTATTAACAGATCACAGCCGCCAAGGGTTGAACCCATGATTTGTCGAAATTTAAAATTTTTTAAATCATTTAATTTAAATAATTATATTTTTCGTTTATCAAAATTTTACATTTCTTCGTAGTTTGAAATTAAACTACACCCCTTAAATCACGATAACACATGTTGTAATTATATTTAAATTTTTTTTTTAAAGGCGTAAATTTTTCATTTAAAAAATTCTAAGAAAATTTAAAATCATTATAAAAAAAAAAAACACAGCAAAAGGTGTATATTTTTTCAATTAGGGACCCCTAACAATTTAAATTAAATTTATTTCCTAAACAGCAACAAAAATTCCCTAGAGAACATGACAGAAAACATGATGTTTTTTACAACCCCTAAACAGAAGTGTTAACAAAACATGTTCACACTTATATGACTTTTTCAAGACGAAGACGAAGAAAATAAAATTTTTATAAAAAAAGCAACAAAATCCAACCCAACAAATCTTTTTCTACAATTAATGTAAAGTAAATAAGAACATCAAGATTTCTGAGGATAGACGAACGAACGACTCTCGTCTAACAATTTAATATCCTGTGAGAATGAACGAATGAAAACAAACAAAACAATTTAATGTGTTTTTATTTTTCTTTCTTTTTTATTTATTTCTTAAAAAAAAGCAGGAAGAATTTTTATTTTATAAATCTTAAGGCTGTGCTTAGCAGATGTAAAAGTGTAGATTGAAGTATTTGTAAATAAATAAGGAAAAAAATAATACTCGTTTGAAATTTACCTGTATGTTTATGTTTTAAAACAATCTTTAAACCAGACATACATTTAAGTAAATTCATGATAAATGTCCCTGAGGTTGGAAAGAGTGATAATTAGGGCAAGTACTTTCATGCTTCTAAAAATCGAAAATATATGCCTACTAGCTGCTTTGCACCCGGCGTTGCCCGGGTTATAAAAAATATTATAAAATGCATGAGTTTTTTATTAGTCAGTTTATCTACTGCTTCGTGACTTTTCACTGGTTAATATAAACCTATTCATGCGGTTTGGTCGATTTTTTTTCGACTTCGCTTTGCGTCGGAAACATGGTGTGTACGTGTTCCTCCGTCATGGGAAGAAACCTAATATTAATGTATTTCTTTAATATTAATTAATGTATTACTTTAATGGCTTTTAAAATGAACCTATAGTTCCCTCCGCGGTTAGCAATTTATGTGGTGAAAACTTAACTTTCACTGTAGTTCAAGTGGGTATAGCATTTAACGCATTTAGTTCTATTTCGGTCTCATGTGACCTATAGTTCCCCTATTGGTTAGCACGTGTAAAAAATTGCAATTAAGTTTGCTCAGCAGTTTTTCCACGTTCGCGGAACAGGCAAACATAATTCTCACTAAAGTACAAAACGGCGTGCCATTATATGCCTTTTTATCAATCGCTGTTTAATATTCCCTATATCACTATTTGTGTTGAAAATTTCTTTGAAATCGGCTCAGCTGTTTTCCGGTTCTAATATGGCAAATAGTTTGCGATCAGTTAGTTGTAACAGTAGTGGTTAAAGCAATTGGTTAAGCCGTTTTTGGATGATACCAAATAAGCCAGAAATAACGTTCTGTATATTACAAAATGACGTGATATTTTACTCCTATTTGTCTAATCGCGGGCAAACATGACATATCGTTCCGCATCTTATATGGCGTATAGTTACGAAACAGGAAAAAATATTTTTTAATGTAATACAAAGGGGTGCGTCATTTTAGGCCCTTTGCTCGATCGCCATGGTAAATACCATCTGTGGTGAAAATTTGATTAAAATTGGTTTCACCGTTAACGCGTGAGTACGGATCAGGTAGAAATAAATTTCAATGTATTGCAAAAGGGACGTGGCGATTCACGCCTTTGTCTGGTCGTGTCTATAGTTTCCGCGTCAATTAGTACTAACTGTGATGAAAATTATAATAACATCGGGTTCGCCGTTTAAGCGTGATTACGGAAAGGCAGAATAAACTTTCAGTAGATTACAAAAGGCGTGGCAGTTGATACATACTAAAGCTATTTATGGAAAAAGTTTTGTTAAAGTGTTATTAAGGAGCGTGATTAAGGAACATACAAAACACTTTCAGTATATTACAGAGGCGCGAGTCAATTTACGGCCCTTTGTCCAAACGCGCTCCATTTTAATCTATAGTTCCCGCCTCGGTAAGTACTTACTATCTGTGGTAAAAATTCTAAGCTGTTTATGCTAGATTACGGAACAGACAGAAATAGCGTTTAATAAAATAAAAAGGAGCGTGCTTTTTTATTTTTTTATTAAAATCGGTATAGTCGTTTAGGCATGATTACGGAACATGCAGAGCAGACTTTCAGTATAGTACAAAGGGGCGTGTCAAAGGGGCGTGGAATTTTCCGCCCCTTTGTCCGATCGCGGTCGCTTATAGCCTATAGTTTCTGCCTCGGTTAGTACTATCTTTGGTACAAAGTTTATTAAAATCGGTTCAGCCGTTTATGCGTGATTACGGAACAGGAAGAAATAACTTTCAATGTAATACGAAGGGGCGTGGCATTTTACGCCCCTTTTTTCGATAGCCCTTTATTCTGGCTCATAGTTTTCGCTTCGATTAATACTATCTGTGATGAAAATTTCATGAAAATCAGTTCAGCCGTTTAAGCGTAATTGCGGAAAAGGAAGAATTAACTTTCAGTGTAATAAAAAGGGGCGTGGAATTTTTCGCCCCCTTTTTTCGAACGCCCTCTATTGTGGCTCATAGTTTCCACCTCGGTTAGTACTATATGTGATAAAAAATTCAGTGAAATCGGTTAAATCGCTTTTCAGTGATTGCGAAACAGGCAGACATAGTTTCTGTATAGTACAAAGGGGCGTGGCATTCTACGCCCATTTTTCCGATCTCGGATTTTCTGTCCTATAGTTCCCGCCTCGGTTAGTACTATCTGTGGTGAAAATTTTATGAAAATCGGTTCAGTCGTTTTTCCGTTATTTGCGGACAGGCAGATATAGCTTTAGCCTGGTAAAAGGGGGCGTGGCATTTTACGCCCCTTTGTTCGATCGCGGTCGCTTACAGCCTATAGTTCCCGCCTCGGTTAATACTATCTGTGGTGAAAATTTCATGAAAATCGGTTAAGCCGTTCTTTACTTATTGCGGAACAGACAGACAAACCAACATTCAGATTTATAATATTAATAGGGATTAAAATCGGTATAGTCGTTTAAGCATCATTACGGAACATTCAGAAAAAACGTTCAGTATATTACAAAGGGGCGTGTCAAAGAGGTGTGGCATTTTCCGCCGTTTTGTCCAAATGCGCTCTATTTATAATCTATAGTTTTCGCCTCGGTTAGTACTATCATTGGTAAAAATTACACTAAAATCGGTTCAGCCGTTTATGCGTGATTTCGGAACAGGAAGAAATAACTTTCAATGCAATACAAAGGGGCGTGCCATTTTACGCCTTCTTTTTTTGATCGCTCTCTATTGTGGCTCATAGTTCTCGCTTCAGTTAATACTATCTGTGGTGAAAATTTCATGAAAATTATCTTAGCCGTTTAAACGTAATTGCGGAAAAGCAAGAAATAACTTTCAGTGTAATAAAAAGGGGCGTGACATTTTACGCCCCTTGTTTCGATCGCCCTCTGTTGTGGCTCATAGTTTCTGCCTCGGTTAGTACTATCTGTGGAGAAAATTTAAGTGAAATCGGTAAAATCGCTTTTCAGTAATCGCGGAGCAGGCAGACATAGTTTCTGTATAGTACAAAGGGGCTTGGCATTTTACGCCCACTTTTTCCGATCGCAGATTTTTATGGCCTATTGTTTCCGCCTCGGTCAGTACTATCTGTGGTGAAAATTTCATGAAAATCGATTCAGCCGTTTTTCCGTTATTGCCGGTCAGGCAGATATAGCTACAGCATGGTACAAAGGGGCGTGGCATTTTACGCCCCTTTGTCCGATCACGGTCTCTAATGGCCTATAGCTCCCGCCTCGGTTAGTACTATCTGTGGTGAAAATTTCATGAAAATCGGATAAGCCGTTTTTCTGTTATTGCCGTACAGGCAGATATTGCTTTAACATCGTACAAAGGGGCGTGGCACATTACGCCCCTTTGTCCGATCGCGGTTGCTTATGACCTATAGTTCCCGCCTCGGTTAATACTATCTGTGGTGAAAATTTCATGAAAATCGGTTAAGCCGTTTTTCTGTTATTGCCGGACAGGCAGATAAAGCTTCAGCATGGTACAAAGGGGCGTGGCATTTTACGCCCCTTTGTCCGATCGCGGTCTCTTATGGCCTATAGTTCCCGCCTCGGTTAGTACTATCTGTGGTGAAAATTTCATGAAAATCGGTTAAGCCGTTCTTCACTTATTGCGGAACAGACAGACAGACAGACAGACAGACAGAAAGACAGACAGACAGACAAACCAACAATCAGATTTATAATATTAATAGGGATAATATGCTTCTAAAAATCAAAAATATGCACCTAAAATTTAAAAAAAATGCACTTAAAATTTAAAAATATGTATTAAAATGAAATTCTTTGACTAAAAAAGAGCTTAATTAGATTTTTTCAAATACTTTAATGCCCTCTACAGTATTAAAGAAATATTTTTTTTTGTGGACACAGCTTTTAATTAAAAAATATTGATTTATTGACACATTTTGTAATAAAAAATTTTAATTGACGAAATTTTCTTTAAAAGTTCTTTTCCTTGACTCAAAAAAAGTTTCTGGAAAAAAAACATTTTTAATTAAAATATTTTATTTTAATTCAAATACTTCTTTAGCAATTTTTGTCAAAAAAAAAAAATTTTTTTGAGCTAAAAAAATTACTTGAGTCACAAAAATAATTTGTAAAATATTTTTAAAATATTTTTTAAAATCTAAGAAGTTTTCTTTACGGTTAATGAAATGCTTCAGAATAGGAAAATTTTAAACTTTTTTTAAGAATCTAAAAACTTTATTTTCAGAAACAAATTTCTAAGGAAATGTCTCATAATATCATGTCTATAAGAAAATAATATTTTTCTTACGAGAAATAGTGGCTCGGTTTTGGTTTATGTTAAGGTATTTGATATGATTTTTTGAAAAAATGTTAATGAAAATTAAAAAAAGTGCAATTTATATGAAAATATGCAAAAATATGCATTTATACCAAAATATGCAAAAATATGCAACTACAAATCGATGTCATTTTATTGCAAATTTGTTATGTTTGGAGTGCCGAGTAAAAACATGCATTTTCATGAAAGTACTTGCCCTAGTGATAATATACCCAGATATTAAAAGTACCGTAAAACCCGTTACCACTAAATATTTGAATTTCCAAATAGGTTCTGCTCTTTGGGCTCATTAGTTCAATAGTTGCAAAAAAGTACCAATTTTCCTTTTTGAACCCCATAGAATCGAAATTTCTAAAAATAACTTGTTTCAGAATTGTTTTTTCACATGATGATCCCATATTTAAAATTTAAATTTTCTGGAAATGAAACTTGAACTTTGGTACTTTTTTTTAGAAAAATACCAAATTACAATTTTCTTACCCATTGGTTTTCAAAGTCTTTTAAGTCTTTATTCACATTTTTTTCTGTTATCAAGTTGTTATGACCATTATTTTAGGAGAATGAAATTAACATATTTACTGGTGGTTGCCTCAAAAAGTTTAGTATTGCATTTGAGCGATATCGGTTCAGTCGCTCAAAACTTATGAACGTTCAAAACTTATAAACAGCTCAAAAATGTAGCTACGTTCCACATATGTAACCTAAAAATTCAAAATGCTTTAATTCGGCTGCTTTTTGCCATATGTAAACATATGGCAACCAGCATATGGACCCATTGGGTCCGAACCCAATGGGGTGTGGTCCTCAATTGTGTATGAACTAAAATATAGTAAAATATTTTCTATTTTCTACACTCAAAATAATAACTCCTTAAAATACTCTGTAAAATGGCTGTAATCTTAATTCAACAGATATTTGACAGAGTTTTCTGTTAAAATATAGATTAAAAGAAAATACTTTGTATTTTGTTGTGACAAAAAAACAAAGTTTACTCTGTTATATTACTTTTTACTTTGTAATCTTAATTTTACAGATAATTAACAGAGTTTTCTGCTTAAATACAGATTTAAGCAAAATACTTCGTATTTTTTTATAACCAAATAAGTTTTCTGTTTTGAGTAGTTTTTGTTTTTATTACCAAACATCAAAATTTTATCTGTATATATTTTTTTTTGAGAAATAGTAGCAAAAAAAAGTTATAAAATTTTTTTTTCAGAAATCTTATAAAAATTTTACAAAATAACATGCATTTAACTAAACTCTGTAAATTTACAGAGGTTTTTCTGTTAATTTTTTGTTGCATCAAATGCATTTTACAAATATATGTAAATTTACATAGTTTTCTTTGCTAAATGGTGGTTTACTTAACCAATATTTTACTAGAAACTCTGTAAATTAACAAATTTTTTTTGTTCAAATCATTTTACAGAGTTTTAAAGTAAAATTACAGAGTTTTCTTTGTCAAAAAGCTTTTATATTTAACCAATATTTTACTATAAACTCTGTAAATTAACAGTTTTTTTTGTCAAAATCATTTTGCAGAGTTTTTTAGTAAAATTACCAAGAAATGTTGTTAGCTGGAAAAGTATGGTGTACTCTGTTAAATTAGCAGAGTTTTTCTGTAATTTAACAGAGTTATTATTTTGAGTGTAAAAATTTCCCAAATCTAACAAGGGAAGTATCTCAACCCTTATGAACCGATTTGCCTGAAACTTAAAATATATATCAAAGAGACAGTTCTAAGGTTGGGGTGTTACAACTATAGTTAAGATTGTTTTACTTATTTTTAAGAAAAATATGAACTACAACAATTGAAAAACATCTTTGGAGCCAAATCATTATTGTCCGACCGAATATTCGGCTCTGTCTTCGGCTTCGCCCAAAAAGCACTATTCGGCCACTATTCGGCTTCGGCTATATTTTTGGCCGAATACCGAATAGGTTGTATAAAATTTGCACTCACGTGTTGAAAACTCACTAAAAACACTTTGAATCACATTAGTAAGTCAAAAAAAATTTTAACAACCCGAGTAAAAAAGTTTTTTATATAATTTTATATAATTATATAAAATTTGATAAAATTATATATAATTATATAAAATTATATAAAGAAGTTTTCGTTTTCAAAAAATTTGATAAAATTATATAAAATTATATATAATTTGATAAAATTATATGAAATTATATCCGAATTTTTTTTATATAAAATTTTATCAAATCTTATATAATTTTATGCAATTTTATAAAATTTTATCAAATTATATATATATAATTTGATATAATTTTATAAAATTTTATATAAAACAAATTTTGATATAATTATATATAATTTGATAAAATTATATATAATTTTATTTAATTTTATCAAATATATATAATTATACATAATTTTATCAAATTATATATAATTATATATAAACTTTTTTACTCGGGAAGTGTTTTTGCAGCTAAAACAAAATTTTAAACTGTAAAAATTTTTCGCTCGAAAAAAATTTACACTCAAGAAAAAATTTTTTTACAAAAAAGTCGAAAAAAAGTTTTTGTTAAATATAAAATCATTCTAGACACCATTTTTATACATTTGTGAATTCCGCCAAGTCGAATTTCACTTTTATCTTGTTTTTACTAAATAATTTTTTTTTTTAATATTCGGCTTTGGCCGAATGAAAATTTGGCCGAATATTCGGCTATGGCCTCGGCTTCGGCAAAAAAAGGTGTATTCGGTCGGACACTACAAATCATTAACATTTTTTTAAAAACTTAGTTTACCTCCCTTTTTTTGAGTGCACATTTCAAATATCATTATTATTTTAAATTAAAAAAAATAAAAAAAGTACCAAAGCACAGTTTTTTGTCGGCTTAGAATTGAAACTTTCTAAAAATTACTTTGGTCAAAATGTTTTTTTCACGGGATGAATCTTTACTCAAAGAAAAGTCTTCTTTATAATAATGATTTTTTTATACTCCAAAATGAGAGTGTTAAATTCGGCTGTGCCGAATCTTTGATACCCTACAAAATGTAAAAAATCATAAAAAAAAAAATTGGTGGGGGGTGGTTTGGGGTTTGGTGGGAGGCATTGGGGGACACCTTCCCCTTGAGGTAGATGTTATCAAATGGATTTATTATGATTCTTACAATTATTTAATCCAATAAATCATTATTAAAATCCATTTTTAATATCCACGCCCACAAAAGGGGCGGATAAATTTTTTTTTTCACATGCAAGGTTTTGAGCTTCCTCTGACATAAAAATGTTGCATTTGCTTAAAAAAGTACAAAAAACCCTACAAAAAAATACCGTTTTTCAGAGGTTGGTTTAGTTCTCCAAGGGGAAACTTTTTTCCCCTTCATCCGATTTTGCCCATTTCCGAACTAAACCTGCCTAGGAATATAAGACATATTCTTGCCAAACGTCGAAAGTCTAGCTATTTTATTTTGGACCGTATCGTGTCCTATACAGACGGACGGACATCGCTATAATGTCTAAGAATCGATCACTCATCAATAAAATATATACTTTATGGGGTTCTAGACCGATATTTCGATGCGTTACTGTGGTTGGAGGGTATAAAAAAAATCAAATTTTGTATTCGGAACGAGAAAATTTTCAAAAAATTTTTTAAGACATATTCACTTGTTACATCAATTTTGATGCCATCATGTATCATTCCATTGAAGCAAAGCTGCTTCAATATGTTGAAATTTGTCTTAATCTAAATTGGTGAGACCATTTCATCAATATTAAGAAGCATTTTTCTTTGAGTGTATATTTTAAATTTAGACTTTCTAAAACCACTATTTCAGGAATTTTCAAACGGACATTTTTCAAACTTTTTTTTTCCCGCTTTTGCAAACTTTTATGTTGCTCTGCCCCATGGAATATTTTAGGAAATATAAAAAGTACCATAGTTTACTTTATAACCCCTTAATACCTAATAATTCTTGAGCTTTCAAGTTTCTAGATTCAGTATTTCACAGAAAATAATATAGTATATTTTATTTTAATTAAAATTTTAATTGTTTTTTTTTTTTAATTTAATAGATTAAATTTTTAATTAAAATTTTAATTATTTTTAAAATTAATATTAATTAAATATTTAATTAATATAATTAATTGCTCAATTAAAGTTTTAGCTTTACCTATTTTTTTTTTGTTTTGTTTTATTTTCCGTTTGTGTACGAGTATGTTTTTAAATTTTTTAGTTACATAATTAAAATTTAATTTATTTTTTTTTTTTAATTTTAATTAAATTTTTTAATTAATAGTATTAAGATTTTAATTAAATTTTTTAATTAATAGTATTAAGATTTTAATTAAATAAATATTCATTTATTTTTAATTAGTGAGATACCAATATTTTTAATTTATATGCGCATTTTAGTGATTGGTCCGGATTTTATTAATTTTTTTAATTAAATCTACGAATTTTTTAATTAAATTCTTTTTTTTATTTTTTTCTGTGTTCATGAGATAGAAAAAGTACCAAAGTACACTATTTTAACTTTTTTAACCCTCTAAGAATCGAAATTTTCTTAAAAGTACTTTTGTCACACTTTCTCTGATTTTCTTGTCAACTGAATGTTTTGTTTGCAGCAACCGCGAAATTTGTTCGTGGCGACAGAAATTCGATTAATGCAATAGAATTTCGGTTGGACAAATTAATTTCGGTTGGTTTAAAAATTTGTTGATTGTAACAAACGAAAAAGTCGGTTCTGGTAAATCATTCAGTTGCCAAAAAATTCTTTAGTCACAATGATTCTTTTAAAATTTGTTACGGGATGACCCTATATTCTAAATTTAACTATCTATTTCAGAAGATAGAAAAAGTTTTACCCTTTTCACTCAAAATTCGATTTTTCAATACGTATTTTTTAAAAAGTTTTTTTCCGCCATTTCGTATTTCAAGTTTATAGATCCATTATTTAATGAGATAGAGAAAGTACCAAAGTATACCATTTTAACAGTTTTCGGAATGCATTTTTAAAGAAATACAAAAAGTACCAAATTTCACTTTTACAACCTAAAAATCGGAATTTCTAAAATCCAGCTTAAGTGGATCTTTTTTCTGTAGAATGTCTCATACATATAAACGGAAGGTGAACATTCTCTTCAAATTTGAGTCTCCAGTGGTTGGGTCTGTGCCATGTATCCGGCATTAACTGTGGAATGCCTCACACATAAAAATCTTCTTGCAAATTAAAATGGAATAAAAATGAAATACAAAAATAAAAAAATCTATGCACTTAAAGAATTTTGTGGCAAATATTAGTTCTTTTGGTTTTCTGGGGAGCTATGACTAGTAATAAAAATTGCAGAGAACAAACTACATAGGAACATGTATATTTGAATGAATATATATTTAGTGCACACAAAAAATTATTGGCTAAAAATGTTCAATTAAATCTATTGATCAACAAAATTTAAATGAGTCAATCAATGTTTTGATTAAAATTTTTATTATTTTTTTAACTGTCGAGTTACAAATTTTCAACATATCAAATTTTGTTTCGCTTTAATTTATTTAAATATATTAATTCAAAAATATACAAAATAATCGGGTTTTACTTTTTTTATTGTTGGCAACATATTGAAAAGCAAAAAAGTTAATTTTTTTGATAATTTTATCATAAGCTTACAATTCATTTTTAAATCAATCATTATTTTGATTGACTATAAATAAAAAATTGATCAAAATTTTGATCCAAATCGAAAAAATGTTTGATTGAAAAAATGTTTAATCAATCACCTACAATTTGATGATTGGTATAACAATTTTTTTAATTGGAGGACTTTAAATAAAAAAATTAATTGATTTTTGTTGATTGAAATTCGTTTTAAATTTTTTTATGTGTGGAGTTTGTATGGGAAAAATGTTCCTATATGTTTTGACTTACAACATTTTTCAGAATTTTCTTAAACTTTTTTTGAATTTACTTCAATTTTATCACAAAACATTTCGTAGACTGTACAAAATGTTTCTACACACAGAAAACAAATTTACCGATTTCGAACTGAAAATCAGTTGATGCAATAGAAATTCTGTTGAAACACTTCAATATAGGTTGTCACAATTGAATATCGGTAGTCACAACTAAAAAAGGTTTTTGTAACTGACTTTTAATTGTAACAACTATAAAATTCGGTTGTCACAGTCGAATATAGAAGCAGCAACCTAATTTTGAGTTGATGCAACTGAAAAGTTCGGTTGGAAATATATTTTTCTGTGTGTATTTTTTTTTTTTTATTGAAAGAAAATTTTTCTCTGTGCGCAATAACGAATATTTTCGTATACTTTACAAAAATCTTTGTGCATTAAATTATAACTATTCATTATTTTTTTTGCCAGTGTACTTTTTTTTCGTTATTAGATGAAGATTATAAAGTGAATGAAACCCGCTTTCAAACATCAACTAAATGAACGAACTAACAAAAGACCGACGAAAAAAAAAATATTCTTGTTAACGATAAAAAATAATATGTTCATATAATCGCACCTATTAAATCGCAATATGCACAGAGCGATACAGACACATTAAGAGAGACTCTGGAGAATAACAACATGGGTTATGTACCTGCTAAAACACACGTTTTTTCAACATAAAAGCTAACCGTACAAAAAATATCTATAAAAAAAATTTAAATTCTGATTAAAATGCATTTGATAGTTGATTTTTTTTTCTTTTACTAGCGAAAGGATTTATTAATATGCATAACTCATTAAAACACAAGTAGAAAGGTTAAATTCGACTTGGTCGAATCCAAAAATACCCTCCACAGTGACCTTTATAAGTGATAGTAATTTTTTTAATGTAAAAATTTTTTTAAAAAGTTTAAACAGAAATATATAATTTTGAGTAAAAAAATTTTGAGTGGAAATTGTTTTTAAGACCTTCCTTGTGTGTTCAAAGTTTAAAGTTTAAACACTAATGTGCTTTATATTCATTTGTGATTTTGTTTTAGATTAAAATAATTTAATAAGTTTTCAAATTAATTGAGTGATTCTTATACAAATACCTAAAATTAAACTTTAAACTCAAACAAAAATCATCACTCTTGCATTTGCTTAACATTTTGGTAAATTTATTTGATATCAAAATTTGTTAGTTTGCGGAAAGTACTTAAATTTCAAAAAACATCAATAAATCAAATTTCAATTTATTTTCTAATAAAACTGCAACAGAAAACATGCTTAAATAATGAAATTAAAATCAAGCAATGTAGTATATTTTATAATCCATAAACAAAATACCTGTCATTAAAAATGTTGGTTTTTTGTTTTGCAAACAAATTGATAAAATAAATATTAAAAGTGCTATAGTTTCTATAACAGGGCTTCTCAATAACATTTGATTCACGGCCCCTTAAACAATTTACGATCGCGATATGTTTCTGTAAAATAGATACTTGTCAATTTGTATTACCTTTAAGCTATATCGGTTAAGAGCTTTAAAAGTTATAAACAAAAATGTAAGAATAGTACATTCCACATAACCTAAAAATACAAAATGCTTTAATTCGACTGCTGCTGAATACATGCGAACGGAAATTGATACCAAAAAAATTTTTACACAAACTTTATTTTTTTCGCCAAAAGTTAAATTTTTGTACAAATTTTTGTTTTCGCTAAAATTTTTTTGCACTAAAAAGTTTTTTGTCCCAAAAATTTAATTTCAAGATTTTTATACACTCCACTTAGTGATAGAGGGTATATATAAGTTTGTCATTCCGTTTGTAACTCATCGAAATATCGGTCTTGGACCCCATAAAGTATATATATTATTGATCAGTTATTGATTCTAAGACATTTTAGCGATGTCCGTTTGTCTGTCCGTCTGTGAAAATGGTGATCACGGCCAAAGTATTAAAGGCTTAGCACATTTACTTGTTGTTGCCCTAAGTAGTTTGGTATTGCATTTGAGCAAAATCGGTGCAGCCGTTCAAAAGTTATGAACGGAAATGTAAGGACACCTCGAAAATTTTGGTATATTCAACATAACCTAAAAATACAAAATGCTTTAATTCGGCTGCTAGTTGATATTTGTGAACAGAATTCGATGCCTAATGGTATTTAAACAAAAACAAACATTTTTTTACAAAAAAAATGGCGTATTTTTTTCCGCCAAATTTTTTTTCCTCGGAAATTTTTTTTTCAATTTTTTTTTTTTTCAAATAATCTTGTTTAAATTGTGGAGGGATCAATACATTCGGCAAGGCCCAATTTAACTTTTTCACTTGTTTTTTCATATATTTTCTTTTATCAATTATGTTTTACCAATATTTTTTTTTCACCAAAAAATTTTTTTTTTTTTTGCAAAACATGCTTCAATTTGAAAAATCTTTTTTAAAAAAAGTTTTTTCTAAAAATCTTTATACATTGTGGAAGATATTAATATATTCAGGAAGGTTGAATTTATTTTTTTACTTGTTTTCCTGTAGTTTGTATATTATTATCCGATCCAATTTATTATTGTCCGATCTGATCTTAAAACGTTACAAATAAAATAATACATTTAACTTTATCATCTTCATATAGGTAAAGGGTACAACAGGTACCACCTATTTACCTTTTATTTCATATTGCAAAAAATGCTTTGTTTACAAAGTACTATAATTTAAACTTTTTTAAACAATTTCTTTGTTTATAGTTATAGAAATGTGAAGAAACAAAAAAATAAAAGAATCACATATAAATTAAATAATTGATTAGCTGTCATTAAATAATTGTATTATATTGTATATAATAACAGTAACGTTTCTACACAGAAAAAAAAATTGTCAATTCAATTAATTTCATTGTTTATACAATTAAACATTTAATTGAAACTGAGCCTATATTGGATATTGTCAATACAACAATGACTTTTGTAACTTTTTTAAAAAATGAATCTAAAAATAGAATAATCTAAAAATAGAAATAAATAAACTAAAAATAAAAATAAATATAAAAAAAATCATCCACCCGCAACGTTAATGCTACGCCTCTAGTACACTACTACCGTGCTATCCTCATATATATTTACGCTTGACTAAACAGCATATTTAAAAAACCACAAAAAAAACAATGATAAAAAAATTTAAAATAAGAAAAAAGAAATATATATCTAAAATAAAATCTTCCGCCGGCACCTGGCATCGAACCTGCAACTTTCGTGCTACAAGTCTAGGACACTACCACCATGCTATTCCTCATATATATTATTGGTTGACTAAATGTGTACATAAAGTGTCTGTAAAATCAGTGTGTACTCTATACTGTTTTTACAATAATAACAAGTAAAAAATGTAGTGATACCCTCCACAATTTCAAAAAGATTATTGCAAAGAACTTTATTTAAAAGAAAAAAAAAATATTTAAAAAAAAAAAAAAAAAAATCCGCGATTTTTTCCTTTCTTTGTCAAAAAATATGTTCGTACTTGTTTACATACCATTTTGTGTTCAATTTTGTTCACATTTGTCAACCAGAAGCCGAATTAAAGCATTTTGTATTTTTAGGTTATGTTGAATGTACTGAAATTTTTGAGGTGTGCTTACATTTTTGTTCATAACTTTTGAACCGCTGAACCGATATCGCTCAAATGCAATACCAAACTTCTCGGGAGAACTTCCAATAAATATTTTAAGTTTCAGTCATGTCTGTCCAATATTTTGTCCGTGATAGCATTTTCCACAGACAGACAGACAGACAGACAGACAGACAGACAGACAGACAGACAGACAGACAGACAGACAGACAGACAGACAGACAGACAGACAGACAGACAGACAGACAGACAGACAGACAGACAGACAGACAGACAGACAGACAGACAGACAGACAGACAGACAGACAGACAGACAGACAGACAGACAGACAGACAGACAGACAGACAGACAGACAGACAGACAGACAGACAGACAGACAGACAGACAGACAGACAGACAGACAGACAGACAGACAGACAGACAGACAGACAGACAGACAGACAGACAGACAGACAGACAGACAGACAGACAGACAGACAGACAGACAGACAGACAGACAGACAGACAGACAGACAGACAGACAGACAGACAGACAGACAGACAGACAGACAGACAGACAGACAGACAGACAGACAGACAGACAGACAGACAGACAGACAGACAGACAGACAGACAGACAGACAGACAGACAGACAGACAGACAGACAGACAGACAGACAGACAGACAGACAGACAGACAGACAGACAGACAGACAGACAGACAGACAGACAGACAGACAGACAGACAGACAGACAGACAGACAGACAGACAGACAGACAGACAGACAGACAGACAGACAGACAGACAGACAGACAGACAGACAGACAGACAGACAGACAGACAGACAGACAGACAGACAGACAGACAGACAGACAGACAGACAGACAGACAGACAGACAGACAGACAGACAGACAGACAGACAGACAGACAGACAGACAGACAGACAGACAGACAGACAGACAGACAGACAGACAGACAGACAGACAGACAGACAGACAGACAGACAGACAGACAGACAGACAGACAGACAGACAGACAGACAGACAGACAGACAGACAGACAGACAGACAGACAGACAGACAGACAGACAGACAGACAGACAGACAGACAGACAGACAGACAGACAGACAGACAGACAGACAGACAGACAGACAGACAGACAGACAGACAGACAGACAGACAGACAGACAGACAGACAGACAGACAGACAGACAGACAGACAGACAGACAGACAGACAGACAGACAGACAGACAGACAGACAGACAGACAGACAGACAGACAGACAGACAGACAGACAGACAGACAGACAGACAGACAGACAGACAGACAGACAGACAGACAGACAGACAGACAGACAGACAGACAGACAGACAGACAGACAGACAGACAGACAGACAGACAGACAGACAGACAGACAGACAGACAGACAGACAGACAGACAGACAGACAGACAGACAGACAGACAGACAGACAGACAGACAGACAGACAGACAGACAGACAGACAGACAGACAGACAGACAGACAGACAGACAGACAGACAGACAGACAGACAGACAGACAGACAGACAGACAGACAGACAGACAGACAGACAGACAGACAGACAGACAGACAGACAGACAGACAGACAGACAGACAGACAGACAGACAGACAGACAGACAGACAGACAGACAGACAGACAGACAGACAGACAGACAGACAGACAGACAGACAGACAGACAGACAGACAGACAGACAGACAGACAGACAGACAGACAGACAGACAGACAGACAGACAGACAGACAGACAGACAGACAGACAGACAGACAGACAGACAGACAGACAGACAGACAGACAGACAGACAGACAGACAGACAGACAGACAGACAGACAGACAGACAGACAGACAGACAGACAGACAGACAGACAGACAGACAGACAGACAGACAGACAGACAGACAGACAGACAGACAGACAGACAGACAGACAGACAGACAGACAGACAGACAGACAGACAGACAGACAGACAGACAGACAGACAGACAGACAGACAGACAGACAGACAGACAGACAGACAGACAGACAGACAGACAGACAGACAGACAGACAGACAGACAGACAGACAGACAGACAGACAGACAGACAGACAGACAGACAGACAGACAGACAGACAGACAGACAGACAGACAGACAGACAGACAGACAGACAGACAGACAGACAGACAGACAGACAGACAGACAGACAGACAGACAGACAGACAGACAGACAGACAGACAGACAGACAGACAGACAGACAGACAGACAGACAGACAGACAGACAGACAGACAGACAGACAGACAGACAGACAGACAGACAGACAGACAGACAGACAGACAGACAGACAGACAGACAGACAGACAGACAGACAGACAGACAGACAGACAGACAGACAGACAGACAGACAGACAGACAGACAGACAGACAGACAGACAGACAGACAGACAGACAGACAGACAGACAGACAGACAGACAGACAGACAGACAGACAGACAGACAGACAGACAGACAGACAGACAGACAGACAGACAGACAGACAGACAGACAGACAGACAGACAGACAGACAGACAGACAGACAGACAGACAGACAGACAGACAGACAGACAGACAGACAGACAGACAGACAGACAGACAGACAGACAGACAGACAGACAGACAGACAGACAGACAGACAGACAGACAGACAGACAGACAGACAGACAGACAGACAGACAGACAGACAGACAGACAGACAGACAGACAGACAGACAGACAGACAGACAGACAGACAGACAGACAGACAGACAGACAGACAGACAGACAGACAGACAGACAGACAGACAGACAGACAGACAGACAGACAGACAGACAGACAGACAGACAGACAGACAGACAGACAGACAGACAGACAGACAGACAGACAGACAGACAGACAGACAGACAGACAGACAGACAGACAGACAGACAGACAGACAGACAGACAGACAGACAGACAGACAGACAGACAGACAGACAGACAGACAGACAGACAGACAGACAGACAGACAGACAGACAGACAGACAGACAGACAGACAGACAGACAGACAGACAGACAGACAGACAGACAGACAGACAGACAGACAGACAGACAGACAGACAGACAGACAGACAGACAGACAGACAGACAGACAGACAGACAGACAGACAGACAGACAGACAGACAGACAGACAGACAGACAGACAGACAGACAGACAGACAGACAGACAGACAGACAGACAGACAGACAGACAGACAGACAGACAGACAGACAGACAGACAGACAGACAGACAGACAGACAGACAGACAGACAGACAGACAGACAGACAGACAGACAGACAGACAGACAGACAGACAGACAGACAGACAGACAGACAGACAGACAGACAGACAGACAGACAGACAGACAGACAGACAGACAGACAGACAGACAGACAGACAGACAGACAGACAGACAGACAGACAGACAGACAGACAGACAGACAGACAGACAGACAGACAGACAGACAGACAGACAGACAGCCAGACAGACAGCCAGACAGACAGACAGACAGACAGACAGACAGACAGACAGACAGACAGACAGACAGACAGACAGACAGACAGACAGACAGACAGACAGACAGACAGACAGACAGACAGACAGACAGACAGACAGACAGACAGACAGACAGACAGACAGACAGACAGACAGACAGACAGACAGACAGACAGACAGACAGACAGACAGACAGACAGACAGACAGACAGACAGACAGACAGACAGACAGACAGACAGACAGACAGACAGACAGACAGACAGACAGACAGACAGACAGACAGACAGACAGACAGACAGACAGACAGACAGACAGACAGACAGACAGACAGACAGACAGACAGACAGACAGACAGACAGACAGACAGACAGACAGACAGACAGACAGACAGACAGACAGACAGACAGACAGACAGACAGACAGACAGACAGACAGACAGACAGACAGACAGACAGACAGACAGACAGACAGACAGACAGACAGACAGACAGACAGACAGACAGACAGACAGACAGACAGACAGACAGACAGACAGACAGACAGACAGACAGACAGACAGACAGACAGACAGACAGACAGACAGACAGACAGACAGACAGACAGACAGACAGACAGACAGACAGACAGACAGACAGACAGACAGACAGACAGACAGACAGACAGACAGACAGACAGACAGACAGACAGACAGACAGACAGACAGACAGACAGACAGACAGACAGACAGACAGACAGACAGACAGACAGACAGACAGACAGACAGACAGACAGACAGACAGACAGACAGACAGACAGACAGACAGACAGACAGACAGACAGACAGACAGACAGACAGACAGACAGACAGACAGACAGACAGACAGACAGACAGACAGACAGACAGACAGACAGACAGACAGACAGACAGACAGACAGACAGACAGACAGACAGACAGACAGACAGACAGACAGACAGACAGACAGACAGACAGACAGACAGACAGACAGACAGACAGACAGACAGACAGACAGACAGACAGACAGACAGACAGACAGACAGACAGACAGACAGACAGACAGACAGACAGACAGACAGACAGACAGACAGACAGACAGACAGACAGACAGACAGACAGACAGACAGACAGACAGACAGACAGACAGACAGACAGACAGACAGACAGACAGACAGACAGACAGACAGACAGACAGACAGACAGACAGACAGACAGACAGACAGACAGACAGACAGACAGACAGACAGACAGACAGACAGACAGACAGACAGACAGACAGACAGACAGACAGACAGACAGACAGACAGACAGACAGACAGACAGACAGACAGACAGACAGACAGACAGACAGACAGACAGACAGACAGACAGACAGACAGACAGACAGACAGACAGACAGACAGACAGACAGACAGACAGACAGACAGACAGACAGACAGACAGACAGACAGACAGACAGACAGACAGACAGACAGACAGACAGACAGACAGACAGACAGACAGACAGACAGACAGACAGACAGACAGACAGACAGACAGACAGACAGACAGACAGACAGACAGACAGACAGACAGACAGACAGACAGACAGACAGACAGACAGACAGACAGACAGACAGACAGACAGACAGACAGACAGACAGACAGACAGACAGACAGACAGACAGACAGACAGACAGACAGACAGACAGACAGACAGACAGACAGACAGACAGACAGACAGACAGACAGACAGACAGACAGACAGACAGACAGACAGACAGACAGACAGACAGACAGACAGACAGACAGACAGACAGACAGACAGACAGACAGACAGACAGACAGACAGACAGACAGACAGACAGACAGACAGACAGACAGACAGACAGACAGACAGACAGACAGACAGACAGACAGACAGACAGACAGACAGACAGACAGACAGACAGACAGACAGACAGACAGACAGACAGACAGACAGACAGACAGACAGACAGACAGACAGACAGACAGACAGACAGACAGACAGACAGACAGACAGACAGACAGACAGACAGACAGACAGACAGACAGACAGACAGACAGACAGACAGACAGACAGACAGACAGA
This sequence comes from Pegoplata infirma, assembly GCA_963921195.1. Taxonomy (NCBI): domain Eukaryota; kingdom Metazoa; phylum Arthropoda; class Insecta; order Diptera; family Anthomyiidae; genus Pegoplata; species Pegoplata infirma. The sequence goes on from OY992540.1 coordinate 62,764,212, forward strand.
CAGACAGACAGACAGACAGACAGACAGACAGACAGACAGACAGACAGACAGACAGACAGACAGACAGACAGACAGACAGACAGACAGACAGACAGACAGACAGACAGACAGACAGACAGACAGACAGACAGACAGACAGACAGACAGACAGACAGACAGACAGACAGACAGACAGACAGACAGACAGACAGACAGACAGACAGACAGACAGACAGACAGACAGACAGACAGACAGACAGACAGACAGACAGACAGACAGACAGACAGACAGACAGACAGACAGACAGACAGACAGACAGACAGACAGACAGACAGACAGACAGACAGACAGACAGACAGACAGACAGACAGACAGACAGACAGACAGACAGACAGACAGACAGACAGACAGACAGACAGACAGACAGACAGACAGACAGACAGACAGACAGACAGACAGACAGACAGACAGACAGACAGACAGACAGACAGACAGACAGACAGACAGACAGACAGACAGACAGACAGACAGACAGACAGACAGACAGACAGACAGACAGACAGACAGACAGACAGACAGACAGACAGACAGACAGACAGACAGACAGACAGACAGACAGACAGACAGACAGACAGACAGACAGACAGACAGACAGACAGACAGACAGACAGACAGACAGACAGACAGACAGACAGACAGACAGACAGACAGACAGACAGACAGACAGACAGACAGACAGACAGACAGACAGACAGACAGACAGACAGACAGACAGACAGACAGACAGACAGACAGACAGACAGACAGACAGACAGACAGACAGACAGACAGACAGACAGACAGACAGACAGACAGACAGACAGACAGACAGACAGACAGACAGACAGACAGACAGACAGACAGACAGACAGACAGACAGACAGACAGACAGACAGACAGACAGACAGACAGACAGACAGACAGACAGACAGACAGACAGACAGACAGACAGACAGACAGACAGACAGACAGACAGACAGACAGACAGACAGACAGACAGACGGACATCGCTAGATCGACTTAGAATCGATCAAGGATCATGAATATATATACTTTATGGGGTCCTAAACCAATATTTCAATGTGTTACATACGGAATGACAAACTTATATATACCCTCTATCACTAGAGTGGAGGGTATAAAAATAAAAGTGCTTTATATGAACACTGTGTTTGAATTTTAAACTTTTTTTTAACAAGCTGACCACCGAATTCATCTTTTTTTCGAATTTGAAAATGCTTGCCCCTCTAAATGATGGGGACTTAGGATCCTTTTACGGGGAAAAAAACCAAAAACCATTTTGGACAAAAAAAAAAAACAGTTGGCTACCAGCAGCTAAAGATTGAAATCTTAGTGCATTTTCAAAAAAAAACCTTTTTTTTTTGTAAAAAAATTGACTAAAGACATTTTTAAACATTATCTCAAAAGTAGATTTAAAAAATTGTCCAAGTTATTTCACACTAGTACTTTGGAAAAACACAACTTTTTTATTGGCGTTTTTCGCGAAAACGCGAATTGATCTATAAAAACTGGGAGACTCGAGTATTTTATTTTCAGCTCTACTGTCAGAATTTTTCGGTCTGGTCCATGTGTACAAAAGTGTGTCGGACGGTTTAATAAAACAAAATATATTTTTATGTGAACGTTGTTTTTTTTTGAATTTACGACATCTACCAGCAAAATTACTACGTATTCCCGAAAAAATTTTTAATTTGGTCAAATTTACAAATTATGTAGGTACACTTTGCGGACTTTCCTTGTAAATAACAGGAAAACCCAACGATAGAATTTAATTCTGATGGTGAATACAGGAGGTCAAAATATATAAAAATTAGTGGATCTGGTTTTTGGGGCAGAACCTTTTTACATTTTTTAAATGTATAATAAACACACTCAAAAAAATACGTTAGTAGATTTACAAATTTTTTTTTGCTATTGCTAGTTAGCTAACTTTTAGCAAATTTTTAGTCGAGATTAGCATGTTAGCAAAAAATTCTTGTAAACTTCATTTAGCACATTAGCAATTTTAAACAAACTTTGAACTAATTTCTTTTGCTAAATTTGAAATTGAGTTGACAACATTTTTACAAGATTTTTTGCTAATATTAGCAAAAATATATGATAAATTTTTTTTTATTTTCAGAAAACTTAAAATGGCGCTATCTCGGAAACTCAGCCAGATAGAGCAAAATGGAGGGCATTTTTGGTTCCTAGAATCCCCATACATTCGTGGGTCCTCTTCACATGTGTGGACCCTAATGGGACCTAACTTTGGATCCAAAAAAGTTAGCATTCCCGAAAATTTTAAAATGCTCATATCTCGGTAAATATTGCCGACACAACAAAAAGTCCAAAATAATTTTTGTAGCTCTCAACACGTAGAACAAGACCGCAAAATAACCAAAAGCTCTCCGAGTAATATTTTTGAAGTTATCGATTTTTTTAATTCTCAAGACCCCAGTGATCCCCTAAAATCACGTATCTTAAAAACTAAGCAAGGTAGAGCGAAACGGACACAAATTTTGGATCAAAAACTATGACGATTTTTAAGGAACCCAACTAGGTCTAGGCCCATCGGGGTCTGGACCTATTGGGTCCGAACCCAATGGGGTCCTCAAATGTGTATGAACTAAGTTCAAAAAAAAAAAATCGGTTAACTAATTATTGGCAAAACATTTTTGCTAACCTTAGCAAAAAAATTGTGAGTTCAAAATCAGCAAATTTTCTTGTAGGTTTACAAGCTTTTTTGCTAACATAACAGTTTTTTTTGAGTGCAGGGAAACCAAAAATATGCTCTAAAAACACGTTTTATGCGCTTAAAAAATGCCCTTAAAAACGGAAAATATGCTCTAAAAACAATAAAAATATGCTCTTAAAAAATTATGTCCCCTTTTTCGAGTTATTTTTTTACAATTTTTTTAGAAAATAGACCCAAAAAATACAGCTATGTGGGGTAGTTAGAGGGTTAATATGGGTTAATGAAGCAAGAACAGGCCAAAGCGTAATTAATTGTCAGAACCCCGTTATTTTGGAAAAGAAAAAAAAAACATTTCAATCCACTAGCAAAATTAAAAAAAAAAAAATCCCACAAAAATTAAAAAAATTTTAAAAATAAGTGTTGTTATAAAAAAATTGGAAAAAAAATTCTCCAAAAATTAAAAAATGCTCTAAAAACTTAAAGAAATGCTCTAAAAAGTGAAAAAATGCTCTAAAAATTGAAAAAAATGCTCTAAAAATATGCTCTTATGTTAAAATATGCTCTAACAAATCGATGCCAGATTTCTTAAAATCTTCTGAAACGGATAAATACCTTACACATTTATCAATACAACGCGCAGGAAAAAACATAATACTGCATATTTTTGGTTTCCCTGATAATAACAGTATAACACTGTAATTTTTATTTGCGGAAATTTGATTTTTAGCGAAATTTTTTTATTGTATTTTTTAATTTTGATATTTAGGTTTGAAAATGTCTAAAATACGGAAGATGACAGAAAAAACTTTCGAAAAAAAAAATAGTTTTTCTGTCAAAAAAAAAAAAAAAAATACAGCATCTTTTAATGTTAAATATATTTATTCGAGTTTTTTAAATTTGAATTTAAAAATTATCCCAAAAGTATAAAAATATCGTTTTTACGGCACTTTAGCATACAAATTGCAAAAATCGCGGATATTACGAAACGGCTAACAAATTATTAAATTTAGCATACTCGAATTTGGTTTACCTTGCTGGTATAATTTTCGACTTATACAATCCAATCTAAAAAAACAAGTGAGAGTGTTACATTCGGCTGTGCCGAATCTTTTATACCCTCCAAAATGTAAAAAAAAACTATATAAAAAAAATCCAGGGGCGTCTTTTTTTTTTGGGCGGGGGGTTGTTGGGGGCACCTTCCCCTGCGATTTTTAACTTCTTCTGAGATAAGAATGTTGCATTTGCTTAGCAAAAGTTGGTTTAGTTCTCCAAGGGGGAACTTTTTTCCCCTTGGTCCGATTTTGCCCATTTCCGAACTTAACCTGCCTAGGAATATAAGACATATTCGTGCCAAACTTCAGAAGTCTAGCTCGTTTAGTTTGGACTGTATCGTGTCTTCTACAGACGGACAGACGGACGGACGGATGGACGGACGGACGGACGGACATCGCTAGAAAGTCTTAGAATCGATCACTGATCAATAATATATATACTTTATGGGGTCCTAGACCGATATTTCGATGCGTTACACACGGAATGACAAAGTGAGTATACCCCCATACTGTGGTTGGAGGGTATAAAAATAAAAAAATCGAAAAATTGTGAACAAATTTCAAGTTTTGTATGGAAAAAAATTAAGTGATTTAAAAAAAAAAAATAATTTAAATGGTTTGACTGCGAGACCCAAAATACTATAAATGCAGGTCTTCAGTAAAAATGTTATATTTTAATTAACATGAAAGATAAAAAAAATCGAAGAGGCCCTTAGACTTAAAAAATGCATTTTAAAAATGCAATTGCATAAAAAATGCATTGTGCAGTTCAAATTTTTTTTTCTACTAAAATATTGTAGAAGTAGACTATATTGGCAATTAAACTCGTTTTAAACGATAAAAATCCATAAAGAATTGGCTGAGATATTAGTTTACAAAGTTAACCACTTTTTCCAATTTTATGATATTTCAAAAAATTAAAAACGCGAATAAAATCGAGTGTTTTTTAAATTTCTATAAACTGAAAACTGAATTCTCTTAATGGCTCCTTAGAGTTCCCACAAAAAAAGTTTTGTGATATTCAGATGACCCAAGGTCAAAAAATGCCCATTTTTGGCCGGTCTTTCCTGGAATGGCCGATATATTTTTTAATAAATACAACAATTCCGATGGTTTAAAAACATTAAGTGCTGTATATTTATTTTAAAAAAGAAATATATACAAATTTTATTCAGCCAGACATTAATTTTTTTTCAGTTTCGGTTTTGGTTCGGTTTCGGTTTGGCCTCGAAAAACTGGTTTCGGCCCGACTCTATTGATTTGACATATTTATAATAAGAATTCGACTGTTTTTCAAGATTCTTCGTATTAAGGTTGCATTCAATATCAATAAAATGACAATTTTCAGAAGTGATCTTTGCCTTATGATTGCTGAAATTTTGGGACGCCGCAACAGGGCAACAATATTCACAGTCGTTGTTAATTTTTAAGAATAATCTGATATTAAACACATTGCCTTACAACTAAAAATTTAAAATATATCAGAAGTAGACAAGTTCCAAAAAATATTTTACAGTCTGCACTTCAAAAATTTTACAAACCTTCTTCATCATTTCAAAGATTTTAAAGATAAAAAAAACAAGTAAGAAAGCTATATTCGGCTGTGCCGAATCTTTAAATACCCTCCACCAATGTGATGAATTAAAAAACAAAAAAGTTTGTTTTATTTATACCTCAGGAAATAAAAAAGTACCAAAAAGTGTAATAAAAGGTACTTTTTATTAAAGGTACTTTTTATAGAAGGTACTTTTTATAAAAGGTACTTTTTATAAAAGGTACTTTTTATAAAAGGTACTTTTTATAAAAGGTACTTTTTATAAAAGGTACTTTTTATAAAAGGTACTTTTTATAAAAGGTACTTTTTTTAAAAGGTACTTTTTATAAAAGGTACTTTTTATAAAAGGTACTTTTTATAAAAGGTACTTTTTATAAAAGGCACTTTTTATAAAAGGTACTTTTTATAAAAGGTACTTTTTATAAAAGGTACTTTTTATAAAAGGTACTTTTTATAAAAGGTACTTTTTATAAAAGGTACTTTTTATAAAAGGTACTTTTTATAAAAGGTACTTTTTATAAAAGGTACTTTTTATGAAAGGTATTTTTTATAAAAGGTACTTTTTATAGAAGGTACTTTTTATGAAAGGTACTTTTAAAAAAAGGTACTTTTTATAAAAGGTACTTTTTATAAAAGGAACTTTTTATAAAAGGTACTTTTTATAAAAGGTACTTTTTATAAAAGGTACTTTTTATAAAAGGTACTTTTTATAAAAGGTACTTTTTATAAAAGGTACTTTTTATAAAAGGTACTTTTTATAAAAGGTACTTTTTATAAAAGGTACTTTTTATAAAAGGTACTTTTTATAAAAGGTACTTTTTATAAAAGGTACTTTTTATAAAAGGTACTTTTTATAAAAGGTACTTTTTATAAAAGGTACTTTTTATAAAAGGTACTTTTTATAAAAGGTACTTTTTATAAAAGGTACTTTTTATAAAAGGTACTTTTTATAAAAGGTATTTTTATAAAAGGTACTTTTTATAAAAGCTACTTTTTATAAAAGCTACTTTTTATAAAAGGTTCTTTTTATAAAAGGTACTTTTTATAAAAGGTACTTTTTATAAAAGGTACTTTTTATAAAAGGTACTTTTTATAAAAGGTACTTTTTATAAAAGGTACTTTTTATAAAAGGTACTTTTTTTAAAAGGTACATTTTATAAAAGGTACTTTTTATAAAAGGTACTTTATATAAAAGCTACTTTTAATAAAAGGTACTTTTTATAAAAGGTACTTTGTATAAAAGGTACTTTTTATAAAAGGTACTTTTTATAAAAGGTACTTTTTATAAAAGGTACTTTTTATAAAAGGTACTTTTTATAAAAGGTACTTTTTATAAAAGGTACTTTTTATAAAAGGTACTTTTTATAAAAGGTACTTTTTATAAAAGGTACTTTTTATAAAAAGTACTTTTTATAAAAGGTACTTTTTATAAAAGGTACTTTTTATAAAAGGTACTTTTTATAAAAGGTACTTTTTATAAAAGGTACTTTTTATAAAAGGTACTTTTTATAAAAGGTACTTTTTATAAAAGGTACTTTTTATAAAAGGTACTTTTTATAAAAGGTGTTTTTTATAAAGGAACCTTTTATAAAAGGTACTTTTTATAAAAGGTACTTTTTGAAAACGGTACAGAATTTTCGGAAAGTACTTGTTCCAGAATGTTTTATTTCAGGATCCTACATTCTAAATTTCAAGTTTGAATAAAATTTCAGTAAATAAAAAAAAGTATCAAAAGTACTTTTTTACCCATTTTACCTCAGTAGATCAACATTGGCAAAACCCGAGCCTTAGTGAATCTTTTTTCCGGAAGGTGAACCGACATTGCAAATTTCCATTTTCTAGTAAAGAAATATAAAATGTAACAAAAGTACATATTTTGACCCTATTCGAAAAATCATTGGCAAAAACCCAGTATTAGGGGATCTATATTCCGGGAGGTAAACATACAGTCCAAATTTCTAGTCTATGTGACAATTTTTTAAGGAAATATAAAAGGTGCCAAAAGTACAGATTTTTTGCCTTTTTACCCTCTTAGAATCAACATTGGCAATAATCTATATTCTAGGATGTGAACATACTGTCCAAATTTCAAGTTTCTATGACCATTATTTCAGGAGATATAAAAAGCACCAAAAGTACAGTTTTTACCCTTTTGACCCCCTTAGAATTAACACTGGCAAAAATCCAGCCTTAATGGATCTATATTCCGGGAGGTGAACATACAGTCCAAATTTCAAGTCTCTATGATCATTATATCAGAAGATTTAAAAAGTACCAAAAGTACAGTTTTTTACCATTTTTACCCCCTTACCATTGGCTAAACTCCAGCCATAGTGAATCTATATTGCGGGAGGGTAACATACACTCCAAATTTCAAGTCTCTATGACCATTGTATCGGGAGATATAAAAAGTACCAAAAGTACAGTTTTTTACCCTTTTTGCCCCCTTAGAATCAACATTGGCAAAAATCCAGCCTTAGTGGATCTTTATTCCGGAAGGTCAAACTACTGTTCAAATTTCAAGTCTCTAACTTCAGCGGTTTGGGCTGGGCGATGATGAATGAGTATTAGCGCGTCCCGAATTCGGCTTTTTTTCGAATTTGAAAATGCTTGCCCCCCAAAAGATGGGGACTTAGTAGCCATTTACGGAAAAAATAACAAAAAAAGTTTTGGACAAAAAACCAGTTTGCTACCAGCGGCTAAAGATTGCAATCTCAGTGCATTTTGAAATTTAATTTTTTTTTTGTTTTTTATAAAATTTATGCAAAAGTTGCGCAATATAGAGTACATTCCGGGAAAAATATTAATAAAATTTCCATGGAGTAATTTTGGTGCAGCGTTGCATTTTAAAGATGAAAAGTGCGTACTTAAATTTTTTTTATTTTTTCTTTTAAGCTAAATTGGTCTCAAAAGCTGTGCAAAATAGAGCACATTCATTAAAACTGTGTCTAATCAGATTTTGAGACTAATTTAGCTTAAAAGAAAGAAGAAGTAAAAATTAAGTTCATCTTTTCATCTTTGAGATGCAATGCTGCACCAAAATTACTCCATGGAAATTTTATTAATATTTTTCCTGGAATGTACTATATATTGCCGAACTTTTCGCGTCAAATTTTTGGAAAACAAAAAAAAAAGTTTTTTTCCAAATGCACTAAGATTGCAATCTTTAGCTGCTGGTAGCCAACTGGTTTTTTGTCCAAACATTTTTTTGTTATTTTTCCCGTAAAAGGGTCCTAAATACCCATCGTTTGAGGGGGCAAGCTAAAAAAATTTGAATTCGGGACGCGCTAATGAGTATGTCAGTCAGTCATGTTACGCTTTTATATATATAATAAATTATCCGGATTTGGGCGATTTTTGCCATAAAGTTTATTTCTGTCTTTTATTATTTAACAAAATTTATTTTTTTAAATAAAAATATTTTTTTTTTTTTTTAAGAAATCTGAACAAAATTAAATTTTGGCGATATTTTACATCCGATTTGGCGACAAAGCCAAAAAAAAGTCTGGCAACCCCGTTAATATGACGTAGGAAAAAATTGACACACACACACACATGCTATATAAAAATAACTATTCATTTTTTTATTATTACTTAACGAACTTTTTTTAATTAAATTTAGATTTTGTTTTACATATTTTAAAGTGTTTTTGTCAAGATTTTTTCCCTTTTTCTCAGTTTTTTTTTTTTCATTTCCGTTTTTTTTCTTATGTATCACACAAAATATGAGTTAATTTAGGGTTATGTTGAAAAAAAATGTGTTTTTTAGTAATTCGCTCATAACTTTTAAAATACTTAACCGATTTAAAAAAAAAATACATCAGTTTTTGCCTCGGAAAATTACGCAACTTTTGGTACCTCAAGCGTTTAAATCGGTTTCGTAGTATTGCCAAAAACGTGATTTCAACAGACAGACAGACAGACAGACAGACAGACAGACGGACGGACAGACAGACAGACAGACAGACGGACATCGCTAGATCGACTTAAAATCGATCAAGGACCATGAATATATATACTTTATGGGGTCCTAAACCAATATTTCAATGTGTTACATACGGAATGACAAACTTATATATACCCTCTATCACCAGAGTGGAGGGTGTAAAAATTGTCATTCTTATTACACAGATGACGAGTAAGCGATGGCACTGTATGTCTCTGGTCAACAAAAAACAGTCGAATTCCTATAAATAAGACAAATCAGCTCTAAATCTGTTATCTAAACAGAATTAAACAAGTTTTTTGTAAGTGCAAAAAGAAATGAATCGTGGCGTATGAGTGATATGGAAAATATAATAAGACATTCAAACTTTAAAGCCAATTTTCTCGAAAACCAAAAATAACTGCTCTCTGAAAATTTAATATGATGTAGAGAATGAAACGAGCTTTAATTTAAAATTTAAAAAAAAAAATTAAAAATGGAGTGTTTTTTGCTACATCGATTTTTATTTTTCATTTAAAAAATTCAGACATAGTTCTGAATTTTTCCCAAAAACAAATAATGCCAATCGATAGCCCAAACAAAACACTATAAAATAGATGTGTGTCGAAAATTACAGAATCGTTAAGTTACTATAGAAAAAATTAAATATAAAACGACATCATGCAAAAATTACTCAATTTTACCATGTTTGACCACGCCTACCTCGCCCATTTTTCCGAAAAACGAAAACTTTTGTTCCACGATCTGTTACTTTCATAGGAGGTCAATAAGCTCTCAAAGTTTGACTTTGAGCCAACAACATTTTTTTTTCGTGGTACGTTTGAAATAGAAACCTTCATATATTGGATCCCAGCGCACATTAGTAAGGAGAAAGCCGATACAAAAGCCCTTGGAGAGACAGATAAACCTACTCCAACATTATTTTTAAAAAATTGTTGAGGGTATTCGTATATTCGGCCAAGTGGAATTAAACTATATACTTGTATTTTTTTATGTCATCTAATAGTGACTGTCAGTTAAACTGAAATGAAAGTTCATCATTGATGTCAAACGTTGGTTGCATTGTTGATGGCAATCAATGAGACATACAAAAGTCAATGTTTTTATTGTTTTATGTATTGTATTGTTTGATTGTTATTTAAGATACTTTATTTAGTTTTTTTTTATTTTTCATTTATTTGTGATAAAGTTTTTTTTTTGTGCAGAAATTGTCATTGCAATTTTTATTTTTTTTTTCTAAATCATTTGAAATTGGAAATTGATGGATATAGAAACAAATCGAATCAAGACAAGATAAAATGACAGTATGAGATGAAGTTAGCTAAAAGCGACTATAGGAAATGCTACAAAAGAAAAAAATTAAAAATTATTGGAATTTTGATGAAAAAGTTGGCGTAAGTGAGATAGTAGACATCTTAATACTATCAACAAATCGTGTTATTCAGAAGCTACAATGGGTCGGTTTCGAAGAACACGGGTTTAAATAAAACATAAAAAAAAAAAACAGTTTTAAACGATCTCTGC